>JADRCH010000005.1:20517096-20584480 GCA_019843965.1 Rhynchomys soricoides | reverse complement strand
AGAAGAAGAAGAAGAAGAAGAAGAAGAAGAAGAAGAAGAAGAAGAAGAAGAAGAAGAAGAAGAAGAAGAAGAAGAAGAAGAAGGTAAAGAAAGAGGAGTAAGGGAGTGGGAAGGAGGGAGGGACAAAGAGACTTCAGATGGTTTTTCTAGTGAATTCTAAAGGCTTATAGAGAGGAAAAATTGATCACTGATATTATGGTTATATAACTGATATTTTCATCCTATCTGCATGAAAGCATGCATGAGCATATAGATACTTGTATACATATGTACACCTGTGTGGAAGTCAGAGGTCAAAGTCTTTCCTGCCTAGTCTTCATCTTATATTTTGAGACAGCCAGGGTTTCTCACTGACCCTGGAGCTCACTGATTGCTCTCTTTTGCCTTTCATGTTGGTTCTGGGGACTGAACACAGTTCAGGCTCAAGCAGCACGAGTGTTTTGGCTTCTAAGCCATCTCACTGGCACCACACCTGGCTTTTTATACAGTCACTGGAGATATGACCTCATATCTCATGCTGGTACAGCGGGTATTTCACCAGCCGAGGCTCTCCAGCCCACTGAAGATTTTAACTGTCTGTAATGCCGAATACTAGAGAGCAAATCCCTTTGTATGTTTCCTATTGCCACCCAGGTGAGCATGCTGAGATATATAAAGACTCAGGTTCTTAGTGACATATCCTTTTAGAAAGACATTTAAGGATATACTTTAGCAACGTGAGGAGAAAGCAAGAAAAACAGAATTTAAGAGACAAAACCCAAGCTATGGGGCTGGCACAGTGTCATTATGGGGAAATATGCATATATTTATACAAAACATGTGTTTATGCACACCATACTGTTAATGCTCTTCTGATGTTAGTAAATGAATTGCTTAATGCTTCTGTATACTTTCTGAATTCTAAGGATCTATTACTCTTTTGTTGTTTTTTGCTTTTCGAGACAAGATTTCTCTGTGTTAATAGCCCTGACTATCCTGGAACTCACTTTGTAAAGCAGGCTGGCCTAGAACTCAGAGATGCACCTGTCTGTGTCTCTTGAGTGCTGGGATTAAAGGCGTGCACTGCCACCACCTGTAGTTAAGAGTTTTGGTTTCTTGCTTGTGTTTTAATCCCAGGTGTGGGATAAGAGGCTGCTTCACAGCAGGTGATTATGATTTGACTCATGCTCTAGCAGTGGCGTGATCTTTGCCACCTGCAGGTAGTTTAATTCTTGGGGACTCTGGAGAGGATGTGAATGACAGAGTCCTGAGAGGGTGCTCCAAGAACACTGCTGCTCTTGGCTGCTGTTGTGGTTTGTCAAGTGTTTGAGAGCAAAAGGATGAGAAGTTAGATCACAAAGATCGGACTTGCCCCAAGGAACTCAATGTCCCTAATCATCAGGAGCTAGTCTATCTTGTTGACTGAAGGAGATCGGACTTGCCCCAAGGAACTCAATGTCCCTAATCATCAGGAGCTAGTCTATCTTGTTGACTGAAGGAGATCTATGCCCCCTTCTTCTCTAACCTCCTTTCTCTCCTACCTACTTGGGGGGGAGAGGTTGGAAGGGACATAGAAATATAAGAACCCAGCAAAATAGTAAAACAATATGCCAACCACACCCGGCTTCCTTCAAGTACATTCTTATCTCTAAATGTAGAGAGACTGCTTAATTCTGATTTACCAAATAGTTTCCATTTCCTTATATCAGAAAGGGAAAAGAACACATGAACTTTGTTTGCAGATTACTTTTAAAATTCATATCCTAGAACAACCAGGTTACTAGCTAGGCATGGTGGGGCCTGCCTGGAGACCCAGTACCTGATAGGTTGAAGGTGAGGATCTGAGATGGAGACCAGTCTGTCTAGACAGCAAGCTCCCACTTTCAAAAAGCAAAGCAGACTAGAGAGATGCCTCTATTTTTAAGGGCACTGGCTGCAGAGGAATGGTGTTCAGTTCCCAGAACTCTCAGGGCAGCTTGAAATCATCTACAATTCCATTTAATGGCCTCTTCTCCACTATCGCCATCTGGGAGGTGTGTGGGGGGGAACACAGGGCACACAGGTGTTACACAAATATACACGCAGGTGAGACACCTATACAAATAAAATAGTAATATAAAGCATTTGAAAATGTATAAAACAAATTCACACAGACAGAGAAGGATCTGGAATACCCACCTCACTAAAGCCAGCATGTGTTTTGCATAAATCAATGTATGAATATATAAGAAGCTTGGCTTTTATTTTATATTTTTATTAATTTTTTTCATACACTATATTTTGATCATATTCTATTTCCTCCCTAACTCTTCCCAGATCTGTCCCACCTCTCTACTGACCCAACTTCATGTTTTTTCCTCTGAAGTAAAAAACAAAAAAACAAAACAAAACAAAAAAAAATAGTGCAAAAAAAAAAAAGCATATGAAAATACAGAATCTTCTTACTGGTGGTTAACTACTGAGTACTGGGCTGAGTACTATCTTGGAATGTGGTTGATATACCCAGTGTCACTCTACTGGAGACAACTCTTTTCCCTTTTGCCAGCAGAAACACTGGTTTTTAAGGAAATTACATCATATAATTAAAGTTCTTCTTGTAAACTAAACATAATTTTGGGGGTACAGCTTAGTGGTAGAGCCTTAAGACATGAGAGAGGCTCTGAGTTCAATCCCAAGGACCTGGGGGGGGGGGGACCCGCAGTGTTCTTCATTCATAGAATTTTTAAAGTATGGTGTTTTGGTTTTTTTGTTTTTTTGGGTTTTTTTTCCTCCTTTGCCTTTTGAATAAACACAATATAACTGAATTAAACTGCAATGTCTTAGAACTAAGTACTTTTTTGTGTGATGGTTAATTACAGTTTTATGAGATATAGAATGACCCTAGACGCAGGCCTCGGGGCATGCCTGTGGAGGACTACCTTGGCTAAGTTAACTGACGTGGGAAGACTTACCTACTGTGGGTGGCTGCGTTCCCAGAGCCTGGGTCCTGGACAGTGTGAAGAATAGGAAGTGAGCTGAACACAGAACTCACCTCTCTCTGCTCCTGGACTGCAGACATAAGGAGACCAGCTGCTCTAATGCCTGCTGCTGTGTCTTCTCCACAACTGTTTAACCTGGAACTGTGAGCCAAAAGAAGTTCTTCCTTCAAGTTTATTTGTCAAGTATTTCATCACAGCAATGAGAAAAACAAGATGCTACATCATTTGAATTATGTTTTTATTTTGAAACATTTTTTTCCCTTTTTGTTGTTGTTGTGCTGCGAATTGAACACAACTCTGGCCTCTGGACACCAGGCATGTGTGTGGTAGATCCATACATGCAGGGAAATAAATGAATAAAAACAATTTTTTTTAAAAAGTTACCCTTGGGATAGACTTAAAAATTGCATAAATTTTCAGTGTCTCATACAGCCATGGCAATGACTGATTTGCATACTTGACTGGCTTGAGCTGTATTGTTAGAACAAGGGGCAGAGAAACCAGAGGAGTTAGATCATCCTGGGTCTGCAGTTACAAGCAGTCGGACACGGGTGATGGGTGTCTAACTCAGGTCCTCTGAAAGGGCAGTGTGTGCTCCTAACTGCGAAGGCACTCCCCAGCCCCTGCAAGTAAGAATTTTAAACAATTACAGAGAGAAGTTTAATAGTCACAAACAGTAGAGGAGTCAAATTTAGTTGCTTTTCATCTCCTAATTCATCCTTGATTTTTTCAGCAAATCAAGAAAAAGAATGCCTGATTGTGCAATATTAAACAGTGTCAGCAGAGGGTGCTAGAGAATCAATGCAGCAGGAAAAGACTCCCCCCCCCCCCATTCAGGTAGGCTTTTACTCTTTTTGTTACATATGGTTTCATCATAAACAGCAGTGTACATGGTTATACAGCACCATGCTTTCAGAGCATGGGAAGTGTCTTTGGTCTAGGGTCCTGTAGAGCATGCCATACAAACAAGGCTTGAGCAGTATTATCAACCAGCTGGACCTAAGTGACAGGATGGCATGTTTTAGTTATCATCATTACACACCTGGGAAGAGGGAGCCTTAAGTAAGACATAACTTCAATCAGATTGACTGTGCAAATGTCTGTGGGTTTTTTCTCCATTGTTAATCAACATGGGAGAGCCCAGCCCACTGTGGGTGGTACTATCTCTAGGCAGGTGGGCTTAGGGTGTGTAAGAAAGATAGCTAAACCATGAGCCTGTGAGCAAGCCAGAGCTCCTACATGGAAATTACAAAGTTAATTGTGCCCAAACTGAATGCATGTACACTGTCTTTTTCTGAACAAATAACTTTATTCTTCTATCAGGTTTGTTCAAATTTGGGATGGTTTATTGCTTTCCATTATTAAGACCACTTACCTTTGTTTTGTATCTTATTTAGCTCATGCTGATTACTGCAATGAGTACCTATCCAGACTCTTTTCCTCTAATCTCCATTAATCTTTCAATGTATTTCTACACTGCAGCGAGAGATAATCCAGCTGTATATTGTGTGTGTGTGTGTGTAGAGAGAATTATTTTATCTGAAAAGAAGTTCTTGCCTTTATTTTGCACTGATAATTTTAAAAATACATTATAGACCCAGGAGGTGATGGTGCATTCCTTTAATCCCAGCACTTGGGAGGCAGAGGCAGGTGGGTCTCTGAGTTTGAAGCCAGCCTGATCTACAGAGTGAGTTCCAAGACAGCCAAGGCTACATAGAGAACCGCTGTTTCAAAAACTCCCAAATGAGCAAACAAACAAATAAATAATATATTCAATAATACACACACCTTTAATCCCTTGGGACTTGGGAGAAAAGTGGATCTCTGATTTTAAGGCCAGTCTGATACACACAGTGACTCCCAGGTCAATAAAGGCTACATAGTGAGAATCTGTCTCACAAAGCAAAACATAGAAAAAAGATACATTGTACATGTAATGTTGCACACCATTACAAGGGAGTTACTTTAAAGTTACATTTAGAGTAGTGTGAGTGGATAGCCGGGAAGAATATAAACAACAGGAACTCAAGAGTTTAGACACGTTGCCTTGCTTCCCACCCAGGTGTCAGCCCTTTAGCCTACCATTAAATTCACCCATGCATCCGTCATCCATCCATCCATACTTTGATCTCCCCAGCACTGAGAAGGCAGTTTCAGGTCTATGGTATCAACACTGGGCTTTCAAGTATGCAAAGTGAACATTTACCAATGTAACTACACCCTCAGCTCTACTGTTGCTTTAAAAGCATCGGGAAAAATGTGAAAAGGGCAACAAAGTCTTAATAATGGTACTCGTGTTGAGGCCTCCCCCCTAGCATAGCTGTAGCCAGTTTGTTCCATGCCTGCCAGCTATTTCATATTGTTGCTGTGATATGCCTGCCAGTCATTGACACAGAAAAATAACTTGACTCAGAGCAGGGTCATGCTGATCACATACCCCGTTGTGTTCTGTATGTTATGAGGGGTTTGTTAATCTTAAGAAATTCCACAACTATAAGCTTCAGGTAGGACCCATCAAATTAAAGGTCAATAGCTTGCCTGAGGGTTGACCAACACCTGCATATGAGCTCATTGTTGTTTTGCAGTTTTAACCTTGTAAGATAGCCATTAAGAAATGTCTAGCACTTAGCTTTGAGTGTTGCCCTGGCCGATCAGTCTTGGGGTGTGAGTTCAATAAATCATCCCTGTTTAACTGAGTTTGGTGTTCATGTGGTTTGTAGGGCAACTCCAGGACCCTATTGTGTTTTTATATTGTGGGCCCACAGGAATAGACTTGAACCATGAACTTTGGATATAGCTGCTCTTGTTGAAAACGACTGTGCCGTATTAAGATGCAAGTTGTATGTAGATGTCTGTGTCTTTTACCTGTCATTGCCAGCAAAGCCTTTCATTCACTCATTTACCCTAACCTCCATACTTGGTGTCAAAATTTCCAAGAATTTTCATAATCATGGTGCCTGCCAATTTTGAAAATAGTAGGGTTGCAGCCTGTATTTAATAATGAAGCTATAGTTTGGTCAGGTATTTATTTATAATGAATCCAGATGTCATTGTCCCTATACCACTGCAGCCCAGGCCTCTGGGTTCTTCCGCCTGATTTGGAGAAAGAGCCGGGCTTCCTAACTGACAGAAGCATAGAGAAGTGATGGAGTTTGTAGGCACAACCTCCGCAACCCTCACTGCAGCAGCGGGTAAACCTCTCTGAAGATCTAGAGAAGCCTAGCAACAATTCCAGCGACCTGGCTCCAGGGCTGGGGTAGCCAGGTCTCGCAGGGAGCTGCCGCGTTGCCAGGGCGACGCTTCCGGTCGGCGCGCGCGCAGCCCCCGGAGCAGGAGAGTTGTGAGATGGACGGCTAGACGTGCCCGGCGCCGCGAATTAGCTCGCGGGAGCGCGCTAACGGCCGCGCGCCTTCACTTCCCAGGCTCCGTCGCTGACGCGTCGTGGACGTTGGGGAGCGGGAAGGCAGCAGCAGCGGCAGCGGGGCCGGGATGAACAGCGGCGGAGGCTTCGGTTTGGGCTTAGGCTTCGGCCTCTTCCCTACGACGGTGATTCAGGTGACGAACCTCTCGTCGGCGGTGACCAGCGAGCAGATGAGGACGCTCTTTTCCTTCCTAGGAGAAATCGAGGAGCTACGGCTCTACCCCCCAGAGTGAGTGCTGGGGCCCGGCGGGGGGAGGGGCGCGCCGCCATCCAGACCTCCGGCGCCGAGGCACAGGGAGCGCGGGCGTCACGTGACCGCGCGCTTACCTAGGCGGCCATGTTTGATGAGGGCACCCGGCCGGCTGCGGGGCTCTTTGCGTTTGGGTTTTGTTGATTGAGTTCTGCGCGGGGTTCCTGCAAAGAACTTAGGAGTGCCTTCCCCTATCGAGCCTCCAGGACTGTGATTGATGCCCGGTCTTCGAATTGGGTGCCCCAAGCTTTTGCTTTCCCCCTAACTTAAGATGGCCGCAGGTGGGCCGGCGGTAGTCCTCATGGCAAATGCCTATAACGTTTTTGCACTGGGAGAATCGTGGAGAGCGCCAGCAACGCCAACGCCCGGACCTCTAGCTAGGTCTTAGTGTCAGGCTGCTAGTGCTGGAGAGAGAGAGAGAGTGCGGATGACAACATGGAATCGGGGCTGTTTTTGTTCTTGGGGTGATCTTAGACATTTACCATCGTTTTGTTTTTTTTCTAACCGAGCTCATATTCACGATCTTAAGGATCACGTCAATCTTTGCTTTTGGCAACAGCCTGAATTTTCCTCCAAGAAGGTCACACTGGCCCAGACGGTTCAAAAAGTATAAGTCGGTGCAGAATTTTCGCTACACTGTGTCCGTGTTTTTAAAATTCAGCGCTTAATTGGCATTTATCTGTCGACATCGCTTCCTAGGCAGTGTACTTGAAGTGGTAAATTTCCCCTATGCAATATTAACTAATCAGATAACTCATAATGGCTTTACGGTTGTTAACATTCTCGCACTCACCAACTTTAAGAAAATACTAAGGTTCACAGTATTTTGTTCTTTATGCTAAAATTATTTGAAGGAAAAGTTACCCACGGTTTTTTGGGAAAAGATTTTGACTTATTTCATAGTCACGCACGCAGTACAATATGCCTTTCTACTCTCTGTAAGTTGCTGAACCACTGCAAATTGGTTTCTTATGAATGTGGATATTTAATGTTAATTCTTTTGTTATTGGAAATATTTCATACATTCAAAAAAGTTGAAAAAAAAAAACCAGTGAGGTCCATCAGTATTCTTTTCACTTGGTGCAGTTGGTTATTAAATTTTCATTTATTCTAGCTGGGTGTGGTGTCATGCGCCTTTAATCCGAGCACTCTTGAAAGTGAGGGGGGTGTGTCGGGGGGATGCGGATCTCTTGAGTTCAAGCCCACCCTGGTCAAGTTTAGGATAGCCAGTGCTCTCTGGTTGAAGAGAAACTGTCTCAAAAAAACAAAAGATAAGAAAAAAAGAAAGCCGGGCAGTGGTGGAGCACGCCTTTAGTCCCAGGACTTGGGAGGCAGAGACAGGCGGATTTGTGAGTTCGAGGCCAGCCTGGTCTACAGAGTGAGTTCCAGGACAGCCAGGGCTACACAGTGAAACCCTGTCTCGAAAAACCAAAAAAACAGAAAAAAAGAAAGAAAATTAAATGTTTTAATAAGTCCCCCTCTCCCTTTTATCTAGTATATGTTCAGATAATACAATAATACTTAGTTATCTCCAGTATAGAACAGGCCTGGCCCCTCCCTCACTTTAACAAAAAACAAACTTTAATGAAGTTGACTTTTGTGATGTAGGTTTGTAGAATGACTTATAGCCTGAAATTATATGCTGAGATTTAAGCAATATATTTTTGACAAGAATCCTGCATAAGTGCATGAGCATAAGGTTTGATGTAACCATGCCACTAACGTTTGTAGTATGTCATTTAAAGATGCTTTCAGCTATCTTATGTGCTCAACCTTTATTAAGTGCTCATAGGAGGGCTGTATCCTGGAAGGGTTGGAAGCCAGTCAGTAAAATACTCTGCCCATGAACTCTTATAACTTAACTTTGGGACAGGAGAGGGTCTGAAGAAATATATGATAGAATGTTCTTCCCACCCAATGAAATGCCGTTTGTATGATGGTAACACACTGCCAAGTATTAACTGGCATTTGGGAAGATGCATCGGAAAGAATCTACCTTGTCTTCTTCTGGGCTGATCTTGAATAAATCCAAATACTTCCTGCATGAAAAAATGTTATTATTTGGGGTTTAAAGATCAGAGGGGGTAAAAAGCTCCACTGTTTGTGTTAAAATAGGGTCAGGTTGTCACAATAACTCCTTTGGCAAAGTTGTTGCCAGACAAAAACTCTTACCTAGTTTTCGTAAGTTTAGGAGTAGAGCCTCATTCTGGTGTTGTAGTGATACTAAGAAACTTTATTAGCAGGTTTTCCTCTCTATAATGCAGTTATGCTAGCTGGTCCTTAAGGATATGCTTGTAGTTTGGGGCTGAAGTGTATAAAAATTCAGTCAGTAGTACTTTTATCAAAGATAAAGATAGTTGTTTTGGGGTTTTTAGTTTTTTGGTTTTTTGTTTGTTTGTTTGTTTCTCCAGAGACAGAGTTTCTCTGTATAACCCTGGCTGTCCCAGAACTCATTCTGTAGACCAAGCTGGCCTCGGACTCAGAAATCCGCCTGCCTCTGCCTCCCTAGAGTGCTGGGATTAATGGGATTAAAGGCGTGCGCCACCACTTCCTCTGATAGTTGTTTTGATTATCATATAAGCCTTGTTTTGTGATTACTATTTAGACTTCCCGAGCAGTTGTTTGATTTAGAATTGGAGATACGTTCCTTTAGTGAAATGTGAAAATAGGTCACAGCAGGTGTCTTCCTTTCTTGCTTTCCACTTTATTTTTTGAGAGTATTTCTCTGACCTGAAGCTCAGACAGACTCGCTTAGCTGGCTCACGCTGGGGATCTTCTTGGAGTGCTGGTGCCACAGCCTCACACCACCATACCCTGCTTATGGGTCAAGGCTGATAACATGAGTTCAGTCTCTAGACTAGAACCCACTGTGAAAGAATTCAGCTTGTGAAAGTTGTCTTCTGATCTCCCTCTACAGGTACACCTGTGCATACACTTGCACAGATAGTACAGAATATTAAGGAAGGATTTATGTAGACCTTCATTGAACATACTAAGACTTATTTGATTTTTTTCCTGTTGTCAGATAACTAAATATCTAGAATTACTGTCCAACTTTTTGCACAATAATTGCATTTCATAGTTCTTGAATACCTATTATACAAATTGCTTTTTTCAATAAACTTATCGTTGTGATGTAATGTTTATACAGAAAAATGAACATCATGGTGTGGAGATCGTTGAATTTTTTACAGCTTTAAACATAGCAGTGTAGCAAGCACACAGATGGGGAGTATCTGTAGGCTACCAGTTCCCCTGTGCCTTCCTGCAGTTGACTAACCTCCCCAAGGGTAACTCTGTTTTGATTTCTAGCACCAGGGAGATTTTTACCTGTGCAGTTTTTCTTGCTTGCTCTGGGGTCCTACTTTTCTGGTTTTCGAAGTTCTAAGAACCAAAGTAAAAGTCTGTTTGTTTACTTAAAGTAACTTAGTTAACTTTAAACGATTACATGTGCTGTGTCTGTTATATTTTGTTGCCATGTCAAACACCTAAGCTCATCAGACAGGGAGTACTTTGGCTCAGGATTTGAGAGGCTTCATAATGTTTTGGCTGGCTCTGATGGTTCAGCCTGTGGCCAAGCAGAAATAAGGTGGTTAAGAAACAGACCCCAGGAAGGAGCCAGGGACAAGATAACATCTCCTCCTAGGTACACGCTGGTGCTGTAGCCTGCCCCACCCCCTACTAGTGCATTCAGCTGGGTAACCTCAGGACCAACAGTAGCTGAGGAACCCACCTTCAACACACCAGGGCCTTCCTTGGCTACTTTGTAACCTAACCATAGCAGCTATTCTATACAGAATGGAGAACAAGAAAGTCTGTGTCTTTACATCACTCTACCCAAGTCCTTTCATTAGCATGATTTTTTTCTTCTGGTCCTCTATATATGCCTATTATCAAAGGAGTCGTATGCTGTGATTATAAACCTTTTTTTTTTTACTTAATCTGTAATAAGCACCTTTCATATTGCTGTGCTTTAAAGTAATATTTAGACATGTGCTGTGTCGAGTGCTTTTGAAATTCTGTCATTATGTTGGTCATCTTTAAAATTTTTAATTACAAATGAATGCGTTTAAGCTAGATGCATTTGGAAATGTTGATCAGCAGTGGTTGGTAGGTCTGCAGGCAGTGTCAGCACTTCATAATAAAGGCTTGGAGATTTGTGCCATCCAAAGTACTTTTGGAGTCCTTAGGTAAATGCTTTGTTGGTCAATAATTGCATACATAAAACTACTTGTCCATGTTTTGGACTATGTAATTTTGATAGATCTTCTAAAGCAGGTATTCTCAACTGTGGGTCACAACTCTTTTGGACCTTTCACAGGGATCACCTAAGACCATTGGAAAACACAGATGTTTACATTAGGATTCAAACAGCAAAATGATAGTTGTGAAGTAGCAACAAAAATAATTGTACGGTTGAGAGTCACTACAGCATGAGGGACTGTGTCAAAGGTTCGAAGCATCAGGAAGAGTGAGAGCCACTTAGATATCTCTAGATGTATTAATAAAATATTAGGCATATTGGTAACTACATTGGCATTTGTAAAGTAACATTGTAAAGACTGTAAAGTAATATCACCATGTTTCATGAAAAAATACCCAATTAGGACCTCAGAAATTTAACTTGTCCCTAGAGGTGGGTTTTGTTTTGTTTTTAAATTTCTTCACTTAAAATCCAGAAGTTTTATATTCTAAAAAAAACCTGAAACTTGATTCAACAAATGAGGTCAAAATCTACTACTTTTAGACAGTGCCTTTGGTTTGTTTGATTTTTTTTTTAAAATTGGCTTATTGAATTGAGACAGGGTTTCTCTAGATTTGTAGAGCAGGCTGGCTTTGAACTTACAGAGCTGCCTTTGTCTCACCATGCTGCTGGGCAGACAGAGCTACTTTCTACAGAGGCTTACTTGTATGTAGTAACTTTGAAAAGTAAAACTGTGGTCATGAGTTTTGGTGGTACATGTGTATAATCCCAGCTACCTGTAAGCCTGAGAGAGGAGGATTTGAAATTCAAAGTGAGCCTGTGCAACATAGGGGACCCTGTTGATCAAAATTAGATTTTAAAGTGCTAGGAGCTAGAGGTGTGTTTCATAGTTAAGAGAACTTGTCTGGCATGTTTGAGGCCCTGAGTGTAGTCCTTAGTATCACAAAATAACCAAAGTGATGATAAAGAAAAATAATTCTATTAGTTAGTTTAGATATACTAGCAAGACCTAATTATATGATTTATAAACATAACTGATTTATAAATAATATAGTTTTGATACTTGGCAGTGGTGACACATGCCTTTAATCTTAGTATCCATGAGGCAGAGGTAGGTAGATCTCTTATGTTCCAGGACAGCTAGGGCTATACAGGGAAGCCCTGTATTGAAAATAATATAATAATAACAGAATAGTAATTACAATAATAAACAACTTTTGTTTGTTAGCATCTATTTGAAATCTGTAATGTTCAATGTAACTCTTTTCAAAGCTGAAATATTTACATGTTTACAAAGTAATTGTGAAGTTGGGCTTTATTTCAGGAAGAGTGGTGGGAGATGCAGAGGAAGGAAATGCTTAAGGACGGAGTGCACGTAGCTCAGCGGCAGATGCCTGCCTAGCGTGTATAAGTGTACCACAACGTGAAAATTACTGACCACTGTGAAGTATCGACAGTCCTCAACCCATGGGCTGCAACTCCTCTAGGGGGTCACTTAGGAGCAGAGTCCCCGATATGGTGTTCACACAGCTTTCTCTTTTTTATGTAGCCCAGGGATTAGTACCAACCATGTTTAATGTGACTCTTCCTACTTAGTTACTCTAGACAGTATCTAATAGAATCATCTCTTTGGTGATTGTGGATCTAGTCCATTTGACTAGCAATATTAACCATCACAAGTTGACAGTGTAGCTGTAACTTTTACCATTTGGTGTTATTCTACATTGTTTTAAAGGTGGATTTGTTGCTATATATGATGGATCAATGAGAACAAATTTAATGAAAAAAGTAATTGTGGAGGGGCTGGAAAGGTTTTGCAGTGGTTAGAGCAGGCGTACTAACTAGTGTTAGGTTCCCACCACCTACTTTAGGCAACTCACTTCTTGTAGCCCCAGTTCCAGGGGATCTGATATTGTCTTCTGCACTTATTGGTCACTCGCATTTACATGTGTACACGTACACTTAAAAGTAAAAGAAATCTTTTTAACTCGTGACTTTGTAATTACTAGTTAAACAGTTTCTCTGTGACTTAATGAGAAATAGCTTAGATAAGGAGTTAAATAGACTAGAATGTCTACTATTTTGCAAAATAAATTACATAATATTTTGTTTGTAAAAACCTTTTGTTTTGTTTGTAGCCTGAAGCCATGTAAAAACCCCGTTTGGTTCCCTATTACCTAATTGTATGATTACTGTGAAGTTTCGGTGATTTTTTTGGACTGGCGGCATTGAGCCCAGGACCTCCTCCACTAGCTGTGGGTTTGCCATGGTCTTAGTAGTATAATGTTGGAGAGTCAGTTAGGGATGGGGGGACAGGCAACAGTTTGAAGTCTTGAGGATGGGAACTTCTGTAAAGGGATTTTGACTGATAACATATTAGCTGTTCTGAATTTCATTCAAGGGCTGAATGATTTGTAGACACTCCTAGAGTGACCTCTGTTTTTGTCAAGTCAGTGTTAAATGACTAAAATTTGTTATTTCACGTGTAGTCATTTTTAGCAACAAAATTATCTAAGTCTGATGTAAGAAAGAAATTTCAAATGAAAATTATAAAATCATGCAAATGTTTATTAATTCATTTGTTTTCTTTGTATCTTGCAGCAATACACCTCTTGCTTTTTCCTCCAAAGTATGTTATATTAAGTTTCGTGACCCATCAAGTGTTGGTGTGGCCCAGCATCTAACTAACACGGTTTTTATTGACAGAGCTCTGATAGTAGTTCCTTGTGCAGAAGGTTGGTATCTTATGTTTTTTTCTTACTGTTTTAATATCTGTCCTGTCTGTTACTATAGCCTTTAGCTTTCCTGGAAATTGGCCAGTACTCTATGTGTGAGTCTGTCTGCACACACATTCGTGTGTGTGTTGAAAACGAGAATGACATTTGAAGAAGAAAAAACACCTGTAGAGAATTATACTGAAGTGGTTAGTTTATTATTTATGGATATTTGAGATTTTATAACTGAACATTTAGAAAGTTTATCAAATACTTGCCTTTTATAGTTGGCTTTGGCTTTTCTGTAGCCAATTCTCAGATTGTAAAAAGAGCTTTTTAGAATTTAAAAACTTAAGTTGGTATGAAAAAATATTTTAAATGTATATGTAAGCATATACTCGTGAGGACAGAGTTAAGAATTTTCCAAGTAAAGCATTATACATTCAGTCAAATTGGGGTTGTGATATTTTATATTCATTTGAAAAATACTCAGTTTATTCTTTCAAATATCCTCTTAAGGTAGTTTCTCTCAATTGTTATGAGACTATTGTTTCATATTCAGTGTAATTTTTGTTATACACCGGGACCTTTTTTCTTTGATTGGCTTTTATTGGGGAGGGAACTGGAAAGCAGTTTTTAAAGCCTCCATCAGGAAGTGATGTCAGAGATGGGAATGAGGCCCAAAGCCTTCTAGTTACTTGTTAAAGTTTACGTCTTGCCTTGCTTTAAGGCTGATTATTATTAAAAATTTTTATGTTTTTCCAGAGTCATTCATATATAATTGGCTGTTTATTTTGACAGTTTTAATGTACAATTAACTTAGAGTACTGACTGGTTTATATACATACATTTTTTTTTTTTTTGCTAGATGATAGTAACTATTTTATAACAAAAAAGTATGTTAGAAACAATGGTTTTTTTAATGTGTAATTTTAAAAACTTGTTGTAATTACTAGATTTACATTAAAATCATTAGTTCATATGGAGTTTTATGTTTGTTTCAGAGTGCCTGTCTGGGGATGTTAAGAGCATTATAAGATAAAGCCCCTCCCAGAATGGTAATTTTGAAATCCCAGAGCAAGACATTCTGGCTTCTCTTTCCCCCTTATCCCCAGATAAATTTGAAAGCATATTTCTTGTGTTTAAGGGATTAGAATAGATAGGAAGGATAAAGGTGGTTAAAAGTAAATTATTTGCTAAATATATTGTTATCTGATCAGTGAGCCCTGCGGTGGGGAGTGAGGTATGAGAGGAAAAAGTTTCAGTTCTACAAAGTTCCATGGAAATGCACACGAGAACAAGGTTAAACCAGAAATAGCAGGAAAGTATATAGCGTAGGCTTGTATCATTACTGATTTTGAAGGAAGAATTTTAAATCATTTTTGGAACCTTGCTATAATCCCATACAATCAGAGAAACTGATTCGTGAGAAACTGATTCGTAAGGAACTTTCAAGGTTATGGAATATGGGAGTCTGTATTTTAGTTTGTTTTACTTGGTTGATTAAAATAGCTATAACTTTAGCATTTTTAATGCCACCATTTTGCAAGAAAACTTTACCATTTTTCACATGCAAATCTAAAAATTTACTGCATTTTTTAAAATCTGTACCTTAAAGTATCTTCAGGTACCTTAATATATCAGGAAAAAACGGATACACATTTTTAAATTAGGTTTTTCAAATATAGCTGATAACTTTTACAGCTGTTAAGTCTGATTGTACACTTCCAGCAAAAAAGTAATGCTTATTGTAGTAAACAGAGAGCGGAGTGAGAGAAGCATAGAAAGGCAGTCTGCAGTGGAGGAAGCTCTGAGAGGGGTGCATGGGGCTGTGTATGCCCTGGACACTTGACTCATGCATGCTTCAGCGCCATAGAAGCAGCACCATGGTGTAAACAAGAAAGGCCACAGAAAACATTTTACCAAAGTTTTCAGTTTCTCTCAGTTTGCTGGTCTTTAGCTCAGACAGTAATGTGAGAAGAGGGGGAGAAAAGTGGTGTTGATACCCATTAAGCAGGGACTACTGTTAATAAAATGTGCCGTTTTGAATAAAATATACTTTCATTATATTTGTCTAAGTATGACCTTGTTGTTATGTGCATATCAGATTTCTTTTTATAAATGTTAACATTTAGAAAAAGTAAGATCAACGTAACAGGTGTGAGCCTAACCGTCAGTCATAACTTTATGTCCACATTTTCTGGTAGATGGATTTTGACTATTAATTTGGTTTTGTATGTTTTCTCTATGTGATATTTGTGCATTATTAGATGACTAGACTGGCCAAGGCAGACCTGTTACACTTGCCTGAGTTAGGCATTGTTTGCCATGCCACTAAACCTGCCGCCAAGTGAAACCTTCATTGGGGAAATGAGATCGGAGTCTGAACCGCAGAAGATGGACGCCCTGTCTCTGTTTTTATTGTTTTGCTTTAATTTCATTTCTTTTTCTTTTGTCCCTTTTTTTGTTCTGTTTTGTTTTTGTTTTGTTAAATCTTTCACTTTTAACTTATGAGCTGGTTTTCCAGTTCTTTGTGAATGGTATTCCATTAAGAGATTGTAATATGTTGCAATTTATGGGGAATGGTTAACAGAGCTCAACCTTGAGATGAAGCAAACTGTCCTGCAGTAAGTTAGAGTGCAGTGCTGTGAGGATGCTCAGGCCTTCTGATTGTCTTGTGGGTTGCTGAGGTACATTTGGTCTTCAAACATTAAAACACAAGAATCTTAGGAACATTTTATGATGGGCTCAGTGCTTATTGTTTCCCCAAGTCCACATACATCTCTCATAAAAACCACCTGATGCCTTGTAGTTTTTGTCCTTCCCCAGAACTGTAGGCATATAAAGCCATCAAGGAGAATAAGTGCGTTCTTTACCATCTGAAGGTGGGGAGGCCTTTTATCACCTCAGCCTTATGAAGCCTTTTGTTGCTTCTGGGGAAATTGGAGAAAACTGTTCATTATTTATTTGCATGCATTTTTTGTTTGTTTGTTTGCTTGAATTTTTTTTTATTGAAAACTCTTCAGGGGTTACTAGCTTTTTAAGTGGATTCTGAAGTGAGGATTCACAGTTGTATGAGAGATCTCTGCCTCTTTTTTTTTTTTTTTTTTTTAAGTGTAGTTTGGGGGAAATGCTAAATGCTTGCTTGTTTTACACCTCTGTATGCTCTTGGGGAGCGTTAGAGGACACCCTTTCAGAACTATGGTTTGGAAACAGCACAACGGAAGTTGTCTTAAGAGTAGTTTTAGTAGAATAAGACAGAAATAATATGAGCTTAAAGTTACTGATTTTTAAGTTTATTGTCATGAGGTAGGGAAAATCTGATAGCCCACCAATACTTAGGACAGAAGTGAGGCCTCACAGTACTAAGTAATGAGCTTGGTTCATGTTGAATACCTTATTGTCTGTGTAGTCTCTTTATTGTATGGATAGCTGGATTTGGTTATTGACAAATAATACTAAATTTGGCACATTACTAGATTGCAACTAAGGTGAATAGATTAGGGTACTGAAGCATAGAGTGCATACCTCAGGATGGCAGTCATTCAACAGAGGTGTTCAGGCTTTAAACCTTAAAAAGTAACTCTGAATGTTTAATAGATAAACAATGTGATAACTAATATAAATAGTATAGTATATATGGGCATATATAGATAAGTAGGAGTGCATATTTTATATCTTCAGAAAAGCTTACCTTGTTATCATTCTGCATGTTAAGAAGTTTGTTCTCCAGAATTTAAAGTAATAACCTCATTTTTAAAATTAGTTAAATTTAGATGCTGTAAAATTAGAAAGTATGCATTTGCCAAAGCCACTAAACTGTAATTCTAATTTTTCCTATAGATATGCTAAAACCATTATCTAAAGTTTTAAATTACAACTTGAATTCCATCCATGCTTTGAGGTCTTTTGGGAGAGATTGTTTAGCTATTTATCTCTGTGCATCTGGTTGTTGTAAATAGAATTTACCACTGAAACAAGGCGTAATGCGTTTGAAAATTTACCACATAGAGTTCAGCTTGTGTGATTTTTGAAAATGCAGTTTTAAGATACTCTTAATAAATTAATAGAAATGTTAATTTGTATATGCATCAAGTTTGAGAAGTATACCCACCCCCCTTTTTTTGCTAAGAAGATAGGAAAAATGTGAAAGTTTTAGTCTTTGTCAAATTGTTTTAAATTCAGAACCCAAATATGGCAGATCATGAACTTCAAAATAAATTTTTTTGTTTTTTAAGTTGCAGGCATTTTCTTAAATGGTGTTACTATTACTAAAAAGTGATTTTACTATTACCCCTGTTAGAAGACTACAGGCTTCATGAGAAAAGCATGTGTAAGCATTGGTTAGATCTCACAGAAGTATGTAAACTGCGTCAAAAGTTAGCATGTTAAGGGGTTTCCTGAGACTAGGGAAATCTTTGTTGGTTCAGTCCCTAATTTTTTTATCAATTGCCTCAGGCATCTTTGGGATTGGATTCTCTAGGTCTTAGTTGGAGAGGTGCCTTATTGATGAATGGGTATGGACCTTTTTAAAGTCAAGCTGATTATGTGTTCAAGTTTTCTGTTTTCTTCTGTTTATTTGCGATTGAGTTGAGTCCTTTGGAGGGTTATCAGAATTGTTTGCTTCTCAAGTAGGTAGCTTCAGTAACAGGATAGAGACACTCATGGAGCAAATTTCAATTCTCACATATTTGTTTTATTTTTTCTTTTTCTTTTCTTTTTTTTTTTTCTTTTTTTTGACTAATTTGGTTATTTGCCATTTCTGGGGATTAAACTTTAAAAAATGTTCTTCTTTTCTGTATCTGATGTTCTGTGTGCTATTAGTGACGCAGCCAACACGAACGGTTGTCATGTGTAACACAACTTTCGATCACCGCGAAAACAGCGTCCTGGGAAAGCGTCCATGCTTGATATCGTTTGGTTCATGAACATTAAGTTTCCAGTACAGGTGACCCATAGCTCAAAGTGTTAAATAATTGTCTACATTATTCAGTTTTTAAAATAATGTTCCATTAATGAGATTGTTAGTCTTTGAAGTTTTGCTCACTTTTATTTTTCCTAATAGAGCAGGATAAAAGGAAAGCCTTATGTTCTTATTTGTTTCTTTGTACGGATCTGATAGATAGATTCATTTGTTATTATTATTTTTTAAGTGCAAGGGTAACTGTAAAATCATAGTGTAAAGTTGGTGTGGTGTTTCTGCTTTCCATAATATTTGGAACTTGCCTCCGCAGGTAAAATCCCAGAAGAAGCCAAAGCCCTTTCTTTACTGGCTCCTGCTCCAACCATGACAAGCCTGGTGCCTGGTGCAGGCTTGCTTCCCATACCGACCTCCAGTCCTCTGACGGCAGTGAGTAGTGTAAGTCCTCTTGATGGTCTGAGCACTGACATGCAGTCGATTGAGGAAGGAGTAAGAGATTACTTTTTCTTTGTTTTGTTTGGTGGCAACCAATCAAAGTCCATGCTTAAACACCACATCATCTCCGTTGACTTTGCTTTGGGAATTATTCTGAAATAATTGGGGGCTTGTTCACATTTGAAAATTCAAATAGGAAACTCAGTGCTTTAGATAACACAGACTTGGAGGCCCAGGATCACTTCTCAGTTCAGGAGGATCAGAAGGAATAAGTCCATTTTAAGGGAGATGAACTTTGGCAATTGGAAAAGCATTTCAGAGAGGACTGAGATGGTCGGACAAGATGAAAACACAACAGAATCCTTACATTTTTGCTGTGTAGAATTAAAGAGTAATTAATATCTTGTGATTTCTCAGTAAAGGAAAGATACAACCATTACTGGGCTTTTGATTTTTGTGTGAGAAAGATTCAAGTCATACTCCATTTAAAGAAGGGCCAGTTGTCAGGTAAGGACTGTGACTTCTTAACTTGCCAGTGTTTCATACGGTGTGTGCAAACTTCATGACTGAGGTGGTCAGTTTGTCCTGATTATAGAAGTGGCCTCTGAAACTTTGAATCTTGTACAGCGTTCTACTGTAGGAGCCCATGGGGAGAGATGAGTTTTAGTTGAGCTTCTGTGCTTGAGGAGCTAATGCTGCTCAGTTTGCCTGGAGCAGAGTGAAGGGGGAGAACTTGGTGTTAAGACTGGTGTGTTCTCTAGGATGTAGAAAGGTATTGGAATTTTATTTTTACTTGATTGGAAGCTACATGACCTCACATGGTTTTAAAAAGGTGAGACTGGCCACTGTGGCAAGAGGAAGTGACAGTGGTTTTGTAAACTTGTTTTTTCATGTTTAGAAACTGCTGTTATTTAACAGCTGTTAAATCTTAGTCATTTACAATATATTTGCACATATTGTCAGGGATCAGGTCTGTGGAGTGGCACAAGTAGAAATGAAAATGATTGTATTTTTTTCTTTAAAACCTTTTTTTGTTTTTTTGTTACTTCTGCCAAACGCAGAACATGTTTTAAAATTCTGAGAACTTCTCTCTTTAAATATACTTTAAAATGAACATGCCTCCTAGTGTATGTTCTAACACTGACTTTACTAATGTTCTAGAAAGCTTATTCAGTGGGGCCCAGAGAAATGGTTCAGCAATTAAGAAGAGCTCTTACTGCTCTTGCATAGCACTTGGGTTTGGTTCTCAGCACTTTTGTGAGGTGGCTTACAATCTTCTGGAACTCCACTTCAAGGTTCCCCGTACCCTCTTTTGGTCTCTGCAGGCACCTGGGTCTTTGTGGTGCACACATAAACATAAAATTTTAAGAAAAGATGATTCTGTGGTTGGCGGGGGGGGGTTGTTTTCCTTCTATTGTCACATAAGGAATAGCTTAGCATTCCAGGTTTTTCTTGAACTTTTGTCTATTTCAGCTTTATTTTGTTCATGTTGATTCCTGGCGTTACTCTTGGTAGCTTTGAACAGATTATTTAATTTCACTAAGATCCCTCCCTCCCTCTTGGTCTTTACTTTAGTCAGGGTCTCATGTAGCCTAGGCTTCTTCTCAGCTCTGTAGCTGAGAAAATAACCTTGAACTCTTCATGGGCCGCCTGTCTCTGATGTGTGGAGATTACAGTTGTGTGCCATCATTTCTGCCTTAAACTTTTAAAAATTTTAAAAATTGGATTCTGTAATACCACTGTCTTAGTGCTGATAATAACAAGGATTAAGTTAATAATTCATTAAACTTAAATGCTGTAGTAATGATTACAAACTCACCCAGATGGTGTTTTCGAATCACCAAAATACAGGTAACACCTGCAAATTCTGTATTTGTGAATTCATTCACTTAGTAAAAGGCTTTGAAACTCCCAAATCACTGTCTACAGCGGACGCATGCTTGACAATGAGTGATGACAAACTTGAATCCCATGATGTGCCTATTTCCAGATTCAGCCAAGGGTCTTCTGCAGTGTTTTAGTACTCAGTTTGCAGACAAGTGTGAGTGTAGTCTGTTTAGTGCCATATTCTTTGGAGTTGTTTTTTTGTGTAATTTGCTCTTTAGATAGGTCCCCACACAGTGCTTTTTTTTTTTTTTTTTAAATTAGTCAATATGATGGAAATGTAGAAAAGTTTTATTTGTTGTTTTGTTGGACATGTATTCAGTGTTGACTGAGGGACCGTCAGACAGAAAGACGCATCAGAAAGTTCTGTACTGAATGCTTGATGGACAGGGATATCGTCCCGACAGGCTCCCAGGAACTTAACCTCCCTTTTTTCTGAGGCATTGGCCCAGTGTACAGTAGTGCTGTTTATGGTGATCACAGAGTAGAACTACAGTGAATCTTGAAAAGTACTGTTCATTTTTAGTATCAGTTTAAAGGTGTGAATACCCAGGCAATTAAACAAAGTTTGTTATCTTAAAACCTAGTGTTGAGATACCTGTAGCTTAAAGCTGGGAGTCCCTTTCTCCTTCCATTCACACTGAGTTCATCTACTGGTCATAGATTAGAGAACACCGCTTTGGATGCCAGTGAAAACTGCCTTATAGCTTACTTTTGTTTTTTTTTTGTAGCTTGGTGTTTCCCTTAGCAGTTTGGGAGCCATACCAGCAGCAGCACTGGACCCAAACATTACAACACTTGGAGAGATCCCACAGCCACCACTGATGGGAAATGTGGATCCTTCCAAAATTGATGAAATTAGGAGAACAGTTTATGTTGGAAATTTGAATTCACAGGTAACTAAGAAGAAACTGGGTGGCGGTAGCTGCTTATTCTTAAAAATTCTGTTGATAAAGTATTACTTACTTGTTTTTAAATTTTGTGGTTATTAGCATATATTATATCGTGGGTTTCATTATGATATTTTCGCACGTGTTTTGATCGTGTTCGTTTTCCCCTCTTGCTCCCTGTGGCCCCTTCCCACTCCTGTTGACCCCTGTTCTCCCAGCCGGCCCTCTTCTACTGTCATGTCTTTCTTGGGACCCAGTAAGTTTAATGGGGATTGGATATTAGGAGCATAGGCATAGGCAAGGGTTTTATTGACAGGAACATGAGGACCTTGCCAGCCGCCTCATCACTAAAAAAAATGGACCCCTCGCCCTGCAACCCTTAGCTGCTTTACATACCTGACTTCAAAAAGAGTATATTGTATTAAAATGTCACTCTGCTTCCTCAGACAACGACAGCTGATCAACTACTTGAATTTTTTAAACAAGTTGGAGAAGTGAAGTTTGTTCGGATGGCAGGTGATGAGACTCAGCCAACTCGGTTTGCTTTTGTGGAATTTGCAGACCAAAATTCTGTACCAAGGGCCCTTGCTTTTAATGGAGTTATGTTTGGAGACAGGCCACTGAAGTAAGAAATCTTCAACAAAGAAATTTTAGAAAAAGCTGTGAAGTATTTGATTTAATTAAGGCTTTTTTTTTTTTAAATAGTAATTGGCAATTTGTGGAAAGGAAGTCTGTTAAGTATAAGTGAAATGCATGACACTGTAACCTTAAGACCTGTTTCTCTTTTCGTGTTTTAATATGTAGCTGACTGTTAATTGTTTGCATATGATACATAGTGGCTTCAGGCATGTTTTCTGTTCAGTTCTATAAGTCAGGTTTGTTTTGTGATGGCTGCAGATTAAGGGCAGCTTAACTTGTAATTGAACTGCAGAATTGCTTATAATAAGAATTTGGATAAATTCCAAATCCTAGGAAGAAAATAGTGTTAAGTATTTAGAAGTGTTTTAAATTAGACCTTGTGAGTTTTTCTGCTCATGCCATTCTTGTTTGCAAAAAAATTCATATCACCTTTCAGATACTCAAGTCCAGAAATTTAATTTATGCAGATTGTTAACTTGAATGTGGTTTTGAGTTTTGTAGGTGGATCTCTTAATTAACAGTTTTGGATTTTACTCTGAAATGATCAGTCACTGTTGTTATTGTCTGCTTAGTCTTCTCTGTGGAGTGTGTAAGGTAGACATAGCAGGTGGGTCTGTGTGTTTCACAGAAGCCACTTTGCCTAATAAGGGAGACTTACCAGATGCTCTTCACTTCTGACTCAGACATGGGACAGTACTGAATAAAATGGCCATGTAATCAGCATCCCCTTTATCCTGCTGGGATGTGCAGGATCTTAGCACAGTGTAATTAAGAGTGGAAGTGCTCCTTTTTAACCCTGATACCAGCATTGTCACTTTTCCTAAGGTGTGGCAAAAGCACTTGTGAACTTGTAATGGTCTGTTTAGCTGTGAAGAAGTAAGGTAGACTTCAGTTTTTCTTGCTTTTTGTTTCTTTGTTTAGCAAAAAATGGTAGTAGAGATGAGAGATTAATCATCATTTTCTGTATTTAGCTATTTTTATTTCCTTATGTGCTGTTGAGATGTCCTCAGATTTATAAACATGTATATCATACTAACATTTAGTTGTTTCATGCTTTATAAACTATGGTGTGTGTTTGTGATATACTAATATTTTTAATTTAGAATAAATCACTCCAACAATGCAATAGTAAAACCTCCTGAGATGACACCTCAGGCTGCAGCTAAGGAGTTAGAAGAAGTCATGAAGCGAGTACGGGAGGCTCAGTCATTTATCTCAGCAGCCATTGAACCAGGTAAGGCCACAGTGTTGTTGTATAGGACGTAGTCTAAAGGCCATAGACTCTCAGAGTGCAAGGAGTTTTAGGATTACACTGCTCAGTTTCCTCATTGTACAGATCAGAAGACTGAAACTCAAGACATAGTAAGTGGCTTACTCAGAACAACTCAGCACAAACCAACTTTGCCCGGATACTGAACTGATGAGCTTTAGCCACAGTCAGCCAGTGTTGAGGTTGGTTTGCTAAAAGCAGAGTGTGGATGTTTCTGTGAGGCTAACAAGGAAAGAGTAAGTGTTGAAATGTTAAATGTAGGCACGTTGCCTTTCCTCACAGGTTTAAGTTTACAACAAGAGAAAGGGCATCTAATTTAGAAAAAAATAGATACTCAGTTTTGCTACATTAAAGGAAAACTTACTCGAATTTTTGTGTTGCTAAATCCTTTAAACTCCACTCTAAAATGTCTATGTGATTTATCTTTCATTAGATTTCCTAAATTAATACTTGGAATATAGGTTCAATTCTAACAAAATAAATGCAGGAAGATCTTAGCCTCACTGTCATAGGAATTGCAGACATGTTTTAATCTTACGTTATGGCAGCAACAAAATACTACGAACAGCTGTTTATAATCATGTGGTTTATATGTACTGCTGCAGGGTGGCTGCACTCAACGAGTTTATGCAATGACTTTCTTGGATGTTTCTGAAGGATAATTGCACAGGAGGAGGATGTACAGAGAGTAGGCCCCTTGCACTATATGTGGTATATTCCACTTGTGCCTAATTATTAACTGGGATCTTTAATTGTTCTGAGCTTACGCTGCAAAGTGGTTTTTTCCTCCCAGAGTCTGGAAAGAGCAATGAAAGGAAAGGCGGTCGATCTCGTTCCCACACTCGCTCAAAGTCCAGGTCTAGCTCAAAATCCCATTCTAGAAGGAAGAGATCACAGTCAAAGCACAGGTGAGACTCTACTGTCAATGCTCAATGTTTTCTCAGTTTGTATTTCAAATAGTTACCATGTCAAAGTATCAGAACTCAGAAATCTCCTTAGTGTTTGCTTACCTGGCACTGTGCTTATTGTTAAAAACTATTGCTCTGATGAAAACCTTGCAGTTGAGGGCACACTAGTGCTGCCCAGCCCATTTTTCTCTATTTGTGTGCTCAAAAGAGAGCATTTTTTTTCTAATTGATAATTTTTAATATTTTCAATAATCTTTAGTTTTAGAAAGTTTTCTGTTTGCATGTGTTTTATACTTGTTTTTTTTGTTGTTGGTTTTTGTTTTTGTTTTTTGTTTTCTCAAACTAACCTTTTCCACATATGTGACAGAAAGTTTGATTCTGTTCTGAGAAAAGCTAATGCACAGTGCTCAGGCTGCATTCCTTCTCTCAGGCCGCCCTCTGGCCCAAGCACCAGTGCTGTCCTCAAGTTCTTTTTGTTCCATTTTTGATCTTAATTTCAGTATTTTAATGCAAAGGTTACCCCAGAGTGTAAATTGCAGCATGTCCTGATTTGATTGGACGTTCCTTGAGAATCATGCCTGAAGTGTAGTGAGTCCTTGTTGCATGCTGAGTTACTATGTCTTGAGAGAATGACACAAAGATGTGTACATTCATGTGTAATGTGGGAGAATTAGGAGTCTCAAGGGAAGCCTCACAAGGACCATCAGTCTACTTTTTCTGTGGTGATCAAGGAGATTCTACGATGAGATAGGAAAATAGAGAGGTTTTTCTTTGACTTTTGTAAACTATACTTCTAGCCTCCTTTAATGGTATGGTCCATGCATAGTTTACAAAATCTTCTTTGGGGACTTTGGTGTCTCTAAGCTTTTAGTTTGGCAAGCTCAAAATCAGGTCCTTCAAATTTAAGCCAGCATTGTGTACATAGTAAATACAAATCAACTAGACCTACGTAGCAAGACATTGTCTTAGAATCACTCAGAATATAAGTGCAGTAGGAACCAAGGTTAGAGCAGAAGGTGGAACAGATACAGCAGTGTGGAGACCAGGATGGGTGAGTGGGTGGATGGGTGGATGAGTGGATGAGTGGATTGCCACATGTTGACAGTATAGTGAAGATCAGAGAAGTTATGAGAGTGCCCAAGAGTAATAAAGGCTGGTCTCCTGAATCTCGGTTTGAGTGGCTGTAAAGGACAACCAAGCTCTGAGGCTGAGAAAAAGTAAAACTTGTCCATTAACAATAATGGTTTCTTTGATAATGTGTAAAACTTTACATGCTTTTAAAAATTAAGGCAGTAACTGAATTATCTACTTTATACTTTATCTACTGACCACTTTTAAAGTCTTTGAGTTTATACACTGTTTTCTTCCTCTGAGAGAGTTTATTATGTCCTCTTAAGAGTTTAAAATGAAATTTGTCAGTTATTATTAGTGAATGCATTTTCATATAGATGTATCTGAGGCTAAAATTAGAAATTAGTGGCTCTTGGTGTGTGTGTACACACACAAATATACATGGTCGATATGCTTTACACATGCATATTGAAATACACATAGGCTAACGACAAGGGAAATGAGTTATCTCTAAAATAGAGGCATGGAAACCTTTCATTAAAAGCGTAAGACTTGAGGATTTTGACCTGATAATCTTCCTACACTTTAGCCCACTCCCCAGCTGACTTAGTAGGGCAGTGTAGATGATAATGTCACATGTTTCTAGAATTTTGCTTCTCAGGGAGAAAACTATCCCCATGAAAGTTCAAAAAGTTGGTCTACTAAAAATTGAGTTCCACTCAATTCTCAGGGAGCAGAAGAGATTGGATAATGGGTACCAAAGTACATGAGTAAACAGTAAGTTCTCACCTGCTACAACATAGAAGATGCTTATAGTGTGCAGCAAATTATCATATATTTCAGAGCTAGAAGAAAGGAATTCAAAATCTGCTGTTAATAAAGAAATATCACATGCTTACAGAAAAGGGTGTTGGGTCACATTGACTTTGATCATTACACTTTGTACACATGTATGTAGTTAGCTCACTGTACCGCAGCCATAGATAGCTTCCTGTGTGTGATCATTAAAAAGGGAGTGGTGGCGTGTGTCCACCGTCTGTCTCCCTTCTTTCGTGGCTACTTTGATAGGAAGAGGGAGAAAAGAGTGACTGTCCTTGGCTAGGATTTGAGGAGTTTATTTCTGCTTTGTCTAGATTTTGCTATTTGTTTTATTCACCGAGTGAGTGTTGGAAAAGAAGGGCAGTTCTATGATTATTGTATTTTAGGTTACATAAACCTGACAGATCAGATTAGGAACTATATGAAATAGTGTTTGAATGGAAACAGTTGATGTACAATTGAGCTTTGATACAGTGTAATGGTTAAGTTACTATTTGTCATTTAATTTGAAAATAATTTTTAGTTTAAAATGAGCTGTACATAAACAAATTTTGGATAAGTGAAAATGTACTTGCAAGTCAGATTTCATTAGCAATTGAGGGTAGTCTGGGGATGCTTCTGGCCCCAAAGCCCACCTCAGACTTTTCAAAAAATCCTTTTTTGTAGGATTTGTTCTAGTTTATTTTATTAAAGCATAACTATCAGTGGGGCTGATGAGATAGCTCAGCGGGTAAAGATTATCTCCACGAAGCCTGGAACCTGAATTCAATCCTTGGGACCTACATGTTAGAAGGAGAACCCACCCTACACGTTGTCGGACCTTCACACGTGCTTTGGCACTCACATTGTGTACACATACACACACTAAATAAATAAGTAATGTAATTAAAACAAAACCACAACCATGATGATGAGTTTTGTGTATGAGAAGCATACTGTGGAACGCTTACAGATTCCTGGCCTCTTTGGAAGAAAGATGGAAGTTTACCTGTATGCTAATTTAAACATTTACTCTGCCAGCTGCGACAAGGCATTTTGCAAACATCATCTGATTGAGTTCTCATGATAACCTTGGGAACTGTAGATGGGATTCAGACTGCGGAGGAGCATGGACTTCTAGTACAGAACAGGGACTTAGCCAGAGCTCACAGTCACTATGGCAGAGGTGCCTTTTGGATCCACACTGTCAGACTCAATAGCCCACCACTTCCATATTTAGGCTATGTGCATGTGTTCAGCTACCCTTTAAAGGAAATTTGTCCTTTTGTTTTGCTGTAGTGTTGGGAATCAAATCCAGGACATTACATCTTCTACAAACTTCCATTGAGCTAACCGGCAACCCTATTCTATATTTTAGTAAATAGTGCCTCGGATATTTTATTATGAAAAAAATAACACTAAAAATATACCCAGTTATTTCAGTGGAGCCTCCTCAGAACTGAAATAACAATTTATGTTTTTCTGGGGGGATAATAGAGTAATAAAGGTTTCTTTTAATAGCTGATTATGATTAGAGTTGTAAGATCAGAACATTACGTCTGGTGTTTGAGTATCTGATTTCTCATGCTCCATTTGTTAAGCTGTCACCATCATCAGTACTATCCTTCCGTATATATTCTAGTAGAACATTTTTATGAATGTGTTCTTCGGCAGATTTATTACTTTCTTCCTAATATTTGTTGCGACAAACAGTGCATGGCCATTTATAGAAATTGTTGAAGCATACACCTGCTCCCCTCAGGATGAATCACAGCTAGCTTACAAAGGAAGCCAGGAATTAGATACAATCTATGATATGAAACCTTGGGCCAAGGGAACAGTCTGCAGATTTGAGGCATGTGATGTTCTGATGAAAAGGAAAGCTATCCCTGACAATACTATCCCTCACAGAGAAAATAACTATTAAATTATTTTTTTGTGTGTGTGTTCTACACAATATAATATAGCTGGCAAACTTTTCAGTAATTTAATTTTGCTATTATAATGAAAAAAAATAGAAGGATCAATTAAGATATTAATAAATAGGATAGGTTTTCTAAATAATCTTATTTGAATATAAGAATTATTAGCTTTTTTGGAGTTGAAATTCTAAGAATAAGTTTTGATATCTTTACAATTTATTTTTCTTTAGGAGTAGATCCCATAACAGGTCACGTTCAAGACAGAAAGATAGACGTAGATCCAAGAGTCCACATAAGAAACGCTCTAAGTCTAGGGAGAGGCGGAAGTCGAGGAGCCGGTCACGGTCACGGTGAGTTCTCAAGCAGTCACAGAGAGTTACATTTTATTACTGTTTTCACTCATGTGAAATTGTGGTTCAGGTTTATTAGAAATTAGGCTTTCTCATTGCTTTAGCATCTAAGATTAATATTGATTGCCTCTGATGCAAATATGGCCAGTGTGATTCAGCTCAGCCTGCTAATTGTTCCACTCAGCACCTCAGGTCCACACCTGAGTTACACAGAAATTTCTAATTTGTTTGTAGTCAATGCAGATGATTTTTATTGGTAGTTGTGCAGAACGAGAGGCCTCTTCTTTTTGAGAGAGAATTATTTTAGCCAAAAATTTATTTCTGTTTGTTTTTTTAAGGGACAAGAGAAAAGATACCCGAGAAAAGGTGAAGGAAAGAGTGAAGGAGAGAGAGAAGGAAAAGGAGAGAGAGAGGGAAAAGGAACGGGAAAAAGACAAGGAACGGGGTAAGAACAAAGATAAGGACCGAGAGAAGGAAAAGGACCATGAGAAGGAACGAGACAAAGAGAAGGAGAAGGAACAAGATAAAGACAAGGAGCGGGAAAAAGACAGATCCAAAGAGACAGATGAAAAACGGAAGAAAGAGAAGAAGTCCAGAACACCGCCCCGAAGTTACAATGCATCACGACGATCTCGTAGTACCAGCAGGTTTGGTGATAAATAACTTCTCTGTGTGTGTGCAGGTGCACATGCCTGTGGGTGCTGGTGTGTGGAGGTCATAGGGTGACACTGGATGTGGTTCATTGTCCAAGACACAGTAGGCTAGGCTGACTGGCCAAGTTAGCCCTGGGGATCTGCCTGTCTCTGCCTCGCCAGGACTGGCATTAAAGAGGCATGCTACCAAGTCTGTTTCTGTTAATCATGTGTTGTGCTTTTCCACATGGGTTCTGGAGGCAGAACTCGGGGCCTCATGCTTGCATGACAAACGCTTTACTGACTGAGCTATCACTGCACCTTGCTTTTAAACTTTAGCCACGAGGGACTGATGCGTACATTTTTAACTGAGGGGGAAAGGGTACTCTATGTAAGCATAGTAGTTAGTGACATTTACCCTTAATTACCAAGTCAGCTTTTCTCCAGAGCAGAGGGATTACTACATCATTTAACCTTCTGGATGAAATATTTGGACACACTTAGCTGTCTTTCATAATACAATATTTAAATCTGGTTTATTTTTACTTACTATTTTTCTTAGAGAAAGGCATATGATGGGGAAAATGTTTTTAAAACGCCTATGTAAAAATTCTTGTGTGTTAGTTGACCTTTGAGACATTGTTGTTTCTCTGGAGTGGTATGGTAAATCTTAGCATGTTACATGATTTCCAAAGTCATAGTGTGATTCTTGTCTGTCAACTAAGTTAACTTTAACTTCCATTATGCTTGACGTATGATGTTTAAGTATTATTCTCCTTTGTTAGTTTTAAACATTAGATCTTTTTCCTCTTAGAATTCTTTTTTCCACTTATTAATAGATATACTGCCACCAGGTGGCAGCATGTTGCTACGGTAACAGCTACAAAATGAGAATCTTTCTCAAGATTGTTTAAACCCTTTATCCCTTATTCCAGATGACTCTATGATGATAAGTGAAGTCTAGTCTTTTAAAAACATTTAAAAATAAATGTTTCAATAAATTTTAAAGTTGGTTTTTTATTGCATACAGGTTGATAAATGAATATATTTCCTAGTTTGAAAAATGTTATTTTACAGCTTATTTTCACGCTAGCCTATTAAAAGATAATGAAAGCTAACTGTAGTGTTCATTGGGTGCTGGTATAACAGACCAAATCTAGTTCTTAGTTGATTTGAATCTCTCACCTTATTTAACTCCTTCCAGCAAGGTTGTGAGACTGTGGGCCTTAAAACTGGCTCGGAACCATGAAGTTGAAAACAGTAACACTGGTCACTACAGGCTCAACATAGAAACACATTTAAACAGCCTTTTCCCTGGGTATCAGCCTAACCTGTGACCACACCCTGGTTGCAAGTGATTTTGTTGGTCATGTTGTGGGTGCCTTCATGTTATTGTGTCATCCAGATACTCTGCTTCACAGCATCAAATGATTTGAATCCTTTTTAATTAGTAACATAAGCTTATTTTTCCTGTGACTCTGAAATGTTTGTTGGCTTTCTTCCATTGCGTGCGTACACTCTCTCTCTCTCTCTCTCTCTGTCTCTTTCTCTCTCTCTCTCTCTCTCTCTGGCTGGCTTGCTTGCTTGCTCGCTCTCTCACTCTCCTTGCTCCTGCTCTTGCTCTTTTTGAGACAGGGTTTCTATGTAGCTTTCAATATATAGACCTAGCTGGCCTCAAACTCAGAAAGAGCATGTGACTCTCCTAAATGCTTTGGTGAAAGGTGTGCACCATATTGCCTGGCTCCTTTTATGTTTAAGGGAATAAAAGGGCTCAAGTTCAATCTTGAGCATATTCTTAAAACTCTGGGACCTACAGGCCAAATGAGCTGGGAAAAGTTAGTTAGTGAATGACTATGTGTGCATACATTGATTGTCTGAGAGTTCTGTCAGGAGTAACACCGGTGTTCAGTAGCAGCTATGGTTTGTTACATTTAGTGGGTCCTTCCTTTTCTAATGTTCTGATTTTCTCATTGAGTGGGAAACATTTTAACTGCTCCCCAAAAATCTGCTTTATGCTTTTATTTTCAACATTGATTCTTAATCTGTATTTTCAAAGAAAGATTTGATACTTAAAAAATGTTGAATGCTTAAAAATTACTGTTATGAAAGGGAAGGAAAGGCAGAGTGTTGCTCAGTGCTTTTCTACCATGTGTGAATAGGGTTTGATTTCTCCAATATTCTGTTTCTGCTCCCCACAAAAATATAGAATCTTTTATCAATTGAGTACCTACTGTGTGCCAGGCTCTGTTCCTGGTGTTATCCTCTAGCCCCAACACACCCCAGGAAGTCTGGAGTTTACTGGCTTTGGGCTTTTTTTGTTTGTTTGCTTGTTTGTTTTATGAAAGAAAATGAAAAGCAATAGTGAGGAGATCTTGAATTTCGGAAGATTAATAGTTTGATTGTGTGGTCAGTGGTTCCAAGAGCTGCTACTCTTGTGTGTGGGCTGTGTGTGTGCATTGTGTGCATTTCTGTGTGCATGCATTACGATTAGAGGTCAGTCTCTGTCTTCCTCTGTCATTCTCCACATGAGTTTTTTGAGACAAGGTCTCACTGAACCTGAAACTCACTCACTTGCCCAGGCTGGCTAGCAAGTCTCCCAGATCCTCCTGTTTCTGCCTCCTGGTGCAGGACTACAGGTATGTGCCACACTGCCTGGCCTTTCCCATGGGTGTTTGCACAGCAAGTACTTTATCCACTGAGCAATTGCCCCCAGCCCTTATCAGAACTTCCTATGTAAGATTATTGGCTATACTAGTCATTTGATAAATATGTCTTCATATCTCATCCCTTGAGTTGTGGATATGGCGAAGTTCATTGATTCTAAGTTAGTCACTCTTAAATATGTAGTTTAGAATATATGTTATCTGTTAATGTTAAATATTTTTCTTTTTGTTTATTATTTCCTTATCTAAATTTCAGATTTTAACTACTTGTATAAATTATAAATTTACTCATTAATTTTAAATGACTGGAACAACGGTAATGATAGTAATCTAGAGGGAAAGCAGTTTCTTAATAAGTTACTTAAATGCTTTTTTATTATTCTGACACATCTAAGCCTTAGGAAGATAATTTATCTTACAATTTTTCCAGACTTTGTTACTTTGTTAGAAAATCTCTGCAGTGATGCAAGAGAAGACAGAAGCACAATGATGAGAAAGATTTTAGTTACTAAGAGAGAAGATACTTGAATCTGAACCATCCTTGATATTTTTCCATTTGAAAAATTGTTCTAGTGAAACCCATCACTTTGTATACTAACTTGAAGAATTAAAAAGAATTTAAAGTATGTCAAATGAAAAGGAGGTTGTCCTCTATTTTCTCCTGAAATTTTAGATGATGGTTTTGTCAACGATAAAAGTATGGTTCATAATTTGATCTACACTGAAATCAGGTAATAAAACATGCTTTAAAAAGAGTTTAATGGGCCCTTAAGGGAGTAAGGGAGTGGCTTGGGCACAGCACTGTCTGTCCTGTGGGAGGGCCTGGATCTGATCTCCAGGACCCCTTCAACCCTCTCCCAATAAAAATAAAAATAAGCTAGGCTGGCAGTACAAGCCTGCAGTCTCAACACTAAGGAACTTGAAAAACATTAAAAAAAATAAAATAATCAACCTTTATAGTTTGAACTGTCCTTAGTTTCAGTTGCTGATTTTAGAAAGTGATTTGTTTTGTCTTTTAGGGAAAGGCGGAGGAGGAGGAGCAGGAGTTCTTCCAGATCGCCAAGAACGTCAAAGACCGCAAAAAGAAAGTCTTCTAGGTCTCCATCTCCCAGGGGGTGAGTGGATGCATCTGGTAAGACGTGAGGAGGGAGCAGGAAGTAAAAAAGAGTTTCTTCTTCAACCTGTGTTTTGTTTTTTGTTTTTCCATTTTAACTTTTTTTTTATTGGAAATTTTCTTTATTTACATTTCAAATGTTATCTCCTTTCCCAGTTTACCCCCCTCCCAGAAACTCCCTATCCCATCTCCCTTTCCCCTGTTTCTATGAGGGTACTCTCCCACCAACCCACCCACTCCTGCCTCCCTGTCCTCAATTCCTCTACACTGGGGCATCTATTGAGCCTTCATAGGGCCAAGGGCCACTCCTCCCATTGATGCCTGACAAGGCCATCCTCTGCTACATATGCAGCTGGAGCCATGTGTACTCCTTGGTTGGTGGCTTAGTCCCTGGGAGCTCTGTGGGGTCTGGTTGGTTGATATTGTTGTTCTTCCTATGGGGTTGCAAACCCCCTCAGCTCCTTTAGTCCCTTTTCTAACTCCTCCATTGGGGACCCTGCGCTCAGACCAATGGTTGGCTTTGAGCATCCGCCTCTGTATTTGTAGGGCTCTGGCAGGACCTCTCAGGAGATAGCTGTATCGGGCTCCTTTCAGCAAGCATTTCTTGGCATCCTCAATAGTGTCTGGGTTTGGTGGCTGTATGTATATGGGATGAATCCATAGGTGGGACAGTCTCTGGATGGCCTTTCCTTCAGTCTCTGCTCTACACTTTCTTTCCACATTTGCTCTCGTGAGTGTTTGTTTTGTTTGTTTGTTTGTTTCTTTCTTTCTTTCTTTTTCTCTAGACAGGGTTTCTCTGTGTAGCCCTGGCTGTCCTGGAACGCACTATGTAGACCAGGCTGGCCTCAAACTCACAAGTGCTGGGATTAAAGGCATGCCCCACCACTGCCACGCTTTGTTCTCCTTTCTAAGAAGGACTGAAGCACCCATACTTTGGTCTTCCTTCTTCTTGAGCTTCATGTGGTCTGTGAATTGTTTCTTGGGTATTCCGAGCTTTTGAGCTAATATTAGTGCATACCATGTGTGTTCTTTTGTGATTGGGTTACCTCACTCAAGATGATATTTTCTAGTTCCATCCATTTCAGCCTAAGAATTCCAGCCTAAGAATTTCATGAAGTCATTGTTTTCAATAGCTGAGTAGTACTCCATTGTGTAAATGTACCACATTTTCTGTATCCATTCCTCTGTGGAGGGACATCTGGGTTGTTTCCAGCTTCTGGCTATCATAAATATGGCTGCTATGAACATATTGAAGCATGTGTCCTTATTACATGTTGGAGCATCTTCTGGGTATATGCCCAGGAGTGGTATGGCTGGGTCCTCAGGTAATACTATGTCCAATTTTCTGAGGAACTGCCAGACTGATTTCCAGAGTGGTCATACCAGCTTGCAATCCCACCAGCAATGGAGAAGTGTTCCTCTTTCTCCACATCCTCGCCAGCATCATCTGTCACCTGAGTTTTTGATCAGATGACTAAGGATGTTGAACATTTCTTTAGGTGCTTCTTGGCCATTCAATATTCCTCAGGTGAGAATTCTCTGTTTAGCTCTATTTCCCATTTTTAATAGGGTTATTTGATGCTCTGGAGTCTAACTTCTTGAGTTCTTTGTATATTTTGGATATTAGCCCTCTATTGGATGTAGGATTGGTAAAGATCTTTTCCCAATCTGTAGGTTGCTGTTTTGTCCTATTGAAAATGTCCTTTGCCTTACAGAAGCTTTGCAGTTTTATGAAGTCCCATTTGTCGATTATTGATCTTAGAGCATAATGGCTACTCCAGCTTATTTCTTGGGACCATTTGCTTGGAAAATTGTTTTCTAACCTTTTACTCTGAGGTAGTGTCTGTCTTTGTCACTGAGGTGCATTTCCTGTATGCAACAAAATGCTGGGTCCAGTTTACTTATCCAGTCTGTTAGTCTATGTCTTTTTATTGGGGAATTGAGTCCATTGATGTTAAGAGATATTAAGGAAAAGTGATTGTTGCTTCTTATTATTTTTGTTGTTAGAGATGGAATTATGTTTGTGTGGCTATCTTCCATTGGGTTTGTTGAAAGATTACTTTCTTGCTTTTTCTAGGCTGTAGTTTCCCTCCTTGTGTGTTGGTGTTTTCCATCTATTATCCTTTGTAGGGCTGGATTTGTGGAAAGATATTGTATAAATTTGGTTTTGTCATGGAATATCTTGTTTTCTCTGTCTATGGTAATTGAGAGTTTTGCTGGGTATAGCAGCATGGATTGGCATTTGTGTTCTCTTAGAATCTGTATGAGATCTGCCCAGGATCTTCTAGCTTTCATAGTCTCTGGTGAGAAGTCTGGTGAGATTCTGATAGGTCTGCCTTTATGTGTTACTTGCCCTTTTTTCCCTTACTGCTTTTAATATTCTTTCTTTGTTTAGTGCATTTGGTGTTTTGATTATTATGTGACGGGAGGAATTTCTTTTCTGGTCCAGTCTATTTGGAGTTCTGTAGGCTCCTTGTATATTCATGTTCATCTCTTTCTTTAGGTTAGGGAAGTTTTCTTCTATAATTTTGTTGAGGATATTTACTGGTCCTTTAAGTTGGGAATCTTCACTCTCTTCTATACCTATTATCCTTAGGTTTCATCTTCCCATTGTGTCTTGGATTTCCTGCGTGTTTTGTTTGGGTTAGGAGCTTTTTGCTTTTTGCGATTTCTTTGTCTGTTGTGTCCATGTTTTCTATGGTATCTTCTGCACCTGAGATTCTCTATTCTATCTCTTGTATTCTGTTGGTGATGCTTGCATCTATGACTCCTGAGCTCTTTCCTAGGTTTGCTAACTCCAGGGTTGTCTCCCTGTGTGATTTCTTTATTGTTTCTATTTCTATTTTTAGATCCCAGATGGTTTTGTTCATTTCCTTCAGCTGTTTGTGTTTTCCTGTAATTCTTTAAGGGGTTTTTGTGTTTCCTCTTTAAGGACTTCTAGCTATTTACCTGTGTTCTCCTGTATGTCTTTGAGGGACTTATGTCCTTCTTAAAGTCCTCTATCATCATCATGAGAAATGATTTTAGATCTGAATCTTGCTCTTCCGGTGTGATGGTGTATCTAGGATTTGCTAAGGTGGGAGAATTGGGTTCTGATGATGCCAGGTAACCTTGGTTTCTCTTGCTCATGTTCTTGCACCTGCCTCCTGCCATCTGGTTATCTCTAGTGCTACCTGCCCTCCTTTTATCTGACTGGAGCCTGTCCTTCCTGTGATCCTGGTTGTGTCAGAACTCCTCAGAGACCAGCTGTCTCTGGGATACTGTGATTCTGGGATCCTGTGATCCTGGGTGTGTCAGAGCTCCTGGAAGTCAAAGTGCTTCTGGTACCCTGAGATCCTGGTGTGACCAAGCTTCTGGTATCCTGTGATCCTGGGCGTGTTAGAGCATCTGGGAGTGGAGCTTCTTCTGGGTGTTGTGGGAGTGGCTTCAGAGTTTGCGACCAAGGTCTGCTCAGGGAACAGGCCCAGACTGGAAGGAACCCTACCCAGTGGTTGGGCGGGTTCCTGGGTCCCTGGATTGCTCTGGTCCCAGTTACTCCCCATGTTGGGATAGATGTGTCCTCCTCGCCTCTGATCCTATTCTTCAACCTGTTTTTTAAGTTTTGTTTTTTTGAATGGCAAGTATATTTGTATTCTTCAAAATACAGATTAGGTTTTAAAACCATCAGTTTCTACCCGTGTGCCCATCCAGTCCGTCCATATGGGAACTGACCATTGCAAATCCTTCCCCCACCTTCTCTCCACCTCCCCAGGTTTGTATAGTGACAAATGGAAGTGTGTAATTGTTTCCTTAGATCAAAAAGTGGCATAGAGCAGATAGGGGTCATACCTTTTGCCATTCTTCACTATAAGAAATGTGTCTGCAGTGGTGAGGGAATTTTCCATTCCTTTTGATGCTGCTGGCTGGGACTCTGGTTCTGTGACAGTGCTGGGCTTCCCTTCTGCCTTCTTCCCATGTACTCACTGTTCACTTCAGCTTTTGTCTGTCCTTTGTACAAATTAGGCAATAGGTATTTTCCATTTTTTAATTTTTTTTCACACAAAGGATAGCATACTCTTGTGTATTTGTGTGGTCAGTGACTATGCCCAGGTCTCATTGGTGTTTATACACCAGTAGACCAGACCACCCTTGAACTTGTGGTGATGAACTATTATTATGTCTGTTCATCTATTTTTGTTTTTTAAATTTAATTTATTATTATTATTATTATTGTGTGTGTGTGTGTGTGTGTGTGTGTGTAAGTGGATGTGCATGGAGGGGCATGTATACACCCCAGCAAGTATGTAAAGGTTAAAGGCCGTCATTTTGAAATTAGTTCTTTCCTACTTTTATGAACTTGTGGTTCAGGTCACACAGTACATGCTGTTACTCTGAGCCATTTAGTCAACCCTTTCATGCATTTTGAGGTAATTTTTGTATATGCTTAGAGGTAGGACTCCAACTTCATTCTTTGGCATTTGGACTTTAAGGTTTCTCAGTACCACTGTTGAAAACAGCCATTTTATCACTGAATATTGATCTTGGCATCCATCTTGAAAACCACCTGACCTTGTATACAAGAGTTTATTCTAGTCTATTCCACAGGCCTACATGTTTATCCTTAGGCCAGTACCATGTTTTCAGGTATTGTTGTTTTGTAGTCATTGTGAAATCAGAAACTGTGAGTCACTTAACCATGTTTTTTTCTTTTAAAAATGTTCATTTATTTATGATTTTGTGTGTGTGTGCCTGAGTGTGTATACGTTCACAGTGTGTGTATACTGGAGCCCGTGGAGGTGAGAAGATGTCAGATTACCTGGAAATGGAGGTTTTTCTAAACGTGCACTGAGTGCTCTTAACAGCTGTGCCGTCTCTCTAGCTTAGCTTTGTCCTTTTAAAAATCATTTTGGCTATATGGAAAGCCTTCAAGGTGTGAAGACAAGTTTTAGGGTGGATTTGTCATGTCTCTGCTGCTGCTGATGTTTGTAGGGATTGAATTGAGTGTGTCTGTTGTTTGGTGGTTTGGTTTTGTTATCTTTAGTTAAAGTGATTGCATTTTCTTAAAAACGTTGTTTTTTTATTTTTAATTATGTTTGTGTGTGGGTTTGTACTTGTGAGCACAATGCCTGAGGAGACCAGAAGAGGGCGGGGGGTTCCAGGCGATTGTGACCCGCCTGGCGTGGGTACTCGGGGCTGAACTTCAGTCTTCTACATGCTCACCACTGAGCCTCCTCTCTGGCTCTTGTATTTTATTGTTTATGATGCTCTTTTGTATCATTCTTTTGATTTTTTTTTTTTTTTTTTTTGGGGGCCATTTTAAAAAAAATAGAATATGTGATATTTTTTTTTTTTGGGGCTTTTGGGTTTTTTTTTTTTTTTTTTTTTTTGGTTTCTTGTTTGTTTTGCTTTGCCTTATAAAGTTTCTTGCAAACAAATTTACATTTTTAAAAATGTATTTAGAGTTGTAGGTGTGGCTAGAAATTTCTTTTAACCTAGAATTCACCCATACTTACTTCTAGTATACAGTCATTTTATTTAAAAATAAGTTGGGTCTCTAAGCCAATTTGGTTTGTTTCTGTTCTTTAGAGTGGCATGTGCGTCTTGTTTTATCACCTTGCCAAATGATTATACAGTTGTCCCAAACCTCTTACAAAATACCATTTTCTCCAGTGGCCTGAAATAGTAGTACCTTTGTTGCAACAGATTTTCATTTGGGTTTGGATCTGCTTCGTAGCTGTCCTCATTTCCATTAATTTTGGGTCTACTTTTAAACTACTCACAAGAGAGAACTGTTCATATTTCCGTGGTAGAGCCAGCTTGGCCAGATCGGGAGCAGTTATGTTTTTCAAATGATATGCATAATTTTCCCCCTATAATCTTAGGGGCTTGTGGGGTTGTGTTTTTTTTGTTTTGTTTTGTTTTTTGTTTTTTAATTTTTTTCAGTAGTGATTTCGTGAGTTTTAGGTTTGGCTTTGAATTGTTGGTTCCTGTTTTTAACAGTAGATGAGGTGGGCAAGGGGTGTAGTAAGTTACTTGAAGTTCTGACGTTTGCTGTAGCTATTCTACCACTTCTGATTCTCTATTTTTCTTTTTTTTCTTTTTAATTCTCTGTTAAAAACCATGTAAGTCTCAGAGGTCAAACTCAGGTCATTATGCTTGATGTCAGCTACATCTTACTGGTCTCTCTTCCCTCTTGAATGCTCACACATTAAGTTGAGTAGGTGCCTATGAAAACATTAAACAAGGGTACATGGTATATTCAGAATTATGAAAAGAAAAAAGTCTAGGGGTTAGGGATTCAGTAAGTTTCCACTACTAGAAAACAAAATGTCCGTGTTTAGGTCAGCATTTTCCTTACATGCTTTTGATATGTGGTTGGGCAAATCTGTGTCTAAGGAGCCATTGTAGTTTAGGCTGACTGAAGTTGGTTTTTGTCTCATCCTTATTTCAGTGTATAAGTATATCTCGAACATTTAAAAAGTAGTAAATTGACAGTACCCAGTTGTGTCTGAAAGGAATATGTGGTGGCTACTGCTGAAATCACTTCAGCCCTGAGTGGAGCAAAGGGTGGAGGAGTTAGGTTGGAGGCCCTGGTTTTGTTCCTTTGCCAGTCAATGCAGTTTACTAGCATGCTTGTTTACATTGCATTGTTTTGGATAGCCTGTGTTAGATGAGGATTGCTGTCAAGAGTAGAGTAGGTCTTCAAATTCTTAAAGATGACTCTTGCATTTTCAATATAGCCGAAATAAGAAAGATAAAAAGAGAGAAAAAGAACGGGACCACATCGGTGACAGGAGAGAAAGAGAACGTTCTACCTCCACCAAGAAGAGGTCTAGTGACCGAGACGGGAAGGAGAAGGTGGAGAAGACTAACACACCAGTTAAGGTGAGCCACTCAGCCAGGGCCTGCACGAGGCACTATGGCTATTCATTCATACTGCCTGCCTTTTGAAGAGATGAGAACCAGTGAAAACTTAAGCAGCTTAATTCCTTGTTTTGGGGAGTCAGTAAATAACATACAAGGAGAAAATTTTAGAAAACCTCTGGGTAACAAGTGTATTTGATATTCTCCGCATACATTTGAGCAAAATTGATGGGACTTTGTCATTTTTTTTTCATACTTTAATTACATTTCAAATGTTTCCCCCTTACCAGAACTCCCCTTTGGAACCTCCCCATTCCCTCCCCCCTCCCCCCTCCCCCTACCACTATAGGGGTATTCTCCCACCCACCCTGGTTTTTGTAATGTATAGCTAAAATTAGGTTTGATGATACATAATTGAAACCAAATTTCCTGATACAGAATTGAAACTAAACTCCCTAATTAAGCTTTTTCTTAGAAATTGTAAATACTTGTGAATTATGACAGTTCACTCTTTGCTATCTTGTCATGTATACTTCTGTTTGGAAATAAGATTCTGGAACTTTGATACTGATGGTATTTGTCATCAGTGACATCTACAGTATTTACTGAGTGTGAATTATGTCTCAGGCATTCATTGTTCTCCTCTGATCCTTTCTTAGCATAAGGGCAGAATTTGGACTGCTTTTCTAGGAGGAGAGTGACTTCTTTTTGTACATGCTCATGCTTATTTCTTGTAGTGTATAGGAAAGCTATTTGGCTTTGTTTTGTTTTGTTTTACAAGGCTGATTTTGAAGAGCTAGAATTTCTGTTTACTTGTATTCTGATTTTGTTACCATGAATTGCCCATCTTTTGTGGGGAATAACATACAAAGGACAAATTGATGCATGTGCTTGCATTTTTTTTTTTTTATAAAAGATTTAGTTATTTTATGTATATAAGTATATTGTAGCTGTCTTCAGACAGCAGAAGAGGATATCGGATCCCATTACAGACGGTTGTGAGATACCATGTGGTTGCTGGGAATTGAACTCTGGGCCTTTGGAAGAGCAGCCAGTGCTCTTAACCACTGAGCCATCTCTCCAGCCTGCTAACATGTTTGTTTGTTTGTTTGTTTGTTTTTTAATGAAAGAAAACTGCGTTTTATTCTCAAAAGACAGGTTATTTAACCACAATTATAGATGATTATCGTGCATGATGGTAAACATGTACTTGATGTTTTTTGCAGGAGAAGGAACACAGTAAAGAGGCAGACGCAGCTGTGAGCAAAGATGCAGATGAGAAGAGCTCTCCAAGGACTGAGGAAGAAAATAAAGTACAGCATAATGGGAATTGCCAACCAAATGAAGAGAGCCTGTGCAGCAAGGCCGACGCTGTGTAGGCCTCCCCGCTCTGTCTTTCCTCCATGGTGGGATCAAACCCAAAGCTGTCAGTTCGAAACAAGGTGTAAATGGAGAAAGAAACCCAGATATGGTAACTAAAGCTTTTCCAGCTATGAGGTGACATTGCGGACATCTTGTTACTGAGCATGGACATCATGAAATACCAGATGTAACCCAAACTGCCCATCTTCTGAAGTCTGCATTTCCATGGTGGCTGCCACGCTTGTCATGTGGTGGGTACACCAGTGTTTGCCAGAAAAGCAGAGATCCAGAGTGGAACTGTCCATGGAGATGAGCAGTGGAGGCTCTTAAAAAATGCTAGTTACTGAATTTTGTATTGTTTTACTTTTTTTAAAAAAAATTTCAATATATACAGTTTGATGTGCTTGAATTTGTGCAGATATACATGCACTCTTGTAAAGTGCAAATTATGTAAGAAGTTTTAACATTTATTTCACAGGGATTACAGTGATTGTGGTAAATCCTCACCATTAGGTTTTCTTTTGCTCACTGTTTTGGACATCAGTTTTTCTTTAAAACAGTTTTACAGCTTAACATTGCTTAAATAAGTGATTAAAAACCAACTGACAATGCATGCTACTGTTCTTCAGAAGAAGAGCAGCTGTGTCCAATACTAATAACGTGTTCAGTGTTTCAAATCATTGGGTCTGCCATAAAATGAGCATTTCTTCTTAAACTTTCTTAACATTTCCAAGCTCATGAATAATATTGCAGTATGTCTTGTCAGCTGTAGGCGGCAAAGATGCCCTTATAAAAAGGAAACTGAGTTTTCAAAAATGGGCTATTGGAGCACAAGCTGAAGCTTTAGTGCCTTCTACAATGTGTGGTATGCTGTTTTCTAAGATTTTATATGTGCTAGTCATTCTTAATTCTATGGAATCTAGATGGCTGTATTCTATTCACACCCACTGGGAAGTGTTGGTGTGTCAGAAGCACTTCTTAATTCAGATAAGAAAAGGAAGTCCTGTTTACAAGATGTGTGGGGTTCAAACAACACTAGTTTGGGGACCACCAGTTTTATACTGTGATGATTAAACAGGAGACATGCTCTGACACGATCAGAGGAAACCTCCACGAGCTGACTTCATTGGATGCTCTTACTATTCCCTTGCAGTCATTGTCTCCTAATGATGCAGACATTAGACTTAAAGGAAGGACAAAGAGCATAGGGAGAGGTGATTTTGTGTTGAGTGATATGCATACTCGAGTTTAAGGCACAAGGTCATCCAGCGATCTTGAAGGCTCAACTTTTTGCAGAAGGTATAAAGTAGTGAAACGACATGTGTGTTAATGTTTTCTCCAAAACTACTCACATTCTAGTTAACGCACTATTCATTATTGTTACATTTCCAAAACAAACAAAACCCTACTTTTAATTTGCAAAGGTTATTTGAAAATCAAGTGTAATTATTTTAACAGAACCTAATACAATCAAATTACTCAGTTGCCTTACCCCACAAAGAGTTACTTTTACAGATTTAAAAAGCCAAGTAGCACTTTAGTTCCTTGGTTTCAACTTGAGTCTTGTTTCACATTAATACTGTTGAAACTGTAATCTGAAGACTAGAGAGGCCCTTTCTGCAAATCATAAAGCCTGGTTCGATTATGAAGCTGCTTAATCATCTTCAGGTGTTCAGAATTACTGTGTGTATGTGTCTTTTCTTTTTTGTTACTGTATACATTAAACTTTTTGGAAAATACTTTACTATGTAAAGTATAGATGGCCATTTTAATCATGTAGCCACATCCGGTTGGCTGATAAACAGCTTATTCTGATACAGAAATACTTGGACACCTGTGGAGAGATTGTGAAGGAGTGTCTCACTTCAACCGCTGTCTTATTTATGAAATGTAAGTAGACTAGAGCAAATGTTGGAATCGTTGTTATTTTTTAGTACCATTTCTCTAATAAAGTTGAGTATTTTAGCGGAAAGAGTCTTCAGTTTCCATTCCGCTCTGGGTTTGTGTGCCATGTGGAGGGTGTCGACGTGGCCTGTGCAAACCTTTGCAGTGTTTCTAAAATAGCCCTTTAAACTTAGGGCATTTCCTCTCCTCTGGACGACTGTTAAAATGTTTTCGTGGTAGAAATGAACACTTAATTCCTACTGCTAATGACTTTTCATTCAGATATTTATTTTTCTCAAGTAATTATGAATGTAGAAAATGGTTTAAAACTCAGAGTAGAGATACAAGAGAAAATGAAGTCAGATGCTGTGGGGTTTGACCTGGCAGATGTGTGGGAGTGTGGCACTTGGGGAGGCGGGCACGCCTGGGCTTTATTTCATTCCTTACTGTTTTCACCTAAGAGAGATCCTGTGAGGAAAACGGGGAGAAACCAGAACTGTCTCCTACTGACTGCTGGTGTGGTCAGTCTCTTCCTCTTTGTAGACAGTCTGATACCATGGATGGCTTCTGTATGCACACTGAGCTGATACAAGCACTAGCCTGGTGGCTCTTCAGTCAAGGACCATAGCAGGTTTTTAATTAACTTCTACTGACTAAGTTGGAGTTGCTGTTTCCGTCTTAATCTGGTTGGCTAGGACTAAAAGACACTATCCAGCCGTAATCACCTCTATGGTCAGATTTTTGTTTAAAAACACAGTGTCTTTCATGTATTTATCTTTATGTTAGAGGCTTAAATTTTGATATACTCAATTACAAATAAAATACCAATGTTTATAATCAAGACAGTTTATTATTTTTTTGGTTAAGAAAAATTTAAGATACTTCTGTCTTTGTCCTTTCATTTTAAAATTCAGAAAAGATCCAACCTTTGATCTAGAACCATCTTAATCTATGAAATTACTTAAGCTTAAGGATTATGACGCTCACTATTAGGCTTTAAAATATTTTCAGTTTACAATGCATCACAGAATATAATTGCACTTCATGTCAGCAGCTAGAATCAGTCTCTTTGGAAGGATGCATTGAGTCATAGGGCATCTCTGAGCCATGGAAAAGAGGAGTTGGTTGATTGAGTTGTAAGGTTGAGCCATGCTACAGAAATGCAGTGACTCTTCACTATGTGTTTATGTTTCCCCCACTGAATGTTTTCTCATGTTTATTTGCTAATAGGCACTTAAATTATTTTCAAATTCCCCTATTTAATGCTCTTCAAAGGGCTTTATTCCTATTTCTGGGAGCAGGAATCTAATAAAAATATAACAAAATAATCTTGTAAAATAAAACTCATTTCCTACTTAATTTGTAGGTCAGCCTTTCAATATCTTTTGTCTTTTATTGTACTTTTAAATGATTTCACTTGGGGAATGAGTGACTAAAAACTAAAGCCACATACGACTTCTGGTCCATAATCAGGTTAGATTTAGTAATAGACCTTTTTACATTCCAGGTTAAGATATGCTTATAGTTTCTGGAATTGATTTGTTTATAGTTAATATTTCCTTTATTGTTTTTTCCTTGCTATTAGGAATTGAACCCAGGGCTTCACACCTGACAGCACTCTATCTATCACCGAACTGCAGCCCAACTCATAACAATGTATTTTAAAAGTAGGTTTTTACTCTTGCCTGATGTTTAAGCTTACTGGCAGCTAACATTTTAATTTGTAAAATTGCCAGTTTGGGAGAGATAACATTTAAATTCCAGGGTCAAAATAGAGCAGTGATCTCTCTTCTTTAATTTTTATTTGACATTCCTGACTATGTAAGTTCAGATTCATCAAACTTATACTGAGAGAATTGTCGATTCTACAAGTAAATGGTACCAGTAGGCAACACATGATTGGGGAATAACCCAGAGAACTTAGTTCCATACAAGATTAAATATACTATGTAACTGTGTAGGTCAATTTTGTAGTTTAATAGAATGGTACTATAGATCATCAAAGGGAAAGTTAATGCAAGCATTACTACTGCCTAGGTGTGAGTCTGAGTAGAACTCCTTTTACATGGTATTAGTAAAGAGGTACCAAATGATGCTGCTATTATGTTGCTATATTTTTAATAAAATGAAAGTCTTGAAATCCTTCCACTGTTGAATACTAATTTCATCTTCTGAGACAGATATTTGCATTTTATAGTTTGTTTTTATAACTCAAATGTGATTTGCTCTTCCAGGTTTCAGAAGTGACCATCCATACAGGTTATTGTATATTGGGCAATCCTGTCATGGGTGTTAACTAGTAGAGGCTTTGCATCCCAAGCCTTTGGTGATATTCTAAGTGGCAGCTGCTGTGAGCCCATTTTGTTCATGACATCAGCTTCCTGGAGACTTTTGGGTAGTGATAATTGTCACCATGTCTGAACAGCAAGTGATACACTTTCTCTGATCTTTTTCTTTTTTTAATTTTTGATAAGTACAGTTCTCCATGATGTCAGTCAGTGTTGTCTGCTTGGGGAGACCATTGAAGTCAGATGAAGCAGTTAGCCAAAATTATGTCCTTAAGAATAAGTTAATGAGGGCTGGTGAGATGGTTCTGCAGGTAAAGGCATATGCCAAGAAGCCTGGTGACCTGAGTTTGATCACCAGGATCTGTGTGGCAGGAGAGAATCGACTCCTAAAAGTCATTCTCTAATCTTGTGTGCAGGCAAACAAACTGTAGATGCTGGCTCATCCGTCATGAGTGAGGCCCCTGTCTTAGTTGTCCTCTCGGATAAAGCTAGCCAATTTGGTTTACCAAAGGGCTATGCTGCATATGCTGGGCTGGAGAGGCTGCCTAGGAAGCTTGCTGATAGCAGAGATAGGCTGCAGTATGTGGCCCTTTCACATGACTTCATACAGGGATTCCAGGTTGGGGCAGCCACTTCTGACAGTATGCCTGTGTTTAATGTATCAGCCACAATAACAATATGCCCACTGGAGGTGGTGAGTGGGGTCAGTAACATTGGCAGGCAGACAGGCAGACAGGCAGACATACATATATGCATACATACATACCCTACCTTCCTTTCCAGAGCTCCAGTCTGCAACTATTTGATACAAAGCTCACTGAATCTTAGTTACAATATTGGGTCGCTTACTAGTGTCATAAGCTGTTCTTTCTACAAACAATTTATGATAAGTGTGTGCCCCAGCTCTTCAATTAACCCACACCACCATCCATTCTAGTTCTTTCTGCCACATTAATTTCTGACTTGACACTACCCTTGTTCACCTTTGCTAACTCTTGACTCTAGTTTCCTCTGAAAGGTCCTTGTTAACTGTTGTTTTGAGTATTGTTTAGTCTGGCTGGATTTGAACTCCTGATCTTCTGCCTTAGATACCTACCCAAGTGTTGCACCATCAGTCCTGTGCCACCCCCTTTATCCCCCCAGTAGCTCTACCTGCTCTTTATCAAGAGTGATTGTAGATACATGGGATAAATTCCTCCAGCAGAAAGGTAATTGCAATACTGGAGGGAAGTCCATTTCTGTAGACACTTTGTCTGATCCTGGCTTATTTCAGTATATGTTGCTACTTAATTACCTTTAAACTGATCCAGCTTTCTCAATTTGGTAAAAGGGTCATGATAATCAAATTGCTTAAGTGTTCCATCATCTTTAATTTTCTGAGGGAATTTGTATTATGTTGTAAGTTTTAATACCCTAGTGAAGCCAGTTTGGGGTGTGTGTGTGTGTGTGTGTGTGTTGTGGGGGAGGGAAAGGGAAAGATGGGGGGAAGGAGGGAAATTTATTAGGTTGCCAGGTGTGTTTATCAACTGAGCCATATAACTGACCCTGGAGGGGCGGGGGGGAGAGAATTACTGCAAATTCAATGTTAATGTTAAGTAGATTTAGGGTTGCTTATGTTTCTAAATAAACTGTTATGTGTTTTTAAGCTTTTATAGTTAAAAATTTGTATAAAATTGTTTATATTTCCTGTAAACATGTAAGGTCTATTGTAGTGTCTTACCATTTTAAAACTTGTTTTTCAGATTGCTTTCATTTTCTTTTTGTAATTTTACATGTTACAGGTTTAGAAGTTTTGTTATTTTTTATCTTTTATTTTCTCCCCCTAAACTATGAATTGGAGCCCTTGACTTGAAACCTTTTCTATACAGACATTTTAATGTTCTGCATCCCCATAAATTATCCTGATGCATTTTGTTTTCATTCAATTCAGAACACTTCATCATTCCCTTGGGTTTTGTTTTTCAACTCATGAGTTATTTAAATGTGTGTTATTTAGTGTCTAAATATTTGGAAATTTCCAAAGATCTTCTCCCTCCCCTTTTTTAATTTTAATTCCTTGTAGTTAGGAAACATCTGTATAATTTCATTCCTTTTAATTATTCTTGTTTAGTGGTCCATAAATTCCATTTGATAAGTGTTCTTTATGCACCTGTTAAAAAGAATGTAACTTTTAACTTCTGTTCGTTTATATTCTTGTTAATTTTGTTTGTTTTCTGTCAGTGAGAGGTCTTTAGTTTTATATTTGTTTTATGTGGCTTGAAGTTCTGTTCTTTGGCTTAAAATGTTTATTTTAGTACTCTTTTTTTGTTTGTTTGTTCTTTCGAGACAGGGTTTCTCTGTGTAGCCCTGGCTGTCCTGGAACTCACTCTGTAGATCAGGCTGGCCTCGAACTCAGAAATCCGCCTGCCTCTGCCTTCCAAGTGCTGGGATTAAAGGCATGCACAGCCACTGCCCAGCTATTTTTGTACTCTTAAATAATTCACGTAGAGTTGACCCTTACATCATTGTCTTTCTTATTCCTAGTAATGTGCTTTGAAATCGTTCCCTGATACTAACCATTTAGAAATTCTGTGTGGAGGGTTTTTTGCATTTACATATTTTTACCACCATCTTACTTCAAACTTTCAGCATGCTAATGTTTAAATTATCATCTATGAGAAGAATATAGTTTGTTTGTTTAAGCTGGGTGTTAGCCTGGTGGTCTTGGCATCACTTCGAAGGCAGAAGGCAAGTAGATCCCTGAGTTCAAGTACTGGGGGTTGAACGTTGGACCCATTGCATGCTGGGTAAGCTTTCTACCACAGAACTACATCCTGAGCCCATGATTATAGTTTCTTATTTGCTCTTAAACTCAGCTAATATATCGTAAAGCTTAAGACCGAAACCTCAGATACTGTGTGTGCTACTCCAACTGAGCCTTCTGTTTTCTTTCTCTTTTACAGGCTTAAATGTAAGATGCAGTAACATACAGTTTATAAGATTTTTTTTTGGTTCTTCGAGACAGGGTTTCTCTGTGTAGCCCTGGCTGTCCTGGAACTCACTTTATAGACCAGACTGGCCTTGAACTCAGAAATCCGCCTGCCTCTGCCTCCTGAGTGTTGGGATTAAAGGCGTGTGCCACCACTGCCTGATTTATAAGAAGTTTTGTATCTTGTGAATATTCTTGAGGTCCCACCCCCCGCCCCCGCCCTCTGAGTTTCCTTAGGGATTTTCTTTCGAAACTTGGTTTTGAAATCTTTGTTAGGGAGGCCCTGATCAGCCTTTTTTCTAGGGCTCATTTTATTCCATTACTGAAGTGATAACTCTTCTAAGCACCTGCTGGGCTGGGATTGTCTTTCCTGTCCAGCTCCCCTGCTCCCAGGAGTACAATTACCAGCCCTACTCCACTCTGGGGAGACTTTGTGGTTGTTCATAGGGGTTTTTTGAGGAGGGGGGATTTGATTGGAGAGGTTGTTGGGGGGGGCGGCGATGCAGTGCGTGTTCATACTGAAGTTCATGTATGCGGGTGTGTCCGTGTGTATGGAGCTCAGAGATTAACCTGAGACATAGTTTCTCAATGGGATCTGGCGCTTGCTGATTCAGCTAGGGTGACTGACCAGCGAGCCCTAAAGATTTTTTCTTGTGCCTGCCTCCCCGGTGCTGGGATCACAGGCACACAACACCACACCAGGCTTTTCCATGGGCACTGGGGCTTCTTGGACTCAGAACCTCCTGCTTGTACTGCACACTTACTGACTATGCCTTCTCCCCTGTTTGGGCCTTGGCTAGTATCTTGGCTGTTCTTGAGCTGAGAACACAAATGGCTCTGTGGTGGTGTGAGGATCATCGGAACTTGTTTTGTGCAGCTCCTCTCTCCACATTCTGTTCTGTAATCTCTGGTCTCCTTTATGTAGACCACTAGGTTGGGCCTGGGTTGCCCTCCCTTGACTTTAGCTGTAACCTTTTCACAGTAATCTGGGGCAAGGCAGTGCCTACTTTGTTTCTTGATACCAGGCTCACTGACCTGCAAAGCCTGGTGTTCACTTTCTGATTGTCTTCTGTCTATCTTTCTACCTACCTACCTACCATGTCACAGTTGTACATATGGTTTTTTTCTACAACAAATATAATGCTAAATGCAGTTTATAATTCTTGTTACTCTATTTTAGCCATAAGTAGAAATCTGCTGTCACAAGTTTTAGTCTATAGTTTTAGACTATATGCTGTGTGTATGTACACACACATGCTTGTGTATGGTTATACTATGTGTGGTGTGCAACTGTGCCTTGTGTATGCCTTTTCAGGAGAATGCACTGTCCAGACCAAGATGGCTGCTCTTGCTCTCAGTCTTACTGCCTCCAAGATGGTCTCTCACTGAACCAGATTCTCACTTCTTCAACTAAATTAGCTGGCTAATGAACTCTCTGGATCTACCCTTCTCTGTTTTTCAATTCTATTTTTTGTTTTTTTAAATGTGGTTACTGAGGATTTGAACTCAGTGTTCCCTGAACCCCCACCCCCGCCCACTACTGCATAGTTTTGTTTTGTTTTTTTCCAAAAAATTACTTTCTGTAAGGGTCCATGATTTGCTGAAGAATGATACCCTAGACTCAAATAGTATGCAAAAGAAAAGAGCATTTTATTCTGCAGAAGTCCAGCATGCTGAGGTCTATCATCTTCCAAGATGGAGGTACCCCAGTGAGCTCACACATTATGGGAATTTCGGGGGAGGGGTAGGTGAAGTCTATATTCATCTGTTGGCTTTATCTCTAGGGACATTCCAGAACCATTGCTGGGCCGTGTGTGTATGTTGGGGGACTGGAAACTGTTGCTAGGGAAGTCTGGAAATTGCTTCTTACCCATTTTCCTTGCCTCAGGCTAGGTGGCAGGGCAGCTTCTGAGGCCTGGATTTGCCCAGTTCTTGGAAACAGATTTAGGCCTAGTCTCCTGAACTGCCAATTTGAAGCCTATGATAGAGTCAGCCTGTCTTGTTCTACCAGAAATAAGACAAAAAAGAAAAATTTAAGCAGGTATAGAGGTGTATTTGTGATTCCAGCACTCAGGAAGTTAAAGCAGAAGATTGCTATGAGTTCAAGGCCATCTTATGACGTATAGCAAGAAGAGGGCCAGTCTGTGTTCCATGACACAACCTTGTCTAAAAACAAACAACAGCAACAAAAATGGACTGCAGACATGTTTCCAGTTCCCTTGGAAAGGATCAGAAGATAGGCTTAGACTTCAGAGACATCACAGTGAATCCTTCCTAGGTCTTAAGAAGAACCAGATATTGGCAAGATTGAAGCTTCTTCAGGAATCTTTCCTCCGGGTGCCAGCGACTAGCAGGCCTAGTTAACATGCCCAGGCTCTGAGGAGTTACGAAGTGATGTAGTGCCTCAAAAAACAGAACTGAGCCTGGTGTGGTAGTGAGAATTTTGGTTTCTTTAAACTCACAGAAATGCTATGAGAATATGTTTTTGTTCTAATCCCTGGTGTGGGATATGGAGCTGCTTCAGATTGTCCACTGAAGCTAACTATGATTTGTCACATGCTGTGGCAGGGGCATGACTCTACCAGATGGAGATAGTTTATATTTAGAATTCTGGGGACTCTTCAGAGAATATACAAATGCCAGGGCCCCAAGGTGGTGGCTGCTGCTTTTCCTGCTGGCTGCTGCTTCTCCTGGCTGCTGGCTGCTGGCTATATCCTGATGTTGATGTGCCCCAAGGAACTTGACTCCCCAGTCAGCAGGAAGTAGTCTAACAATACCTAAGCCCCGCCCCCATTCCCTTCTAACTTTCTCTTCTACCTAGTGTCGGGAGGTTGGAAGGGTGGAAAGGGTGATAGAAAAAAGACCCCAATAAATAACCGGAAGTCTGGTTACAGGGTGTGGTGGTGCATGACTGTGATCCCAGAATTTGGGATGAAGGCAGGGGTTCAGGGCCGGCCTCAGCTATTAATACATAGTCAATTTGAGACTATCCTAGGCTATTAACACCCTATCTTAAAATTCCAAAGGAAAACAAACAAAAAGGAAACAAACCAAGTATGGGACCGAGCCCATATGAATGAACTGCAGAGGAATAATAGTGAACTGTTCATGGGTACAGTATTTTAGGGCATGAGAGGGTCTTGGAAATGGCTGCATTCTTCACTGCCTACTCTTACTTTACAGGTGAGTTCCTCAGTGTTAGGGGGAAGTGTAGTCTAGTGTCTCAATACCAGCTAAGGAGCAGAGTCTGAGTCAGATTCAACTCCAGGCTGTGTTCCAGCCACAGCTCACTATTCACCTCTCTAATAAATTAAAATCTGGATGAATTTTCTTTCAAAGTGCTGCCTAACTTAAAACCCATGTAAAATATACTCATAAAAATGTAAATTGGTGCTGTGTTACAGGGCTTGCAAGCATCATTATTGATAGCATTTGGGAAAAGACAATCACTTCTTAGGAAGCCAGGGCTTCTGGTAGTGGTAATTTCATTCATCTTGGTGAACCAATGGAGATGTCAAAGCTAATGCAGTTTATGCTCAAAGATGTCCTGAAAGGCTGATGTAACTTCATTACCAGCACTTGACTTTTAGAAGCATTACAGACACTAAAATAAACAATGAGAACACATTCTGACATTGCTGTAATGTGATATTTTTTTCCCTAATCCCAGATGAGGTACCAAAAGTTCAATGAGCAATTTCATTACTTGATGAAACAAATAGGCCTGGTGTTTGTTGTCGGGTTGGGTAAAAATATTTCAGGTGAAACCTGGGGGTTGCTTAGGTTATTTTGCCTTCACAAACCTATTTTAGCTGTGTCCTGGTTCCCTGGCTTCTTTGCTGTTCTGTACTCTACGCTCTCCGACAATTCAGACACTACAAATCCTAGAGGTAGATTTTACTTGAGACACATTCACCTTCTCATGTTACCTGAGTGGTGGATGATAGAGCTGCTGGAACAAAGCACTGTGGAAAAGAGGGCTTCAAATGATAGAAATTCCTTCTCCCCAGTCCCAAGTCAGGGGTCAGAAGTCAAAGTTCACGAGGGCCCTGCCCTCTCTGTAGACTTTCAGCATTGCTTGAAAGTTCATAAATGCCTCCAGGTAGTCTTCTCCTTGTGTCTCTTCTCTTTGTGGTTTGTTTATCTATGTGCTATGTGCATGCACACTGTGTGTGTTCAGTGCCCTGTGAATTCAACCAGAAGTCAACTCCTGGTGTCTTCCTCTATCACTCTCTACCTTATTTTCTGAGACAGGATCTCTCAGTGAATCTGGAGCTCAGCAGTTGGCTAGACTGGCTGGCTGGCGAGTCCCTGGAATTCTTCTGTCTCCACTTCACAGTACTGGGATTACAGGCGTGTACACATACCATGCTCAGCTTTTTTGGTGAGTGCTGGGATCTGAACACAAGTCCTTGTGCTTGTTCAGCAGACACTCAACACACTATCTTTCTAGCTCCACCCTTCCATGTCCCTCTACTTCTTTTACAGACAACAGTCATACTAGATTCAGGGACTACCCTACTATAAACTGATTTCATCTTAACTGATTGCATGGGCATATCTACAATGCCCCTGTTTCGAACAAGACCTCATCATTAACGGCAATTAGGATCCAGAATTTCTTGAAGACATTCTTCTCCCTATTGCAGTATGCAACCTTGCCACCTCTGTTCAACCCCTGGCACCAATCACCACAGTTTTCTGTGGGCCTCTTTAGGAGCAGGGAATAAGATTGCCACACACAACACCTATCTATTCCTGTCTTCAGCATATACTCCATTGGAAAACTAACAATACACAAGACAACCCACAGGTTTCAATTAGAAAAAAAATAGCATATGTAATGTCTTTGTTTGAACTAATATAATCAAATACCTTAGGTTGGGTTACCTATAAACAACAGAAATTTGTTGTTTGAAGTTCTAGAAGCTGGGAAGTCTAAAATTAGGGCCCAGCAGATCTAATGTGTGTTGAAAGCCCATATCCTCATAGCTGGTACCTTCTGTGAGGTCTAACCTGGTAGAAGGGGTTAACAAACTTCCTCAGGCCCCATTCATAAGGGCACTAATCACATTTATAAGGCTTCTGCCCTCAAGACTGATCACTCCCAAAGGTTCCAGCTTTAACCTGAGGGACGATGAACGGCTTCCAAACATTTTTGAGTACTGTACACAAAATAGCTTCAGAATACCTCCTAATCCACTGCCAATATATTCAGTAGATAATAGAAATGAAGATGGTGAATTTTGGCCACTTTTAGAGGTGACTTGTCAGGACACCAAAATGGCTTGTATCTGGGAAAGTAGAAGAATTTTAGGGTGATTCTCACCTGGGCCTGAACAGTTGGATGGAGAATGGTAGCAATATGAAAAAAGGCAAAGCCTCAGCAGTAAGGATCTTGTTGAGGAGGGACTGTAAAGAAATAATTTAGTGTTTGGCACAGTAAGTTGGGAATGTCTAGTGGGAGTGGAACACATTGAGTGTTTTTTCCTGAGCTCTCAGTACTCAGCATAATCCTTCACCTCTGGTCACCAAAGCATGTTAGGGGATTGTCACCATCAATCCATTTTCCTGCAAACACCACAGGAGGGTCCTCTAAATCTGACAAATCTGACGTTATCTTCTGGGAGAGTCAAATTTCACTGCTAAGAGCACAATCCCAGAAGACTGCTCACTTCAGATGCCCATCTCAGCTCTCAGGGGGTAGCTTGTACTCCTGCAAAATTAAGGGTTCCCGTGAGCTCCTCCTTGAGTGTAGTCATTTGCTGGATGGAGTATTTCCAAAACCTTGGGAAAGCACTTAACAGTTACAGGTCTATTGTAAGGGACATCATAAGAGACACAGATGCTGCAGATTCAGGAAATACTTAGGGCAGGGTGTAGGGGAGCTTCCTGGAGTTTCTTTGTTTTCTCAGGACTTCTTCCTTCTACAGATTCTGCAACACAAACTCTCAGAGTCCTGTACATTTGAGTTTCTTTCTTTTTCCCTTTGGTGGTGGTTGGAATATGCTTGCCCAAGCTAGTGGCACTACTGGAGGTGTGGCCTTGTTGGAGAAAGTGTGTCATTGTGGGTGTGGGCTTTAAGACCCTCATCCTAGCTGCCTGGAAGCCAGTCTTCTCCTGTTTGCCTTTGGAACAAGACATTGACCTCTCAGCCCCTCCTGCACTATGCCCGCCTGGATGCTGCCATGCTCCTGCCTTGATGATACTGGACTGAACCTCTGAACCTGTAAGCTAGCTCCAATTAAATGTTGTCTTTATAAGAGTTGCATCAGTCATGGTGTCTGTTCACAGCAATGAAACCCTAACTAAGAAACCCATCCCTTTTCTCTGTCTTTCCTTTTTGGTCCCTATAAGATAAGAAACTTTACCACGTACTCATTTCTGCCTGGACTGCCTTGACATAGGCTCCAAAGCAATGATTGCCACCAGAGATGGAAACTTGAGAGACTGTGAATGAAAATAAATCTTCCTTCTTAAAAAGTTTTTATCTGACACATGTCATAGTGACAGAGTTGACTGATGACAACCAACTCAACTTCAATGGCTCTTTTTTCTCTGAGGGGGACAAGGGATGGGAGTTCCTACCTTTTTATTGTATGGTTGTTTTCCTGAGCATCTTTGTACTATTGAGGAGCCCTAGCCACCAATCTTCTCTCTGTATCCAAAAGTACTTGTATGACTAATCTTGGCTGTCAACTTGACACACCTGGGAAGAGGGAATCTCAATGGAGGAATTGCACCCATTTGATTGGACTGTGGGCACCTCTGTGAGCATTTTCTGAATTTCTAATTGATGTAGCAAGACGTAGCCCACCATGGGTGGTACCATCCCTAGGCAGGTAGACCGAGTGTGGGCCTGGGAGCAAGCTATTAAACAGAGTACCTCTGTGGCTTCTGCTTCAGTTCTGCTTGAGGTCCTTCCCTGATTTACCTCAATAATAGGCTGTAACTTGGAAGTGGAAGATGAAATAAACCCTTTCCTCCTCATGTTGTTTTTAGCCATGGTACTTATTATAGGAAAAAGAAAGAAACAAACAAAGGAAAAAGCAAACCAGAACAGTACTCAAGAGATTCCAGAAGTCTTAGGAGCCTGTGCCATGAGACTGGACAAAGACCCAGAAGATATATTTCTTTAGCATTTTAAAGTTATATTTATTTATTTTTGTGGGGGGATGGGAGGGAGACATGTCATAGCACCTGTATGGAGGTCAAAGGACAACTTAGAGGAGTCAGTCCTTGCCTTCCACCCAAGGATTGAACTCAGGTCATCAGGCTTGGCAGCAAGCTCCTTTTAACCCACTGAGCCATCTTGGTGGTCCACTAAAAGATATAGTTGTTATTATCAGTTACTAAGGTTGAACCCACAGATAGCATCATTTCAATAAAAGGAAGCAAGCTCCGGGCAGTGGTGGTACACTCCTTTAATCCCAGCAGTTGGGAGGCAGAAGCAGGTGGATTTTTGAGTTCGAGGCCAGCCTGGTCTACAGAGTGAGTTCCAGGACAGCCAGGGCTACACAGAGAAACCCTATCTCAGGGGAAAAAAAAAAAAAAAAAAAAAGGAAGCAAGCTTCCCTTGCTGCTTTCATGTTGAATAGCCCTGAAACCCAGTTTACTGTTTCATGTATACACACACACACACACACACACACACACACACACTCACACTATGTGCACACTGTGCTGAAAGGTTTTTCTAAGGCAAAGTGAAGTTCATGAGCCAAGACTGAGATGAGCTGTCCACATTGGATTCAGCTGATGGCCTTTGTTAGTGGCAACTGTGCTTCGGCTATCTGTCTTGTTATGGTTTTCATTTTCTTTCTGAATTCATTTCTGGAGCTCTGGGCCTCAAAAATAACAAGCTTTGAAAGTGGCTTAGTCTGTTCTTTGGCCTCACAGAGCCCAGCTTCCAGCACAGTGTGTTCTAAACAGGACTGTTTCTGTTCTTAGCTGGTGCAGCAGTAGAGACTGACAAATACTGCCAAAGTCGCAGCATTTCTTAGCAATTGAAGACTGAACCAAAGTCAGGAAATGCCAAAAAAATTACTTTAGTAGCAGAGCTTTTTGCTCTGGCTCAGGTTTGGACCTTGGGGTATCTGAGGGAATCTACCTCACTCTTACAAATAAACAGCTTCCCTGGGCAGTGGTGACACAGGTCTTTGATTCCAGCACTCGGGAGGCAGAGGCAGTCAGCTCTCTAAGTTCAAGACCAGCCTGGGCTACAGAGCAAGTTCCAGGACAACCAGGTCTACACAGATAAACCCTGTCTCAAAAAAGCCCGGACCAACCAACCAACCAAAAACCCAAATACACAGAAAATACTCAGGCATATATTTTTTCCACAATTTGTCAACAGACCTAAACTGGAGTTGGCAGAAGTTCAGTCCTGTGCAGGTAGAAAATACTGCATGTAAAGAAAAGACTGCAAGATGTTAGCAAAATGGGTCAGCAAACCTTGGTTGATGAGAGGCTGAGTGTGGTCGGAAGGTCTAGAGTTGGTGTGGGGGTGGGGCGGAAATAGAGACAGGAAGGGAACAACTGACCTAGAAGGTCTCCCAGCAAAAACCTTGGGCAGACTAGCAGGCTGCTGGGCTGCCCTCTGGGGCACACACACAGAAAGAGCCTGGATGTTTTGGAAATGGACATCATAGTGCTCTGAGCTGAGGACCAAGGAAGGAAGTTAAGGACACTGGTGCTTTGGAATAGGTTTATTTGGTGAGGCCAGAGAACCTTCATGAGAGAATAGGAGGGCATGCTCATTCATCCTTCATCTGGAAACCAGGATGTGCTAACAAGGAGCAGGTGGACAATTCCCGGAAGCTCAGAGACAGCTGGAGGCTGGGATTGACAAGAGATAAGCTGCCACTGGATGGGCTTTCCCACATCAGTGAGGGAGATAGAATCACACAGTGGCAGACACAGGATATAAGCAGGTATGGGCAGAATCAGCATCTGTAGTGGTGAGAAGCTAGAACTTTAGATGTGACTCTCAGAAAGCACTCCTTCCCACCACCCCTCAGTGAGCGGTGTCCCCGTGCAGCAGTGGCTGAAAACCAACAAGAACTTCTATGTGCCCCCTTCTGCTCCAGCTTCCACCTCCTGCTGGTGGGGAATGCTTCTTATTCTCTCAGACTCCTCTTTGCTCTGGGCTACTTCTGTGGTCCAGGATGTGTGGATAAGTCTTTCTCCCATCTGCTTCTCTCTTATTTGCTCAGTGGCCTTTCTAAATCCAAGGCCACTCGCTATGCATAAAATCTAATGGCTTTTCAATGCCTGTAGAACCAAGTCCCCAAGAGATGGCACATCTGGGGACATGACTGAGAGCATTCCCTGAACGTCGGCCATCTGATTTATCAGTTTACATGGAGGAAGCCCTTTGGTCAGGTTACCTACAAGAAAGTCTGCCTGAGGCCAGTGCCGGTTAGGTGGCATAGCTGAGGCCCGGGAGGAAAGAAAGAAAAGAAGTAAATGTCTAACAAATACATGCAAAGTTCAGGTGGCCTGCAGCATCCCCTGACATCTGATTGGATGGGAAATGAAATCTGCACCTTTGCTTTGATCCACCTAATTTGAGTGGCATTGTGCTTACCTCCACAGAGCAGTCACATGTACTTCAGGACGCAACCCTGTTCCCTTGCTGCCTTTAATCCTGTCTCTGTGCTCTAAACTCTGGCCCACTTGTCCCCCTTTCCTTCCATGTCATTAACATCCAGAATGTCTTCTGTTCCCATTCCCTCCAACTTCACTTCTCTTCCACAGCCCAACACAGTTGTCTTCCCATCCAAAGTTCCCTGGGATGTTATAACCAGATGGATAGATGTGTTGTCGTTCCCCGCCCATTGCAGGACAGCCTAAAACATCCCAGGGTACCAAGCACTTGGGTGCCAGGGAGCACTGGATTTCAGGAATGAATACACTGTGCTCTAATGGGGCTGCCAACAGTGCCCTAGGACAGGACAGGATCCTCAGCGTTTATTGTAGAAATCGATTTCCCTCCACCATGTGTTGCTAAGATATATCCATCTTACTTTGAACTTGGAATGTTTTGCTGCACAAAAATCACACTAAGTATTTAGCAGCAAGGTCGGTTGAAGGCAGCGATGGTCTGAAATAGAAGTTGTTTCATCTTGATCTCAGCGAGAAGCAAGACTGGCTTTGCAGGTGCACAAAATGCCTTCAACTCTCTCAGTCTTTTCTTGAATGAGATTTGAGAGTCAAGAGGAGACTTAAGAGCCGTGTCCAGGACCTATGCATTCACAAACATTTTATTTGGCCTGTTTCTTTCAGGTTGACAGACTGAACTCAATTTCAAACTAATCTCAACCAGCCTGAGTCTATCAGTTGCAGAATCAAGGATTCTAGTACAAGCATACAGCTAAGGTTGTTCCAGCTTGGATTCTTTGGACCTAGAAAATGCTCTGGGTAGGTACAACCTTGTGGAACCCAGTAAAGTCCAATTGGGGTAATTAGAGTTACTGTAAAAATAATTACAACACATTTAATTGGTTTCATCTTTTGTCAATATTATTTACTTCTTAGTTAGGATTAAGATAATGCTCATAAAGTGCTCAGTATAATATCTAGAAAAAAGAGAATACCTACTAGATGGTTCTTCTTGTTGTTGTTACTGATTATTTTAATTAAAAAATCATGATGACTATAAATGAATAGCTAAGGTGGGGTACCATGAAAAACAGGTGGGAAAGCTTTGGGAGTTTGTAAGCAAGGAAGGGTAAAGTTAGGTCTCAGAGGGGAGGATACAGGTAGGCCCTTTGTTCATGGGACTTTTTGAAGAATGTTCTCCTTGCTCTGGCTCATAGTAATAACAGGAATGTTTTTCTCCTATGTAGTAGATTGAATATGAATGTCCCCCATAGACATAGACATTTAAACACTTGGTCCTGCTCTGGGATGGTGGCTCACCTGGTAAAGTGCTTGCTTCCCAAGCATGAGGACCTGAGTTCACATCCTAGCACAGACTTAAAAGCCCCACATAATGAAACACACCTGTAATCCAAGTGCTGAAGAGAGGGAAAGATCCTTGGGCTTGCTAGTCAGCTACTCTGGTTGAAATGATGACCTTCAGATTCCTTGAGAAAACCCTGTTTTGAAAAACTAAGGTAGAGAGTGGTGCTGGCTAGTCTTATGCTAACTTGTCACACAAACTAAACTTTTCTGAAAGGAGGGAACAATTGGAACAAAAATGCCTCTATAAGATCCAGCTGTAGGGCATTTTCTTAATTAGTGATTGATGGGGAAGGGCCCAGCCCATTGTGGATGGTCCTATCCCTGGGCTGGTGATCCTAGGTTCTATAAGAAAGCAGGCCGAGCAAGCCACGGGAAGCAAGCCAGTATGCAGCACCATCCAAGACCTCTGCATCGTCTCCTGCCCTGTGTGAGTTCCTGTCCTGACTTTGAAACAGCAGTATGGAAAGGTAAGTCAAAGAAACCCTTTCCTCCCTATCTTATTTTTTTGGTCCTGATGTTTCCCTGCAACAATAGAAACCTTAAGACAGAGTGATTGAGGAAGACATCCAATATCAACCTCAGATCTCCATCCACATACATATACGTGGGCGTGAATGTACCTGTACCCATGTGCATGCACAAACAAGTACACATGCATGCACCACACACACAGCAGACAAAAGATAAAACAGAAAGGACTTGGTCTCCTGTTTGTGGTGCTGTTTTGTGATGGTGCAGAACCTTTGGGGGTAGAACTCTGCTGGAAGAACCTTTGGAAAGTAGAACCCTGCTGGAAGAAGTGGATTATGGGGTGGGCTATACACTTTTATAACCAGCTAGCATCATGCCTATTCTCTGCTTTGTGTTGCACTGATGTGAGTATGTAATGAGCTCCAGCCTCACTATTCCTGCTACGGTGCAGCTGCCCACTGCTGTGCCATCTTGGGCATAATGGACTGTACCTCTCAAACTGTAAGCCCAACTTCTTCAAGTTGCTTCTGGGAGATATTTCATCACAGCAATGAGAAAAGTGCTTAAGACACATCTTGTACCATCCTCATTTCAGTGTCTTCAGGCAATCCCTCCAACCCCTGCTTCTGCTACAGTCACCCTTTTCAACTGCTAAGTGAATGAGGAAAAAAAAAAAAAAGAATAAAAAGGAAACGAACTTGACCTGGTCCTGGGTTTAGCACCAGATGAACGAAACAAAGAAAAAAGGAAAGAAAAGAAAAAGAGAAAAGGAGAGAAAGCAAACATGCCTGCCCCTAGGTCTGGTGGAGGAAGGGGCTATTGGAGATACGTAGGAGCATATAGCCAGAGGCAGGGAAAGTCCAGAGTGGATATGAGCCTGAGCTAGGACAAGGGGAAGGAAGAGAGGAGAGAGGGGAACCAGGTGCAGCAGCCAGGAGGCCAAATGTACAAAGAAAGCGAGTAACCAACATGGATTAGTAAGGGAAGAGCACCCTGGCCTCCCTGGGCTGGGGAGTTCAAGGTAGGTGACAGGGTATGCCGCCAGGATGGCCCTGTAACAGGTAGGGACTGAGAGATGCAGGGAGAGCCTGGAGGCCAAGTCCACTTCAATATGTTAAACAGGAACTTTAGCCGTTTGTCCCAGGTTTGAAACACAACAGGAGTGTGATTTTAAACAGGGTTTTAAAAGTCTTTCCATTCACCAATTCTCCCCCCAACTCCCCGTTTTGAAAGGTAGGAGTGCTCTGGCTGCATGTATACCTGCATACCAGAAGATAGCATCCGATCCTTTTATAGATGGTCGTGAGCCACTATGTGGTTGCTGGGAATTGAACTCAAGACCTCTGGAAGAACAGCCAGCGTTCTTAACCCCTGAGCCATCTCACTAGGATACTTGGCTATTGAGCCTTTTAAGAGTAGTTAAAACTCTGTGCACATGTTAGTATTTTCTTCCTTAGAAGGTAGTTGAACACTGAGTTTATACTGCAAAAGGGAGAGTCTTTTGGAGTCTCTGTAATGAGTGCTTTTCTGAGTCCGCAATGCTGTTTAGTTAGGTCCCCTGCTGTCCAGCCTGATGCTGGGGCAGTGGTTTGCCTCGTATGTTAGCCCAATAGTCATTGCTATCCTAGTGAGGGGTGGGGTGAGGGCCATAGCTGGGGTCAGGCTAGAGTTCAGCAGCTTTCTGCATTGATTTCCTTTGCTCTTTCTAGTTCCCTGTGGGATGACCTTTGGGCTTTCCCACCAGAAAGCTGGAGCTGTGTTTACGCCCTCCTCCCTCCTGTCTCACTGTTGTCTACATTCAGGGCCAAAGTCTCAAAGGCGGGGAGAACAAAGCCATAGGGTCACTCACCTCATGTACACAGGTGCCCTGTTAGACACATTTTCAAAAACTCCCTTAAGAGGGAAAGTCTGTCTGTGCAGCTCTGGAAGTCCTGGTCCATGCTGGGGTGAGACTTTTTGGAATGGCCTACACTCCTATTCTTATCCATGTTCTCTAAGATAGTCCAATAAACATACTTAAGCTAGACATGTGTGGAACTGTCACTTTGGTCTGTTATTACTGTTTGGTCTCAGGTGACTGGATGTTTGTTTATGTCTCCCTAGGGAAAGTTCATGCATCTGTATACATACACAACTGGAATCTATGCACAGTTTCATAGATTACTTTTTTCCATATTACCAGGAGAATTTCCCAAATATTAATAATATAGAGGTAAATTATTTTAAGTCTGATTTCAAAGTATTACACACTTATTGTTGAGATGTTAGAAAAGGGAATTTTCCAACAATAGAAACAATTTTCAAACAATAGAAGAAAAAAAAGATTTATGCCCCACCCAGAGATAACCATGATATTAGTGTATGTTTCCCCCTGACTTCTAAATATTATGTATATTTTAATGACTGTGCATAATACTTGGGAATTTGTTTAAAAACATTGACACATGGGGCTAGAGAGATGTCTCAGCAGTTAAGAGCACTTGCAGAGGCCCCAGGTTTGATTTCTAGCACCTACAGGGTTGCTCACGATTATCTCTAACTCCACACTTTCTTCTGGCTTCTGAGAGTACAGGCTCTCATGTGATGCACAGAAATGAATGCAGGCAAAAAAACCTATACATGTAAAATAATACAAACATTAAAAAATGTATGTATTTCCTATACCATTGAGTAACACTATACTACATTCTAAATGATCGCACTGTATCCCGTTTTGTTTTGTTTTGTTGATATGAGAGGTTGAACCTGGGGCCTTGTAACTGAATTGTATTATATTATATACTTGTGTTGGAATATACTTCAATAAGCAGAAATTACAAAATTGTGTTGTTCCCAATTCTTCCTTTTACCAGGAAAAGTCCAACCACCATTCCTAGCCTCTTAGAGTTGTAAAAGTGGCTCTTTTGTATTTGTACCCAACTTTAATACAAATTCTAGCATCTAGTTGTGGGGACAAAGGCATTCTGAACTTTCTGACAGCTCATCCCTAAGCAAGAGCTTATCTATTCTGAATATCAACACACCCCTGCCTTTTTATCAAATTGTATATCATCTATTAAAATCTATGCTCTAATCTGACAGACTAAAGTAGGTAATTTAAAAGTTCCATTTGGCTATTGTCTCATGCATAACTACTGAGAGCGAAGATATTTCCCAAAGTGAAGTGTTACATTGTTTTATTTCCCACTTGTGCCGTTTCACTGTCTGCCATGAACATAGTCCATGCAACATAGCGCTGTTTTCTCTCTAGAGTGTTACTTCACACTGATACTTACTTTCTATACACATTGTTAACTGCCCCTTTCCTGATTATTAAAACATACTCTTTTCACTTTAGAGCATTTATAAAATAAAGATTAAATCTCCCTGTGGCAAAGAAGGCTTCCTGTCCACCAAAAATCTTGCTCCTTTTGTCCATAATTAGTCTGGGAATATATTTTCCAGCCCACACCTGTAACAAGGCACAACCAAAGGTGGTGTGAACAGCTCCCTTTCGAGACTAAGACTTTGAAGTTATAGGTGCATTTCCTTTGCAATCTTTCCTCTCTTCTGCTAGAAGGATGCAATTGTTAATGAGGCCCTAGGGGATTTGAGGAACTGCAGCCAGAGAGGGTCTGGATCTTAGCCCTAGAGTTGGAGAGAGTCATCTGCTGGCCAGAAACACTGGGTTACCTACTACAGGAATACAGCAGTGAAACTCCATCTGATTACATTACAGAAGTGCAGTGAGTGATTCAGTCTTGTTACACTTGGATCCAATTTTTAATTACTTTCCTATGCATTTTAATTATGATTATTTTTGTGTGTGTTTGTGTTCATGTGTTTGCATGCCACACACCAATATTGCACTCTGAGGACATATTTTGGAAGCAAGTTCTCTTGGGAATCAAAGTCCAGTTGTCTGGCTTGTGTAGTTTTGTTTGTTTGTTTGTTTGTTTGTTTTTATTTTTTTTTTCCAAGACACGATTTCTTTGTGTAGCCCTGGACATTCTAGAACTAGCTCTGTAGACCAGCTTGGTCTCGAACTCACAGAAATCCACCTGCCTCTGCCTTCCACGTACTGGGACTAAAGGTGTGTACCACCACACCTGTTGCAATGGCCTTTTACTGACTGAGCCATCCATGCATTTTTTTCCTTCCTTGGTTCAGACTAGATGTTGAACTCTTTTGAAAAGGTTATTGGTATTCATCACTAAATTGCTTCTGAGAAATGTTGCTTAAATTCCTACTTCAACATGGTCTATAGACCCTCAATCTGTGTCATGACCCCTTTGGAGGGTCAAATGAACTTTTTCTCAGTGGTTGTATATCAGATATCCTGCAGATCATATATTTACATTATGATTCATAACAGTAACAAAATTACAGTTACCATGTAGCAACAAAATATATTTATCATTGGGAGTTAGCAATGAGGAACTGTATTAAAGGGTCACACCGTTAGGAAGGCTGAAGACCACTGCTTTATAATTTTCAGTAACCTTTTCTGCATGTGTGCACAGAAGGCTCACCTGTACTCACCTGTGTAGCCTGGTCAACATCAAGTGTCTTCTGTCACCCTCATTTCTCTTATTTTTGTGTCTGTTTGTAGGTGGGTGCACATGTGAGTGTGTGTGCACACATGTGCAGGTGCAAAGCATGTGGAGACCAGAGGTCAGTCCCAGGTCCTGTTCGTCAGATGTTTTTGAGACACTGGAAGGTGGGGCTTGCTTGTAGGTTAAGCTGGCCGACTGGCGAGCCTCTAGCAACTTTGTATCTCTGCCTCCCTGTGCTGGTGTTATAGGCATGGATCACCGTGTCTGGCTTTTTACCTGGCTGCTTATGCTTGCATATCAACCACTTTACTAATAGAGTAATTTCTCTACCCTGCTACAGTTTGCCACATTCCTGTGAGGATTCTTGTTATAGGCTACCTAAGAAACACCTTCTGGGACAAGGAACTCTTTGCTACATATCTTATTTCCCCTAAAACTCTGAAAGTTTTGTGACTTGACATTTGAATATACTTGGTGTCTTAGGGTGATGTGAACAGACACCATGACCAAGGCAACTCTTATAAGGACAACATTTAATTGAGTCTGACTTACAGGTTCAGAGGTTCAGTCCATTGTCATCAAATGGGGAGCATGGCAGCATCCAGGCAGGCATGGTGCAGGAGGAGCTGAGAGTTCTACATCTTCATCTGAAGGCTGCTAGGTCCCAGGCAGCTAGGATGAGGGTCTTAAAGGCCACACCCACAGTGACACACCTACTCCAACAGGGTCACACCTTCTAATAGTGCCACTCCCTGGGCCAAGCATATACAAACCATCACACCTGAGCATAATAGTACCTTGGTAAATAGATGTCAAGTGACTTTTAAAAATAATTTGTTTTTATTTTATGAGCATGAATATTTTCCCTGTATGTATGTGGATGCATATGGGCCTTTGTTCACTGTGAATGAAAACCAACAAAACTGTATTAAGTCTCTCGTCTCACCCTTTGCATTGTGTGTGTGTGTGTGTGTGTGTGTGTGTGTGTGTATTTGTGTAGAGTGTGCATGTATGTGTGTGAGAATGCATATAGAGGCTAGAGGTCTACCTTGGGCGTTGTTTCTCATGAATCAGCCATATTTTTGTTGACACTACCTCTTACTGGCCTAGAACCCACCTACTAGGCAGGCTGGCTGACTAGTAAGCTCCAGGGACCCATAAGTCTCAGCCTCCCTGCACTGGGATTACAAGTGTGTCCACCCACTCCTAGCTTCTTTTGTTTTAATGTGGGTTGGTTCTGGGGATTGAACTCAGGTCTTTGTGCTTGCAAGGAAAGCGCTTTACTGACTGAGCCACCTCCCCATCCAGTCTTCCTGCATTTTTTTTACTAGCCATAATCCTGAGCTCTTCACCTGGTGGCTTTCTCCTTCCTCAACACAGCTCAGTCTCTCCCTCTCCCTGGAAATTCTGTGGCTACTTTTGGAACATTCCTGTCCAGTGGCTGTTGTTTCAAAGTACTGAAAGCTCAATGGCTTAAACAGCAACATCTTTATTCTGTCACAGTTCTGAGGCCAGGGATTGAAACCCAGCAGCATGCAGGGTATAGTCACCGCAGGTTCTGGGGGAAGTCACAGCCTAAACTTTCAGCATTTCCTGGCTTGTGGCTGTGTCATTCCAGTCTCTGGCTCCATTTTTTTTTTTTTCTCTATGTTATCTCCCTTTGATGCTGGGAGATGGCTCAGTGGATTATGTATTTGCTATGCATGTATAAGAGCAACAGTATATATCCCTGTGTTAATGCATGCACACAGTAGGGAGCAGAGGGCAGAGGCAGGTCGTTTCCCTGGGCAAGCTTCTGAGCTAGACTAACTTAATAAGCAAGGACTGGGTCCACCAAGACTCCCTGCCATGGGAAAGACACTGGGAATACACCCAACATCAGCCTCTGATTCCACATGCACACATGTACACCTGCACACACATGCCAACATGAATGGACAATATGCATGCATACCGCACAAATATGTTAAAAAAAAGCTTCCTCTATCTCAGCCCTATATGGCTTGGACTTAGGGACCAAAATACTCTCCCCATGTCAAGATCTTCAATTTAATTGTGCTTCATAAGGAAATATTTGCAAGTTTCAGGAGTCGGAATCTATCACTGCATGGTCAAGCCAGCAATCATTCTCATGACCCCAGCCTCAGCACGTGCATGCTCAGATGCAATGACATTTTTTGTTTGGTTTTGCTTTTTGAGAAGGGTCTTGCTTTGCTGTCCAGCTGGCCCCATATTTTGCCCACCCCAGCAGTTTGCTGCTCATAACCCATGGGCTGTTGGGACTTTACAATGTGAAAAGGCACATGGGCTTAGAATCCTTAGACATTCACCTACTGACTCCCCCCCCCTCCCCGTCTTTCTCTGTTTTCTTTCCATGTCCAGCTCTTACATTAAAAGAAGAAAAACAAAAATAGAACCTGCTAAGTCTAAGCTTCAGGCCATATCGCGGCCCTTATAAATATAGTGTGTGGAATACACCCCCTACACACATAGTGGTGGAACGACTTGCTTTTCTTCAGCTGGGATGCTCACACTAGGCTCCAGGATCTTTGAGATGAGCTGTAAGGTTTTTAGGAGGCTGTCTGCCCAGAACCAGTGTTTCAGGATCACAGGGGAGGGCATTCAGGGCAACCTATCAGGAGGCAGGAGGACTGTAGGTTAAGTACTGAGTGTAGAGAGTTGTTCTGACCACAGCCTATCACAGGGGAGGGCATTCAGGGCATCCTATCAGGAGTCAGGAGGACTGTAGGTTAAGTACTGTGTGTAGAGAGTTGTTCTGACCTCGGCCTATGAAAACGTACGTATAACCCTCCATCTGCTTGGTTTCGGATTTAACTGGAACCTTGGCTGGTTTACACGGTATTGGACATGAGGACACCAACCTAATCTCCCCCATTCTACTTCCCAAACAGCTTCTGGTTTTGTTTACATTGTTCTAGGACACAGCCATACATGGTTACAAGAATGGACCCTGGTGGCTGTAAAGCCAATGGGCACTGAACTTTTGCGATGGATCTGTGTC
>JADRCH010000005.1:20468953-20512096 GCA_019843965.1 Rhynchomys soricoides | reverse complement strand
TGGAAATGCAGTGATTTACTTTTAACTATCTTCCTGATGGTACAGCCCTCCTGAATGACTTTGCTTTCTTTATTTATATCCTTCTTGTGCTCTAGCAGCTTGTCCCAAATCCCATCAGGTGGCTTCAAGCCAAGGGAACAAGGATCTCATTTTTATCAATGAGACGATCCAGGAGTGTGCTGACAGTGAAGGATTAGGTGCAGGAAATGGAAGGAAAGTAGAGGGAAGCGAGCCACTGGCCTTGCTGTTTACAACCGAGTGCAAGCAGGTCCCTCTAAGCTTACAGCCCCATCTCATGACCTGTTTGCAGGGCTCTGTTCTATCGTGGGTGGTGATTAGAAAGGGCCAACAAAATTATGAAAGCGGAACCTGAGGCCCCAAGGCCAGGGAGCAGAGTGGAAACGAGGTCGGAGGAGAGAGCTGCCTAAGCCAAGACTCACGCCAGGTTTGTCTTAAGTGAGGCCAGGACCAGAGCAATGTGCTCTCTGGGTCCTGGCTGCCTTGGGCTCCTGTTTCTCCCCAACAGATGCCCAGCCAATGATGTAGCCCTTGATTCATTCAATCCCTCTTCAGCTGAGTCTGGGATGGGTTAAAGCCAGACCTTTCTCGGATGCACTGGCATTTTGATAGACATTTTTAAAACAACGAAATTCTTACTGTTATTCCGGTACTTTACGAAGTATGATACACAGCAAGAGGCCCCTGTTTTAGCTGAAGGTTTGCAGTCTAAAAGCACAACCCTAAAGGCCTTCCTTGTGCCTGGATGACAGCCCACTGACAAACAGCTTCCATGGTTTCTGTAACAAAGGACTTTTCCAGATCTTTTGCTTTAGCTGTTCATCAATGTACTGGTTCGTTTTTGTCAACTTGATGCAAATTTGAGTCGCCTGGGCAGAGGGAACCTCAGTTGAGGAACTGCCTGCATCAGGTTGGCCTGTGGGCATGTTCAGTTTTCTTTCTTTCTTTCTTTCTTTCTTTCTTTCTTTCTTTCTTTCTTTTTTCTTTCTTGCTTGCTTGCTTGCTTGCTTGCCTGTTGTGTTCTACCATTCTTTGTTCTTTTGTTCTTTTTTTTCCTTCACTTCCTCTCCCTCTCCCTCTCCCTCTCCCTCTCCCTCTCCCTCTCCCTCTCCTCCCTCTCCTTCTCCCTCTCCTTGTAGCTCTGTCTGTCTTGGAACTCACTATGTAGATCAGGCTGGCCTTGACCTCCCAGAGATTCACCTGCCTCTGCCTCCCCAGAGCTGGAATTAAAGTTGCATGCCACTATGCCTGGCCATTTTCTTGATTACTGATTGATGTAGGAAGGTCCAGTCCACTGTGAGTAGTGCCACCTCCATCAGGTGGTCCTCAATTGAATAAGAAAGAAGGCTGAGCTGGGCAGTGGTGGTGCACACCTTTAATCCCAGCACTTGGGAGGCAGGGGCAGGCGGATTTCTGAGTTCGAGGCCAGCCTGGTCTATAGAGTGAGTTCTAGGACAGCCAGGGCTACACAGAGAAACCCTGTCTAGAAAAAAAAAAACAAAAAAGAAAGAAAGAAAGAAAGAAAAGAAAAAAGAAAGAAAGAAGGCTGGGCAAGCCACAGAGAGCAAGTCAGTAAGTCGCATTCCTCCATTGTCTTTGCTTTGAGTCCCTGCCTCAGTCTCCCTCATTGATGGAGGCTGAGGCCCATGAGCCAAGGAAAACCTTTCCTTTCCAAGTTGCTTTTGTTTGTGGTATTTATCACAGCAGCAGAGATGCAAGCTAGAGAAGAAACACCGTCTTAGAACCGCCAACTTGTCAGTCCTTAGGACATTTGTGGCAGTTGGTTTTTGTGAAAAAATGCCGTTTATTTTTCATTCTATTGTTAATGAACATTTCATAGATTTGGACTATTTTTAGAAAAATTGTTAATAACTACATTTATTTACGGTGTATGTGCTTGCATGTAGTAGCCATAGCATGGGTGTGGAGGTCAGAGGTCAACGTTTACATTGTAGCTGTTTGAAGGATAAGCAGAGGTGCTTGACTGTTTTCATTTACACTTTCATGGTGACTAATGGTACTTAGCTTCTTTTCCTAGGCTTATTTGGCAAGTGTTGTCATTTGTTTGTTATTGGTGTGTATCTATATACACATGATATATAGCTATGTATAGCTCATAAGTAATAATGTATGTGAGACTATGCATATCTGCTTTTACATCTACCTGTAAAATAGAGATAAATATAAAAATATTTAAAAGTCTCATCTGTGATGATAGCCTTCATATTCATTGGTGAAAATCAGTTCCTTTTCCTTTCTTTCCTATAGAGATAATCTTTGCAAAATGATTTTGCAAATTTGCATCTGCCCACCAGGGGGCAATGTTTGTATCCTTTGATTTTGCTGGCCAATTACTTCTGTTGCCTGGTGCGGTGCATTGGAGGTAATCATGTGTCATCTAAGGGACCCAGTTTCCCTGGGAGCTTCTTGTTCTCTGCCTTGGTGCCAGTTAGTGACTCCTTAACAGTCAGCTTCCCATCTGTAAATATCTATTGTCTTTGATACTGATTAGACCTTCAACAAATTAACATTTATATGTCTGTCATTGTTACTGCTCATAAATGAGTTCAGTTTCCCTAGTTGGGTTTTATCTTAAGGCATTTGAGTAATTGTGGTTGCTATATCATATATTACTTGCTCGGAGGCCAGTGTCAACATGGAGCTGACACTTCTTTCCAGTCACGCAGCCACTTGCCTTCTGCTGTCTGGCTGTTTCCATCTCTCTGCACTCCTAGGAGCCTGGGTACTTCCAGCACTTTATCCAGGAACGTTAAAGCCCCCTGTGGGCTGTGTCAGGCTTGCTGTTTTGAGGATTAGCATTTATAAGATGATCCTATCTATGGAGAGGTGCTGTTTCAATACCACATTTAAAGTCCTTTTTTGGTCTCAATGTAAGAACTATTTTATTTTCCCCACTTGGAGGTACATTTGCAATCAGATTTCTCCCATTTTTGCCATCTCATGCTTTTCAAGTAAATCTGATCTTCCTTGCACATCCTCTCTCTCTCTCTCTCTCTCTCTCTCTCTCTCTCTCTCTCTGTGTGTGTGTGTTTGTGTGTGTGTGTGTGTGTGTCTGTGTTTCCCCAATGACACAAGGCAATTCGTCATTCTGGCAATGAAGAATGAGCCTCATAGACAGCAGGATTGAAAAGCAGACAGCCTCAGTGTGCTGTCATTCTGGGCTAATGACCTGGGCCTCTACGCCTGCCATAGCAGTCAGCACTAGCACTCGGGGCATGACCCAGTGAAGTGTCTCTGCAGCCACACTGCTTAGCTCTTCCCTCAGCTGGTGGGAGTAGAGGGTTATATTGGCTGGCTTTGCATGTCAACTAGATACAGGCTAGCATTGCCAGAGAGGAAGGAGTCTCAGTTGAGGAAATGCCTCCATGAGATCCAGCCGTAAACATTTTCTCAATTAGTGATTGATGGGGGAGGGCCCAGCCGATGGTGGGTGGTGCTGTAGTTCTGGGTTCTGTAAGAAAGCAGGCTGAGCAAGCCAGAGGAAGCATGACATTAGCAGCACCCCTTCATGGGCTCTGCATCACCTTCTGCCCCCAGGTTCCTGCCCATCTTGAGTTCCTGTCCTGACTTCCTTTGGTGATGAACAGTGCTCTGGACAGGTAAGCAGAACAAACTCTCTCCTCCCTAAGTTGCTTGGTTTTGATGTTTCAATAACAATAGAAACCCGAACTAAGACACTGGCTCTCCATTTACCAAAACAAAACGTGAGTCACTTGGGCTTGCCTAACCCACCTCAAACAAGCCACATCACAGACACATAGAGAAGGTTGTGTGATCTTTTTGGCATTTTCACAAGCATTTTCTTTCTTCCTTCCTTCCTTCCTTTCTTTCTTTCTTTCTTTCTTTCTTTCTTTCTTTCTTTCTTTCTTTCTTTCTTTGAGAAAAGGTCTCACTCTATAGTTGAAACTAGCCTGGAGCTCACCATGAAGCCTAGGGTGATCTCAAACTTACAGCAATCCTGCTCCAGCCTCCTGAGTTCTGAGATTGAAGGTATGAGCCACCACTCCCTGCTTGCAGAAGCATCTGAAGCTAATCATCTCATTGTGTCTTCTGTTTCTTCTTCAAGGAGATGCCCCGTTAGGCTATAAAGTTGGCAGGTGGTTGAGACTGATGCCAAGCCTATAGGCTGAGGTCATCCCACCGAGGTGTCTAGCTGTATGACCCTGAATGGGTTAGTTACTGCTTCTTAGCCTCAATATACCTATCTATAAAACAGAAAACAGTACCCACTAGTAGCTGTGAAAATGTATGAGATGATTCTGTGAAATGTTTATAAGTATCAGGGCCTAGGATGTAGCTCAGTCATCTAGCATAAGCTAGGGCAATTTCCATCCCCACACACATACATACACAGTTGTTTTTAATAACTCACAACAAGAACAATTCATGGAAGGATTTTATCCACTTACTATATTTGCTTAGTCAGAAATTACTCTTTTATTTAATTTTCTCAGTTTTTATATTGTTTCAAAAACATTTATAATATATTTATGTCTGTGTGAGTATATGCACACATTTGTCCATGTGTGCATACACAGAGGGCCAGATGAAATATTCAGCATACTGTCTTATCACTTTCCACCTATTCCTTTGAGGCAGGGTCTCTTCATGAAGCTAGGGCTTAGATTTTCTTGGCTAGGCCGAAAGCCAGCAAACCCCAGTGACCAGCCTATCTTCAGTTGGGGTTACAGGTATGTGCAGGATGGTCAGTTTGCCATATGGGTGCTGGGATCTGAACTCTGGTCCCCATGATTGCTTAGCAAGTACTCTTAAGTGCTGAGTCATCTCTCTAGCCCCTTAATGTTGACTTTTGTCTAGACATTTAGCAGCTCATCCAATTCTGGACGCGGTTATAGAGACCAGTTAACATTGTTGTTCTTTGTGGGAGCACAATGTGGGAGCACCCATTCTTTTGATGATTGTGAAGAGGCACATCCTTTTCTTTTTTTTGACTAGGGAAGTGATTCTCAGGCTCTTCACAAGGATTGGTCACCAGATAGACCAAGTCCTGAGAAGAAGCTTGGACCTCCCAGGCTTATCCCTGATCCTGTGGGAAGGGGAAAGGAAGTGAAGGTGGAGTTAATACATATTCATGCCTGTGTGAAGAAGCCTTGTTCAAAATCCCTGAAGTTTGAAGGTTCCACCCCAAATCCACAGGGGTGGATGCTCATAGGTTAGAGGGCTCCCATCCCACACCCTAGTGCCTTTCCTTTGCTTATCTTCATGCTGAAATGCTTTGTGACATCTATGAGGTATTATAACAAACTACTGAACATGAAAAGGGACTCAGGGGGACCCCAAATTTGTAGCTAAGCATGGGTAATTGGGAGCCCACTATTTGTGATTGGTGTTTGATTGGGGGGTGTCATTTTGTACGACTGAGTCCTTAACCTGTGGGATCTGCAATAACTGTGAGCTATTATGGTACAGCTGGAATCATAGCTGCACCCTGGAGAACACTGGCTGCTGTGTGTATGTGTATTACTTACTCTTCTCATCACAGTGAGACAACATTTGATAGAAGCAGCTTAAAGGAGGGGGCTTACTCTGGTCCACAGTCTGAGGAGTACAGTCTGTCGCGGCTGGGGTAACCCTGTCTCTGGCAGTCAGAACTTGTGGAACAGCTTATTATATCTCAGTGGGACATCTGTGAGGGGTGGTGGTGGAGCCAGGCTGCACCTTCAAGGCTCACCCCATAGCCATCTGCTTCCCCCTGCCAGGCCCTACTTCTTAAAGATGCCACAACTACGTACCTAAACATAACATCAGCTCCAAAACACCTATTGGGATCAAGTGTTAAGCGCAGGCGCTTGAGGTGCTTAGCAGTTAAGAGTACTGGCTGCTTGGTCAGAGGACCCAGGATCAAGTCCCAGCACCCACATGGCTGCTCACAAGGCATCCAATTCCATCTTATAGTCTCTGCAGGCAACACATGAACGTGCTTCACAGATACACATGCAGGAAAAACATCCATATGCATAAAATAGAAGTGAAAAAAAACTTTTTAAAAATGAAATATGAGGATATAAATTAAAAAAAAAAAAAGTTTTCCTAAATAAAAGGAATAAGTAAACACAGGTGCATAGAGGTGGCTTATTCTGGATACCGAAGTATTTCTTACTCCAATTTAAAACATGCAGATGATTAAGGAACAAAAAGGGAAGAAAATAAAGGGTTTTGAATGTTCTCTGAAGGCCCACTTGTGGAAGGCTTGGTTAGCAGGAGGTTAGTGGGAAGTGTTGGGACCTGTAGGAGGTGGGACAGGCATGTCATCCAGAGCATGCCCACAGCTCCTTCCTCTCTTGCTCTTGCTTCCTGGAGGTCATGAGCTGAGCAGTACACTGCTGCCCTGATGCAATAAGGCAACTGAAGACACATGGAATATGTTTTGTGGGTGTGTGGTGAGGTGTGGGGGAAGGAGGTGCCTCCACGGGCCCATGAGGCATCCCTTCCCCCTGAGGGACCAGCCACATGATTGAGAGGGGAGTTGAGAGGGTAGTAGAGACAGAGAAATGGAGAGAGAGAGAGAGAGAGAGAGAGAGAGAGAGAGAGAGAGAGAGAAGTAGAGGCCAGCCATGAGTACATGGGAAGGGGGAGGGACAGAGCAGGAGTAGTGAGTCAGGCATACCTGGCCATTGCCAGGTAACTGTGGGGTGGAGCTTAGACAAAACACTAACATGCATACTTGGTTTTATACACTGTTTCCAGTGATGCTGGTATTAGCAATGAACGATACGGATGTGGCCATAGGAGTGAGGGACCAAGGCAGTTAGAGGGTAAGATCTTAGCAACCAAGAAAGATTATTTAGTAAGACTTTCTAGAGGAACAGGGCCTATAGAACAAAAGAGGATTTATTTAGTTGGCCCACACAGCTGGAAGCTGGATAGTCCAACAATGGCTGTGTGCAGACTGAGTGAGAGAAACTAGCAGCTGCTCAGACCAAGAAGATGGGTATCTCAGAGGAACAAAGGGACACCAGTGACACAGCCTCAGTGTCAGACAGAGGCCTGGCAGCTTGCTGCAGCGTTTCTAGTGAGTCCCCTTGTTGAGAGGCTGAAGAAATGAGAATCTGGTACTGATGGGTAGTGGTGGGCCGCTGACTGGCTTTCTCCATTTGAATCCCATCAACCTAATAGGTGATATCACTCACCTTCATGCTTCATCTTTCTCCTTAGTTACTTGCACATATGCCAAAATATCCTCATCAACATACTTAGAAATTTGCTTTGCTAATATCACAGGCATCTGCATCTCTCGGTCCAATAAACTTGACCTCCAAGCTTAACTATCACAAACGCCTATGTAGATACTAAAATCACCGCAGTGGAAATCTTAGGGGAGCAAGAGGGAGAAGATTGGTCAAGGGGTTCAGGAGTGAGACTATAAGAAGGACTGGTGGGTTGGATCGGTGTGACAGTGCAAGAGACCAAGCTCAGGGGAGGATGCTCAAGGAAGGAGAAAAGTCTAGAAATGAGAAGTGGAAGACTGAAATCCCATCTCTAGGCAGCATTTTAAGAGATACAGGGAGAGAATGTCCATCCCTTTAGCAGGCTTCCAAGAAAGCAGCAGGCTTAGGTTTTAGTTGGGTCAAGAACTGGAGGAAATGGGATCAGAGGAACACATGTGATAATGCTGAGAGGTGATTGTGTCATCCATCAGGTAGCAGGAAGAATTTCAAAAGCTTAGAAAGGGCGGTGGTAGAGATGGTGGTCAGACACTGAGAAGTTACCAGCTTCTTATGCTCACAGAGATACAGAATCTACTCACAAGGCATCGTTGGCAGTGGCCAGGATAAGGGTACCAGGAGAAGGGAGACAAGGTGTTTCACAGGAGTCTGGGTCACCTTGGGTTTTGTTAACAACAGTTCCAAGGAAGGTACAAGGTTCTCCTTGTGTAGAGCTATGCCTTGGGCTCTGGAGTGGGTGGCACCCTGCCTTATCTCTTGCAACCAAGGACATGGAGACCACAGTAAGGAATAGAACTGCAGCTTTGGGGAAAGAAAGCTGAATGGAACATCTCCCATGTGTTTCACAAATGTCTGGGATGTCAGCCATGGGAGTTCATGGCTCCTCGTTCTAGTCTCTGCTGCCCAGTCTCAGCAGCCCACTTTATATGTTTCCTTCTCTAGTTCCAATTTGCACTTCTGGGTGGCCTGACAGAATTGGTGGTCCCAACAAGTTTCCTCGGGGGTCAGCTATCTGGATCTAGGGCATAGATGGAAAGGCTGAGTGATGGGTAAATGATTGTGGATTGGGTAGACACTTCGCAGTGTTGAGTGTATTAAACTTGAGCTTCTCATCTATAAGATGGGTGCTAGTAACAGTATTTGTTTTATTCAGTTGAGGAGGAAATGAAATGAGAAGCCTATGAGTCACACTGAGCATGACACTTGGTACAGAGCTGGCATGGAATCCTCACTATAGCCTTGTGTATGATCATGACACCTAGCAATTTGCCATCTTACTGAGGGAAAGATTTGAATTGTTTCCATGGTGTGGGACTCAGTTGACTCAAGAGGATGCCAGGGATAAAGTGTGTGTTCCAGGTAGGATGGGGGTGGTGGCATCTGCCTGGGGGACTCAGCAGGACTCTGGGTATCAAATAAGCACTGACATTTTAGTGAGGCTTTGTTGTGCATTCTATGGGTCTGAAGGGGACACACTGCACTTCTTTTTGTATTTTATCTCATTTTATTGGAGATTTCTCCCATGGAAACTTCATGAATGGACTGGGAGTCACTCTCAGCTAATGCCAAGAGTCACCTTTGGTCTCCTGTTGGCACCACCTGTGATGGCCTCCTCTTTGCTCCCTTGGCTTGACTTTGTCTGCTATTCTCACTTAAATTCTACCATGACAGCTCTTGAATGTGAGTATCCGTGTGTGCACACCCTGGGCAGGAATTTTGTTTTCTGTTAGTACCTTTTATTTAGCGCTTTATAACTTACTATCTTACGCATCTGTTTGAGAGCTCAGAGACAAACGTGGGCACGAGGCATGGGTGCCCCCTCTGTCGTGTGCCTTAAAGGATTGCGGATGTATTGACTGGAAGCTGTGTGATAAAAAGAATGAAGTTCACGCTTAATCTTAGTTCCTACTGAGAAACCCCCGGAGGATTTGTGAATGCACTCGAGTCTGTAATGTATTATTGAAGAAGAGACCATTCTCATTCAGATCACAGTGATTTGCAGCTCCAGCAAGGTCACCAAAAGCCTCTCACTGATTGCCTCTGGATTGTCCCAGATATCGAAGAAGAACGAAGAACATTAAACTGTTACCACCCAATGCTAATTTTTTTTCTGATTTCTTGCTTCATTTCTATGGATATTGCTGTAAAACATGAGCCCAGTTTGGGTGGAGGGATAAACTGGCTGGAGATTTGGAGAGCAGAAGACCCATGGCATGATTTTTTTTTCTTATTTGATGACATGAGTCATAAATAAAACACAGCTGTAACGCAGAGAATATATGACTATAAAATCCTTTGAATAGGTTGCCCGTGATATTATTTGATCAGCTTCCTCCAAATTTGTCTTATCAGATGTTCGGGGAGAAGAGTAGACAGGTGACCAAAGGCAGGTATTTAAAAATAGATGATTTTAAAAATGTAGGTATCTATACCGATCCTCCAGTGGCAGTGAGTTACAGAAGCCAAGTAGCTTTGCCACATGCCTGTTTATGACAAGTGGTGAATGCAGCAAAATGTCCCCTCAGTGTCCACTTTGTCACTGCTGCTGTGGAACACCACAGTGTGCTCTGCTGGTTAGTCCTCTCTGGTTGTGAAGAATTTCATGACAACGTGCACTTGATGGTTGTACACGGAGTTTAAGGACACTCCACACTGGAGCACTATATGGCTGTTACAAGACATCTGATTCAATTTGCCTGACTCTTGGAATAGGGACCTTTCCATAGTTATCTTAACCAAGCTATCAGTTTGAATTGAGGAGAAACCTGTTTTTATTACTCAGAACAATTCACTACGCCAAAGAGGACACACACACAGATTCTGTGCAGGTAAAGATGTTGCAACTCTCACAGGCCCTACAATGTATCCAGGCTGAAAAAGGATGGGCAGGTCTAGTTGTCCCCTTTCCCTCACCCTCCACTGGAGCCCCAGTGGAGCCCCTTACTCTGCAGAGTAATGGATCACCCATGCTGGTTTGAGGCAACTCAAAGTGTTCTTGGAGTTTTGAAATCTTTCTCTCTCTGATGCCATCAGAGACTGGACAGTGTTTTTGTGTGGCCTCTGGAATCTGGATGGCCCTTAATTGGATGGCCAGGTCAGTTTTGATGAACTTTGCTAAAGCTGTTGTCCACATGCAGATGAGGGCCACTGATACTCCAGGGAGGTGGCAACTGTGCCCTGCTCCCACATTCTACCTCACCCCAAGAAGCCTCTGGACTCCATCTGAATCACAGTTGCTATTCAAGCAGATTTGACATGCCTTCTGAAAGCCAAATGTTACTCCCCTATGAATGCTTAGCATGTAGGTGGAACACTGCAGGGTCATTGGGGAGTACTGCAGGGTCACTGGGGAGTACTGCAGGGCCACTGCTGTCACTGATCTTTGATGCTGCACCTTTCTGTAGGCTTTTCCTATTGCTTAGAACACACTTTCCCCCAGAGTTCTTGTGGCTTCTTTCTACATATCTTCTAGAACTTAGATATCATCTCTCTTGACTAGCTGCTGAGCTCCAACCTGACCTAAGTGTTATTCCCGTTCTCCACCCCTGGCTTCTGCTAGCAGAGCCTGCTCCATTTGCATGAATATTTCCCTCATTTGTTAAGAATGCTTTTTATTTTGGTTGGCATCTTTAATTCATCTCTACTTGGTGTAAGGTGAGGATTTGATTTTATTATCCTAATGTTACTGCAAAAGAATCACCACCAATCTACCTTAATTTTCCTTAGGTACCCTGATGAGATGATGAAGCATTTGTTAGGATGATGCATTTACTAGCACTTCCTGAGCGACCACAGGGACTGCTGTGGTGTTTACAAAAAGATAAAGAGAGGGGTATGTTCTATGGAGGTGTGGTGAGGTGTAGGGGAAGGGGTGCCTCAGCGGGCCCTTGTGTGGTGAGGTGTGGGGGAAGGGGGAGCCTCAGCGGGCCCATGCCGAGGCATCCCTTCCCCCTGAGGGACCAGCCACATGATGGTATAGTACAGTATAGAGTTTATTTGGGGCATGGAGAAGGGAGGGAAGTAGAGGCAGAGAAAGGCAGAGAGAGGGAGAGAGTAGAAGAATGGAGGACTAGATGCCAGCCATGAGCACGTGGAGAGAGAGGGGGGAAGGAAATGGGGAGAGAGGGGGAAAGGAAATGGGGAGAGAGGGGGAAAGGGAAGTAGAGAAAGAGCAAGAGAGAAACAAGAGACTAAGAGAATGAGGAGGGGGCAAGCAGCCCCTTTTATAGTGGGTCAGGCCTACCTGGATGTTGCCAGGTAACTGTGGGGCGGAGCTTAGACAGAATGCTAACAACTGCAGAGGCCAAAATGCAAAGGGTATCCTTCCTGACCTCAAGAAGACACAGGATGTATTGTGAGTTCATTTTGATGTGATAACACAGAGTGATCGTAAGGAAGGAGCTGCGGTATAAATCAGGAAGTGATTACACCAATGACTGAGGAGCTTTTGGAGCTGGCCACCATGGGAGCGTTCATTTTTGTTATTCAGTTTGCTGGAACGATGGCACCTGATGTATGGCATTTGATTGGGAGCAGTTGGCATGGGTGAAGAGGGTGAGGAGTTTCTTGCTTGTAGCAGTGGGGGTGGCCCATGTGTGTGTCCAGCACACATGGAAGCAGAGGAGAGCAGAAGCAGAAAAAGAGAAGCAAAGGGGTGTGGGCTCAGGAGAGCTCCAGCTGCCTGCAGCTGGTGAAGTGGGCTTCAGTAGTCATGGCCACAGAGGCTGGATTGAGAGACAGGCTATAAGGACACAGAGACAGGTTGGGCCCAGATTCCAATGGTGGCATGTCTCAGGAGGAATAGCTAACTCTGTGGAAATTTGCTGGAATAGGGAGTAGTGGCTAGAAACATGAAGTCCAGCTTTTATAGACATGGTGGCCAGTAGGAAGGGTACAGGGAGTGGACTGTACAGTGAGAGGGGACAGCAGGAACAAACATGGTGGCATGGTACACTGGGGAAGTTGAAGCAGGCTTGTGTGGTCTGGGAAGAAACAAGAGTAGCTGGAGAGGCAGTCTGGTCAGATCAAGAAGCTCTCCAGATCTTCGAGATTGAAGTACTCCAAATGGGGCAGCTTAAACAGTAGAGATGCGTTTGTTCCAAGGTTTCAGACTACAAGTACAAGGGTCAGCAGGCCCTTCTGGGGAAGGTGGGAACTGTGCAAACCTCCCCTCCAGCTTCTGGAGGATTCTGTCCGTCTCTGGTCACCACCCCCATCGCTACAGTTGTCTTCACACGGCTGTCTCTTTAAGTGTGTATCCGAAGGTCCTCCTTTCAAAAGACTCGGTGCTGATGCCATTTTGACTTGACTACCTCTGGGAAACTGCCACCTCTCAGTGCCTGCAGAGGTACTGGGGATAAGAGTCAACATTTGAATTTTTTTTTTTTTTTTGTGAAGTAACATTGTCTCCCAAATGGGAGGAGGAATATCAGAACTCATGGCGCCCATGAAGGTGTTGTGGTGTGGTTATTCCCTCTTGCTGTATTCCAGTCCCAGAGGCTACAGTGCTGATTGCTGCTGTTTACACCTGGCCTAGTTCCTCTTTATAGGCTCCTTCCTTGGTTCAGAATGTCTTATCTGTCACCCCTCTCCCCCTGTCTCATTGGGGGTTTTATACAAGTATATATAGAGAAAGGCAGGATTAAAAGGTTCAGCAGAATCACTTACTGAGGGGTTTTAAGCAGGACAGGCATGATAAGATTACTGTTGTTCAGGGCTAAGGAAGAAAGTTGAATTGAAACTCGGAGCAGAGGGCCCAGGTAGCTTCTCAGTCCAAGAATCTGGTGAACAATAATAAGGACGCAGAAGAACCCTTGGGAACTTTACAGAACCCCAGTGTTCAGGTTCCAGTTCATATCAATTAGACCACAATCTCTAAGGGTGTATTTTTAGTAAAATTCCCATGTGACTGAACTTGGGGTCAGTTTTGAACTACTGACTTACAGCAAGTCACTTCCTTCCTTCCTTCCTTATTTTTCATAAAAGAATGACAGGCAAAAACATTAAGGGATATATCTGGAGTCTTGCTTCATGAGGTGTTGCTATAGCTAAATATGTTATAAATTTCTAAAGAATCAGAATATTCGTAGGTGCCCTTAATACCCAACTTATGTAACTTACTATATAATTTATGGAACGTAATCTTTCTTTGACCCAGAAGGCATTTGGGATCTGCTATAGTGAGGTCAGTTGCTAAGCCCTACACTAGCTACTGCAAGTGGAAGAGTTTGCCCCCGTGGACTGCTGCTGTGGGGGCTTTGTGTGCACCTCCACACCTCCTGACCTCAAGAGAGCAGTAGTCGCACTACAGATCAGAGCCTGACCTCCTCCTTGCTAAGTGTGGTGCTATCTTCCAGTGACCATTTCAGCCATGTTCATGTCTTCCTCAGGAGTCTGTAACCATCCACCCTGACCACATAATAATTCCTGTGTGTCTTGCTTAGAACATAAGACCCAATGCTCTGTTTACCCCCTAGCTTGTTCCTGATCAGTCAGTGAGTTTAGACCATTTCACTGTAATAACAGAATCAGCCCTGGCGCTGGTGTGCACCACTGTCTTGGGCACTTAAGACTATCTTCTTTTTAGCTCCCATTACAACACAGCATGCTTGTCTTTGCCATCTATCTGATGTATGAAAAACTTAGGCTCAGTAATGATGTCTACTTCGGTTAATTTTTCACCTCTAATAAGTTAAAATAACAGTTTTCACAGTAGAATTTAGATATGGAATTTTACTCATGGCTAAGGTCCATGTCATTCTCACCAAACTACACCCTCCCCTAAGGGCATCTTAGCCAGTTTTTGGTTTTTCATCCTCTTCCTCCCTTGAAGCTCCCAAATATCCCTGTGAGACAGGGTCATGCTCTGCAGCTCAGTCTGGCTTTGACCTTGTTATCCTCCTGCCTCAGCCTCTGGAGTGTTTGGATTTCAGGTGTGTTCTACTCTGCCTGTTTTTAGTGATGTTCCCTTCCTCAGGGGTGCATAGGTAAATGTTCAGTGACTGGCTTTCTCACTGTAGTTCTGGCTTGCATATTGGTTTGCTTTTATTTACATTAACGAGGGCGCTAGAGTACCAGTGTTTACAAGTGAGTGAAGTGATTTATTTACATTAATGAGCACGCTAGAACACCACTGTTTACAAATGGTTTGAGGGACTTTTAGTTACATTAATAAACATGGTAGAGTGCCACTGTTTACAATCGACGCAAGAAACTTCTTTGAGGAATTAGAAACTTAGAAGAAAACATCTACAGTGGCAGGAAATCATTGACAACATAACAATGACCAACATACCACGACAACATAACATTTTATAAATTGATCTTCATCATTAATACCCATCCACCTCTTTCTCATGTTTACCCCTAGAAAATGATGCTCAGGCCTGCATTATAGCAGATTTCTGCTGTGTGACTACCTCTGGTGTGAAAGCAAGAAGTGACACGCAGAGGACCTTTTATACGGAATCTGCACTGTAGGTATCCAGCAGGTGACAAACCTAGAGATGGGTAACAGAAATATGTGAGCACTGTGGGCACACGTGACTGGGGGGGGGGCCTGGTCTGGAGCCACAGTGAGAGTGAGAGCTGCTGAAAACCCTGAAAATCTCCTGAGATTGGGAGGAGTTAGGACCGCTCTCTCCTGCTCTTCTTATCCTATGTGGCATCTACTCCTCTGCCTCTGAGGACAGTCACAGTCTATAGCCAGAATATAGGTTCAACTTCTTCTCTCCTTCTTCTCCTCCTCCTCCTCCTCCTCCTCCTCCTCCTCCTCCTCCTTCTTCTTCTTCTTTTTCTTCTTCTCCTCCTCCTCCTTTTCTCCTTCTCCTTCTTTTCATCTTCCTCTTTCCTCCTCTTCCCCCTCCTCTCCTCTTCTCCCCCCCCCTTCAGAACCTCTTAGAATTCCGGATTCTGGGGGTTCCTTTTCATGTAAATGAGGTATTCCCAGCGCCTCATCCCTAGCCAATAATGCACACTCCCCCATATACCCCTGCCCACTCCCCAAGATCTATATAGCCCCTGTTCACCCCAAATAAAGATGAGCTGTCTCAACTGAAGCTTTTCCAGAAGTCATTCTGTCCAATCCCTGCCACCTGCCTCTGCTCCCCTCATGCTCATGGGCTGGTGGCCGACAACCTCTGAGGAAGGGGAGACCCACAGGGAAGCAATGTACTGAGTGTTCATTGCTTTTAAAAATATATGTGTATGTTTGGTGATTTAGTTTTTAGTAATTGTGCTTAGCAGCTGGCTTCTAAAGACATAGTACCCATCTCTGTATAACAAGGCTGTCTGCCTGCTTCCTGCTTCTCCCAGTTCTACAGTCTTCAAGATCTAGCCAAAGCCCCAACTTGCTTCAAAACCTACCTAGTATTCTAGCAGGTCCTCTTTTCCATAAGCCCTGTCATTAAAATTTTAAAATAAAATATTTATTTATGTATTTATTTGTACGCAGGGGTTTTTGTATGCTTCTACTATTTGGACACATTATATGGGTCTAACTCAGATCATAAGACTTGGCAGTAAGTGCTTTAACCCACTAAGCTATTGCAGTGCCCCTTTGTAATGTATAATGTGCATTGATTTTATGTAGATGGGTGTTTTTGCCTGTATGTGTATATGTGCACTCCATGAATGCCTGGTGCCCTTGGAGGTCAGAAAAGGTATCAAATCCTCTGGAACTGGAGTTATGGATGATTGTGAACCACTATGTGGGTGCTGGGAATCACACTAGGACCTCTGAAAAAGCAGGGAGTGCTCTTAGCCACCGAGCCATCTCTCTAGCTCCCTTTTGTCATTTTTTATACATACTTAGTTTTGGTTGATCCTTTCCACCAGGCTGCTTCTCCATTTCCTGTCCTCTATCCTGGCTTAAACCCTTTTACTTAATTATTAATGTGAGGAGGGCAAGAGGCACACACCACAGAGGGACACACATACAAGGTGGATCGAGGCAGGGCCAGTGAGTGATGCTGCACAAAAAACCCGCCTCATCTCCATCTAGAAGATAAAATATTACACGGGCAGGGTGGGGAAAAACCAGTGACCACTGAAGACTGACCATAGGGATGAAGGAACACAGAGGGCAGGAGGAAGGATTTGGTCCAGACTCTGTGTGCTTTCTGCTTTTGACTGGCACGTCTCTACCCATAGCTTTCACCTTGTCCATCACTGCTTCCTTCGCACAGCCGCAGAGGCTGCACAAGGATGCAGCACTCTCTCCTCAGCACCCGGTGGCAAGGGGATCCCCCAAAGCTCATGTGAGGGAGCTGTAGGTATTCCCTTGATCCCAGGTTTTATAGAGGCTTGTTGCTTTCCATCTATAGGCCCCCTGGGCAGGTAGGAGCATGCTTTGCAGTGCGTGCATGCATCTGTGAGCATGGCTGTGTTCCAACCAGTCTAGCTCAGCAGACTGTGGGGACATGTCCTGCAGCAGATAAGCTGCTGACAACAGGGCAGAGCAGGAGGCCAGCTGGTTCTGGTAAGGAGCAACTGTGTGAGCGGCATCCTGCTGGTATAAATGCAGGCCAGATGGATATGGGAATACCAATGCTGATAAGAAGTCAATCTGAGCATCTGTAGTCAGGCCAGCTGGTCATTGTCTGTGGCTGCTGCCTAACTGTCCTGTCTTTAAGGTACCAGCCATCACACACACCGTGAGTCAGAATGTAGGGCTGGTCCAGTGCTGGTGCTAGATCCTTTTCTTTGAGGGCATCCTCGAGCTTAACTGAGAAGGGAAAAGATGCAGGCCAGGCCTAGTTCCAGGGACCCTATATGAGGGGCCCTCTTTATTAGGTTTCACTTGGAAGCTGGACTTGAGATGGTCTTAGAGTTCTCATTAATAGCTGGGTTTTGCCTCCCACACCCACTCCAGGAAGCTGATTGGGTTGTTGCTGTACAACATTGTAGCTTAGAGGCCCAGGCACTATTGCCCTATAGACAGTGGTTCCCAACCTTCCTAATGCTGCAGCCTTTAACACAGTTCCTCATATTGTGTCCCCCCCAACCATCAAGTTATTTTAGTTGCTTCTTAATAGTTATAATTTTGCTACTATGAATCATGCAGAATATCTGATCTGCAACCCCAAAGCAGCCACAATGCACAGGTTGAGAACTGCCCTAAGGTGTATATAGAATGGATCATTGCAGAAGCAAGAAGATATACATGTAGCCAGGTATATTCTCTGAGAAGGTACAGGACTGGACTGTCAGACCCTAGATGAGGGGACACTGAAGCCACAGTTCTGTCAGCTCAAATTAAGGGCGATAGGTTTCTAGGCCCAAAGACTGTTCCTCTCCTGGAGCAGGGTCCTCCTTTTGAATGGGGCTAACTTCTCCTGGGTTCTTCTCTGGGCTGTAGAGTTCTTCATCTTTGAAAGATGACCTTACAATGTGTTCCATTATCCTCCCTAATCCTTGTTTGTAAAGTCCGACTGCACTTTGCATCATGACAGCCATTCCCACTTGACTACACCTATGTAACAATTAGGAGCTAAGATCCACACATAGTAGAGAATATGTGGTGTTTATCTTTCTGAGCCTGGATTACAACTTTAGTATAATACTTTCCAGTTCTATTTACTTTCCTGCATACTTTTATTTTTGTTACCTGTGAGTAAAATCCTGTGGTATGTATGTACTGTTTTCCCGTTTCCAGTCATCAGTTAATGGGCATCTAGGCTAGCTCTATTCTTCATTATTGTAACTAGGACACCCATAAATTGAACAAGCAATATCTCTGTAGAAGGATGTAGAGTCCTTTGGGTAACTGCCCAGCAGTGGTATGGCTAGGTCACGTGGTAGCTCTGTTTTTTAGCTTTTGAGAAACCTCTACATTGATTTCCCAGTGGCTATACTAGTTTGTACTTCCACCAACAATGAACGAAGACGCTTTCCCCACATCCTTGCCATCGTTTCTTGTTATTTCTTTACTTGATGATAGCCATTCTGACTCTGGTGAGATGGAATGGTAATGTAATTTTAATCTGCATTTCCCCAATGGCTAAGGATGTTGAGCAAGATTAAAAATATCTATAGGCCATTTGCATTTCTTTTCACTCGGTTTAGTTCCTTAGCCAGTTTTTGATTGGGTGTTTATTTTCTTGTGGCTTTTCAAAGCTGCCTTTCCAATGTCTTCATCTATGTAACAAAACCTTAAGACTGTGTAATTGAAAGAAAATAGAAATTCTGATGGTTCCAGAACCTCCAAGGCCTAAGAGTCTGATGCCAGTATCTTCTGAGGTTTCTTTGCTGAATCGAAATGTGGTGTTGGCATCATGTGGTGGGTAAGACAGGCATGCCAGGTGTCTTATAAGATGTCATCTTCTTATGAATGGAGGTAGGAGGAGGGGGAATACACACCATGACTTTATCTAATCCCGACATCCTTCTAAACAACAATCTTTGAATACCATTAACACAATGAATTTGGGATAGTTTCCAACACGAGGTTTTTAGAGATGCATCCAAGCCACTGGCATCCATTTCACCAATAGCATGGTCAGCCATGAGGGTTGGAACCTTTCTGACTTCATACACCAGTTACTTGGTTTTATGCATTAGATTTAGCTGTTTTGTGGACAAATTACCCATATGCAGTTGGTAACCTGGCACATTGACCCCATCTCAGAAAAGTAGCACAAAGATACTAGTCTGGTTTCAGGTGTCCGATGGCACTTTATTGTTTGCCTTGCTTAGATGCTACTGACAGGGGCTGCCTAACTCACTGTGCCAGCCACATCTCCGGGCTCACTTTCTTTGAGAAAACCATCTCTGGCTCTCAGAGCCCTGGGGGTCTGCATCAGGCATCATTACTGTGAAGCCTCACTTACCTCCCCTGAGTCGCCTCATCCTTTTCTTAGGCAGGTGTTCTGTCTACCTGTTGAATTTTGAATGAAAAACCAATAGATAGAAGCTCTGCACTGAATTCTATATTTTGTTCCTTGCTGAGCTTCCATGAATATAAAACACCAGCACAAAGTAGGAGAGTCAGCAGGCAGAGATCAACACTATCCATATTTAATGGAGAGGGAGTCGGAGTTCATAGACGGGAAAATGGAGTTCATAGAAGGCCAAGTTCGATATCTTGCCCGTGCTTACTGAGTGAGCTTCTAGCAAAACCGGATTAAGTATCTTATGACAAATGCTCATGATGGTTGCTTTAAAGTAGCACCCTCCTCTTAGTGCTCAAGGAGAAAAAAGTCTACCAAGAGTTGCTTTAAATAGTAACTGGTAATCAGGGAAGTTCCTTCATCTACAGGGGAGTGAAGACAAAAGGGTGAAGACCACATCATTCACCAAGCATCTGAGCCCCCTGTGATGTGACTCACCATGCTCTCCCACTGAAGGATCTCCAGTCTCTACCCGCTACCAGAAAGTCAAAGGTTGTAAAGCAGGGAGGCTGAAGCATTGTGATCTCCCCATCTGCCCCCTGGGGTTCTTGCCTATGGTGCTGGTCCCAGGAAAGACTCCTAAGGACATCAAGCCCCAGGATAATTGTTTCCCTGATGTGGTAATTTGTTAGTTCCTTTTGAGACAGGTCTTGCTGTGTAGCTCAGACTGATCTTGAACTTGTGGCCTACTGGCTTTAGCCACTTAAGTGCTGGGATTGCAGCCTGTGAGACCATGCCTGGGACCTTGTTGGTTTTGCTGTCATCCTGAGGAAACGCCAAGGGTGAAACTCAATCATCAACAGTGTATTTGGCATATATTTATAGCTCTAAGTATTGACTGTTTCCAGAAACCTTGCTTTCGTGAATTTCTCCAAGGTTTCTCACCTTCAACAGGCATCAGGGCGAAAGAAATGCTTTTCCTCCCCTCCTCCCCTCTCCAGAGATAAGGCCACCTAGCTAGCAGATATTTCCTGTGGGACATAAGAAAGGGGCATTCCTCCCCTCCCTAGAGAGGTATTCTCTGTCAACATAGGCTCTCCCAAACAACAATGGCCCTGGGGTAAAGAATAACCACAGGGACGACTCACTAAGAATCCCCTAATTGTGTGAAAGGTCAACAACCAACTCAGGCTGTGACCAGAATCTGCCTGAAGAATGTATAAAAAGTATGAGCTTTAGGAATTGGGGGTCGCCCCTGTCTCGCGTGCAGGACGGCCCCAATGCATTGGAAATAATAAACCTCTTGCTGATTGCATCGCTCTCGATCTCCGTGTCTGTGCAAGGGAGGACTACCGGTAGTTGCGACCTTCGGGGGTCCAACAAGGGTTCTTTAGCTGGACAGGGATCACCACTTATTTCACATCAAATATACTAATATACATATTCTTGAAAAAATTTTAAATGACTTTTATTTATTTTGTGTGGGCTGGTGCAGGGTATATTTGGGAGTCAGAGGACAACTTTGTGGATTTGCTTCTTTCCTTCTACCGTGTGGATTCTGATGACCAAACTCAGACGGTCAGGCTTGGTGGCAAGTACAGTTTTTACCCACCAAGCCTTCTCTCTGGCTCTAATACAATAACTTTATTCACTGGCTGGGGGTGTGGTCCAGTGGAAGATCACTTGTCTGACAAGCATGAAGCCTTGGGTGTATGCATTTGCACACTTGTATGCAAGCCTCACACACATATACCATGCATACACACACATTTGCATATATATACTGTCTCATACACACACATGCACATGAATGCACTCATACACATGTGCATACACACATGTACACATGTGTGATTGATTGTCTTTCTTATACACAAACTCTCTTTCACTCACACACAGACACACACACATTCTCTCTCTCTCTCTCTCTCTTTTTCTCTCTCTCTCTCTCATATGATTTCCTTTGGAGAAATAGTGTATCTTCCAGCTGGATATGTTTTCTCCAATAAGATTGTTGATAAGTCAGTGCAGATGTTTGAAGATAACATCAAACTCTTATCACTTGCCAAAGACGAGATCACAATCCCTTACATTTTTAAAACTGTTCTATTTGAGACGCAGTCTTGTGCCTTTTATTTTCATCGGCTTCCTATGGTACCAGGCTGCCACCCTACTCCACCTTCCAGGGAAACAAGGCAGGGGCTGTCAGCTGGCTGAGGGAGGGGCGGGGATTAGAGCTCCCATTTCCCAAGTCTGAATGCTTATTCTTTCCAAGAAGCTCAAATGCCTACAAGCCTTTCTGTTGCTATTAAAACCCATTTCTTACCTGTCCTTAGAGGAGCTGGGGCTGCACATCCTTTATTCTAATAGACCTTCATCTGCATGAGACCTGTGATTTTTGTTCCCTTCCAGCTTCCCCTTGGGCAGGTTAAATAGCCCCGATTCTCCTCCTTGTAGAGTTTATCTTCCAACCCTCTTTGTCAGTTTTAACAAAGAGGTTGTGACTCCTGGGTTCCTGTTCAACAGAGCGCTTCCTCATTACTTTGTAACCTTTATCCCTCCTTCCAGGGAGAGTTAAATAAAGCCTGTGGATTTTTGATATGAATGTCTGGCAGACCCGTGTGCACTGAAAGGTTTGCAGTGAGGCCTGCTGATGAAAGCTCACTCCAACTGTGGAGGGCTCATTCATGGCACATGAAAGGCAGCGGCCCCTCTGCTGGTCCCCAGCAGACCCACTAACAGGAACAGTGCCCATGTAAAGGTCCAGATTCCAGAACAAGTCTGATTTTGGCAGGAAGAGATATGTGATAATGAGAATGGATCCGAGGAACCGCTGGCTAATTACTTCAGGTGAACAATTCTTTTCTGAAAAGGCCCTGTTCATGTGTGAAAATTGCCCCTGACCCAGAATTTCATTACTGCACCTGAGCCAACCTGGAAAATTGAAGAAATTAAATGCCATAAAATATAAGTGATAAAAAGGAAAATACACTTTGAGAGATAGCAGCAGCCACAGTGTTCTAGTGCTAAAACACGAAGCATGCCTAGTATGCTTGGTGGCCTTTTAAAAATGACACCAGATGCCACATCTCTTTTGTCATCCTGGACTTCTCTTCTGACAAAGATCTCTGTATCCTTAAAGAAGGGTCAGGTCTGGAGGATTTGAAGACGTGTTCCCTCTCCTATCAAACAGATTACTTGCTCTTTTCTTTCTGGGTGTGACTTATTTCTGACATCACCATTCTGTAGAGGTATTGACCATGAATCAGAGACATGGGTTCACATCAACCTCTCAGGGAAAGGGGAGCATCTCGCATGCATTCAAATAGGCAACAAGGTGCCTCTGCAGCTGAGCCCTGAGACCTTTCTGGGTTTCCTGGTTGCTCTGTCACTGAGCCCTTGGGGAAATGTTGGAACCGCTCACTGGCTGCTGAGAAAGTCCTTCTTCAAGGTGAGCACATCTAGGCCTAGAGGAAGTGGTAGATGGGGGTGAAGAAACACTTTTGTCTCTGAGAGCCCCAAGGGTCCAGGTTTGTTGACTCTGTTGGGGTTCCTGTGGGCTTCCTGTCCCCTTAGGGGCCGAAATCCTTTGTCCTGTTCTTCCATAAGAATCTCCAAGCTCCATCCACTGTTTGGCTGTGGGTATCTCCATCTCTGTGAGTCAGTTGGTGGGTAAAGCCTCTCAGAGGACAGCCGTGCTAGGCTCCTGTCTGCAGTGGGGGGGGGGGGGGCAGTGAGGGACTATAAAGTGAATAAGTAAGAAGTAAATAGTACAAAAGACACCTTTGCGCTGTGAAGAACTCAAGTGATACAGAGTCCAGGCTTTGTTTGTAAAGGTCTGGACGACGGGTGGGGAGAACTTTTCAGAAGGGAGGGATGCGGTGATTGATAATGAGGGTGGACTGATGATAATGAGAGCCAGGAGTGCATTAGTGATCCATCCCCACATTAAGGAGGATTTTCACGTGCTCCCCACCCCCATCTTAGAAGCTTCGCCAAGTGGTAGAGATCTCTAGCTTGGCTGCTCACTTTAACATAAACTGCCTTCATTTCTGGTATAAACATCACTTTCCAGATGTTCTGACGTCGGCCAGTGTATCAGTGGGGCCAGCCATATGTGGACTTTAGTTCTGAGCCTAGGTCCAGCCTTCAATGTGCATGGAGGGGCTTTTCTTCTTCATTTTTGAATGGTTTAATCATTTCTTCTTTTGTTCCCAAGCTAACAGAGTAGATACCAGTCACACCCAGGCAATATAATGGCTGTCCTAATAGAGGCTGGCCTTCTTTGGATTCCGCTTTACTGGAAATAGTAAATGATCTGCAGCAATTCAGATTGATCTGCTCATCACACAATCAGAAGAAAAAGAGAGGGAAGAGGAAAGAAGGTGGCTGAGCTGTAGCAGCACCCGCTCCGTCAGCTGCCTGGATTTTCTTGCTCTCAGTTCTCCATAAGGCTACATGGACCCATGTAACTGATGTCTTGAGTGGGTCATGACTTGGGCTCCTCAGAGCCACCATTTCTCTCCTGGCATCCTGAAGGTCAGATGACATTTTGAGTACATCATCTCTACTGCATTTGCCATCCCTGCCTGGTCTCTCAGGGGCAGCTCGTGATTCCTGGTTAGGTTAAGACTGTGACCACACAACGGTGGCAACTTTGGGAGTACTCAACAGTGGTGGAGTTTTCTTTTATTATTTTTAATTTTTACTTATGTGTATGTGTGTGGGCATGTGAGTTGTGTGTACAAGTGCTCATAAAGATCAGAAGAGAATGTTGGGTCCCCTGGATTGGAACTTATAGGTGATTTTGAACTGCTTAATGTGGGTCTTGGGAGCTGAGCTCAGGTCTGGCAGAGCTGCAGAAAATGCTCCTGATCATGAAGCCATCTTTCCAGTCCTGGGGATATTTATTTGTTTGTAAAAAAATTTATAACCCTATCTATCTGTCTATCTATCTATCTATCTATCTATCTGTCTGTTGTGTGTATGTGTGTGTATGGTATGTGGTGTGTGTATGTGGTGTGTATATGTGATGTGCATGTGTAAGTGTGTGTGTGTGTAAGTGTGTATGTGTGGTGTGTCTATGTGGGGTGTGTGTGGGGTTTGTGTGTGTGGGGGTGGTGTATGTGTGTGTTTGTGTGTGTGTGTGGTATGGTGTGATGTGTGGTGTGTGTATATGTGCTGTGTGCATATGTGGTGTGTGTGTGTGTGTGTGTGTGTGTAAAGCCTTTTATTATGAAGAGAAATGAAGACAACTGTATGGCATGGAGGAGCAGTGGTTGGAGAAAGGACTACAGGTAGATAAGGTGACTCCAGGTTTGTTTCCTACTGAAATATCTACTAATGCCTAGTACAACAAACACTCAAAGCATCTCTACAACTAGATAGTCTGTCTTAGCTCATATAGGCTGCTATAATAAAACACAGAGATAGGGTGGCTTATAAACAAAAGAAATGTACATCTTACAGGTTAGGGTGGTTGAAAACCCAAGGTCAAAATGCTGACAGATGCAGGGTCTGCCCAGGTCCTGTTTCCTGGTTCTTAAACGGTGACTTCTCATAGGTATAAGGTATGAGCAGGGGTGGGGTGAGGGCTGGCAGGTGGGAGTCTCTTCTCGGAGCACTAGTCCCCTTAGTTAGCACTTTGCCCTTGTGACTTCCAAAAGGCCCCAGTTTCATGGTATCATCATCTCAGGAGGTTGTGAATTCAGCATCATCTACATTGGAGCAGGGCACAAACATTGACTCTGATGTACTATTCAATCAAAGAATCTGAGAGTGACTGACTATAGTTAAAAACAGATGGAATTGGGGCAGGAAGAAAAATGTAAGAAAGCTTTAGCTTTGTTTTCAAAGCAAATTGCCAGAGAAGAAACATCCAGAAGACACCACACACCTTCCTACCACTTGTCCTCCCACCAAGAGAACCTAAGTTCTGTATAATTTGAGAAAGATTAGGTAAAATGAGATCCTTTAATAAATTGCTCATGTTACAGTGAAATTATTTCATTGCTATTCATATCTGTAATTTTGCTACTGTTATTTATTGCAGTGCAAATATCTGTGTTTTCCAATGGTCTGAAGTGACCTCTGCAAAAGGGTCATTCAATCCCAAAGGGGTCACAACTCACAGTATGTGCATAGGGCTAACCTTGTCTGCTTGCTTCAAATCCCATCTCTGTCTCCAGAGCCTGGGATTATGGGTGGGCTGCTGCTTCCATCTGACCTTGATATGGGTCCAGACTCCAGTCCCCATGATGGCAGAGCAAGTAAGTTATAATTCCCTTGTCTAAAGGCCCAGGTTAAGAGCAGAGACTTGCATACCTTGGCAGTAGTGCATGCTGGGAGTCTCTGATGTACTCCATTGGTTCAAGTAAAGGAAACAAGGAAGAAAATAATAAATTAGAAGATACTTAGACAAAACCCCACATGGAACTGAGAAGCAACCTGAGAGACTGGCACACTGCCTTGTGAAGGTAGATAGACAGTTCCCACAGAGTCCAGAAAGACACTTGACTGACGGAAGAGAAAACAGTACTAAGGGACACATATATTTACTTTTAGATTGGCTGTCCCCGTAATACACTGCCTGTGTTCAGATAATCTTTATTTTATTTAATAATACGCTCCCCACCCATGCAAGAGTAGCTACTCTGGCAGTTGGGATATGTCACAGAGAATCTTTTTCCAATAAAAAGGAGAAAGCCCATCACCATGGGCATGTCCTGGGGGTCTTGGAACACATCCCCCATGGAGAAGGGAGGGTACCATACAGTATAAATCAAAGTCAACCAAGCAAAATAGTAAGACAAAAAACCAAATTACTATTGAGAAAACATAGAATACAGACTAAATTATGAGAAATCAACACACAACAGGTATAAACAAACAAAACCAAGCCAACCATGAAAACCCAGAATCTGGCATTGTGCTGTCGAAAAGCAGTTGACCTGAAACAAAGTGAGGCAGATACTTAAATGTAAGCAGGGAGGCAAATAACAAGGAGAAACAGGGCAATAACAAGCCCCAGTGTGAGCATGACCAAGCAGAGCTTAATGAGGACATTTAAATGGGATTATGGAAATTTCTATATGGTAAAAATTGTTGTCAGAATACAGTAACTGTCATTAATCATCATAAACTAAATATTACTTCAAACTGTACAAAGAAAATATCGTTGGAAATAGAGGACCCAAACAACATCAGCAAAAAAAGGTGCTTTGAAATGCATATCAGTATAATTGTTTATAATTAATTCTGCCAGATAGGTATATGTTAGTGAAAAAGTCATTTTCAACAGTTATAAAATTATCACTAAAATGACTTTAAATATATCTAAAAGAAAAGTAAAATTAATAAGACACAATTCGAGTAATTATAAGAACTATAAAAATACTTCCCCAAATAGTTTCTGAGTCCAAGTGAAAATGAACACTGTAAGTTCAGAAGCAGCCTCTCCCTGAAATGCCAGCTCATCCATAGCATGCTCAGTGTTGGCAACTGCTGTGCTTGTTCTCCTAATACCATTAAACATATAAAATGTAAATGTATAATAAATAAACTATTTAAAAAACCTGCCTGAACAATCAGTCTGAGAATAGTCTTTGTAAGATTTCTTATAGAAGAGTGTTCTGAGGTTTCTCACTGTATCTGCTGCATTCACAAGGGCAAAGATATGTCCCTTTCTCAAGTAATTGAAAGAATATTACTTCTTTTAATTGGAAAACAAAGCAAAATAAAAATAGTTTCCAAAACAGAAGCAAAACAAAACAAGACACCCACCACCCACTCATCCATCCAACCTGACTATTAGGATTTTGCTGCAAAAGATCAAAAGATCACACCATGAAACAGGATGGGGTGGGGGTGGGGTGGAGTGGGGCAAAAGTCTGCCACAGAGGGAGAGGGGGAGAGAGAGAGAGAGGGGGGGGGGAGGAGGGAGGGAAGGAGGGATGGGGAGGGAGGGAGAACAATGTGGTGGTGGTGGCTTTATAAGGGTTACTCTACTCGTGGAGACAGTGGAAATACGATACTTTTGGTGGCTGGTGATGGTGTGGTTGCTGGTGCTGAGTCACTGAAGGCAGGCTGGTTCAGGAATGTGTGCAGACACATATGGCTAATACCCACAAAACAAGACACCAACTCGCTCAATAAAAACCCAGAAACAAGATTCTTGGGGGGGGGGGGAAGGGGGAGGGTGGCTCAGTGGTTAAGTACTTGCTGTGCAGGTGGGAGGATTAGAGTTCAGATCCCCAGCTCCCATTTAAATGCTGGGTGGCCAGGGCAGGCCACCAGTGATTGCAGTGATGACTAGCAATAGCCATGAACTCTGGGTTCAACTGGGAGACTCTGCCTTTAAGAATGAGGTGGCGAGTTGTTGAGGAAACCTTCTGATGTCAGTCTGAAGCCTCTGCATGCATATGTACTTAGAGCCACACATGTAAACACCCATCTCTCCAACCAGAGACCTACCTATCATCATCTTTGTGGTCTGAAGCAAGAACATTTTCAAATTCACAGCCTGTCCTGATCTACAGTCTGCCATGGTCCTGCCACTGGCTGAATGTCTTACTCATTTACATGACCTCCTTGGTGTGCCATGCCCAAGTATCTCCTCCCCACCCACAACAGAGGCAGGGTTTAAGAACTTAGATTCTTAGTATTTTGTTCTGTGTTGGAGGCATTATATGAGACTTTGTCTTCTGAGTCATTGGGCCAGGCTGGGACCGGCAGCGATAGTGAACTGAGACGAGAAGAAGTCTTTATTGGAAAGGCTGCTGTAGGCCCTGCCAAACTTTTTGTTTGTTTCGAGACAGGGTTTTTCAGCATAGCGGGGTTGTCCTATTGTAAGACTTTGGCGAGACTTACCTTCCCAGAGATGACCCCCGAGTGAACACCATGGAGTTGGTGATGATGCAAAATGCAAGAGGAATTTATTGTTCCAGCATGCTGGGGTCTCCCTGCACACCAAGGAGGGATAGAACGACCATGTGAAGCCCATTCAGCAAGCGTATATAGCTTTTAGAGCAGCAACCATTAGGCACAATGTGGTTGGCAGAACAGTGTGACATTTAAACTGATTGGTCTTTAGGGAATGAGGTAGGAGGGGCTTAATCAGCCCCTCCCTTCCAGCCTACGTGCTCTCTAACCTGTTTCTTCCAGGAGGGGAGGAGTGCCCATGTGCTCAGGGCCCTGGTGGAATTTTCCAAAGTTCTTGAGCTGACCTCTCTTCACTGTAACTTCCTCTATAGACCAGGCAGGCCTCCAACTAAGAGGTCCGATCGCCTCTGCTTCCCAAGTGCTGGGATTAAAGACATGCACCACCACTGCCAGGTTCCTGCCAAACTCTTGTGAAGAATTATTGTTTGATTCTTGATTGGGAGGAGAGTTTCTTATATTTCCTTAAAGCAAAATCTAGAGATGGAAAGAAGAACCAGCAATGACTGTCAGTAGTCATTGATTTCAGTACGCTTTCCTGATGGAATTCTGAGGTTCATATATGTTTCCTAGGTGTATATAGTTCCTAGGCACATTAGTGATCATTTCTGTTGGCCTCATTCTAAGAAGTTGAGACAGTTACTATGACTGCAGCATGCCTGGGAATGCAGAATTTTCCTTCCAAGAACAAGCAGGTCAGTAGTGGAACTGGACCCAAGATAGTGTTCATTTACTTATCACTTGGAAAATTTAAACAATGTCACAGGGAAGCAGGGCCTTCCAAATGGTCCACACCCTCATTTATTTTAAGTAGGATCTTTGTATCTATGTATAAGAAGTATTGGAATTTATTTCAAATACATGCTTCACGTGTCATTTCATACACATTAGAATAAATGAAGGTAATACTTCATTTGTAATAAAACTTTGTTTTCAGTAGAAAAGTATATGATAGGCCTTAAAAATAACAAGCTGGGTTGCTGTGGGGCTCAGCTGGTGACTTAGGGAGATAAATTGCCTTTCACTTCAGGACATGGATCAGCCGTCACCATGGTTAGCCTAGTCTCAGTTGCTCCCTATAAGGTTTAGGAGATAGGAAAAAAAATAGTATTTTTGAGAGCTGCTGATGTTGTAAAACAGACAGGGCAGGAAAGTCACCTTTATTTCGTTAGCCAAAAAAGTGTCCTGTGAAGCCAATACCCAGCATTGTGCTCTATTTAGATTTTTTTTGGGGGGTGGGGGAATGTGTGTGTGTGGGAGAGTTCAAGACAGGATTTCACTGTGTAGCCCTGCCTATTCTGGAACTAGCTCTGTAGTCTAGGCCGGCCTCGAACTCACAGAGATCCACCTGCCTCTGCCTCCTGAGTGCTGAGATTAAAGATGTGTGCCACCACTGCCTGGCCCTATTTAGATTCTTATTTTATTCTTTCTTTGCTCAGTAGATAGTCTCCTAAAATGGTATATATGTATAGCTTATGTCTATATGCATTCAGTCCACCTTAATTAGGCCTCAAGCTAATTCCATGTATTGGACCTCATGTATGCATCTCAGCTGGTCTTGAATTTACTGCATAGCTAAGGATGACCTGAACTCTTATCCTTGCACTGCTCCCTCCTGGGTGCTGGGATTGCAGACAGGGTTCTCATGGGTGTGAAGGCAAGCACGGAAGGGCAAGTAAGCAGAGTCTCTGGACTGGAAGTCTGTCCCTGTGAACTGCATGGGTCCCTTCTCTCTATGTGTGTGTGTGTGAATTTGTAAAAATGCACAGATGAGTTGCATAGTATAGAAATATTGAAAAAGAGTTAAGAGTTAGGTATGTTATAAATGCTTATGTGTAGATAATAGCATGTTTTATTACTTAGTACCATAAGCACAAGCAAACCTATTATTAAAAGCTAATATTCACCAAAACTTACGCACACACATGTAGAGGCTGCTTAAAGTATCACTCAGAAACAGTGTTCTCAGTTGTAAACCGTAGTGACACACACTGTCATAATACAGCATGGGTTTCCTTCCTCTTCTCTGTCCTCCACTCTCTCTCCTCTTTCTCTCTTGGAAATGGAACTCTGAACCTTCTCCATGTTAGATAAATGCTTTTCCTACCATCAAGCTTCAGCCCCAGCCCGACTTATAAGACTTTCATACCTACCTCTCGTTGGTGATGTTGAGTGGTCAGATGCTCCTGTCTCCATCTGAAATTCTGAGTGACGCTGATAGTTTCTGTGTAAATCATTTGTCTTTCCAGTAAGTGGTGTGAGTGATGGAAGTATGTCACTGGAGGTGTGCTTTTATTGTGTAAAGGCTCATGCCCGTCCCAGGGTGCTCTCTCTCCTTCCTGCTTCCTGTTCAAGATGTGAGCTCTCAGCTTGCTACTCCAGGCTTCATGTCTGCAGCTTCCCTGCCAAGACAACTTTTCTCCCTCTTCAGATGTGAGCCCCAGCAAACCTTTCTTCTATTAGTTGCCTTCATCACATGTCTCATCACATTAATAGAAAAGCAAGTGATGCAAATATGGATTAGTACACAGAAACCAAACAGACACAAATCTGTAAGATAAATGTCCTTTGAAGAGAAATAGGGGGTTAGTAATTAAGTTTAGGAAGTTGAAAGTTATATATGGACTTTTTAGTGTTTGGGAGTTGGAGTCTCTAAATCCTATACTGCTCAAGAATCAATCATATTGCAAACCTGACTTTCTTAGGATATTATACTCTCGATCATTCCTTAGAAAGCAGTAAGCTGAACACATGTATTTCTACAAAACAGTGCATTTTATGTGCTAGTCTCATCTTTAGTTTGAGCCCCAGAGAGAGCTTAACTTCTCGAGACAATTTCAGACTATGGCTCAGTTACCAGGAACAATGGCTCCTCTCTAGGCATGGTGGCTGGTTAATGCATAACCTATATAAGTTGTTCAAAAGGCTTTGGAAATCTTCAACAGACATGCTATAAGGACGATGCATCTGAGACAGGAGACAGATGGAGCCACAGTGTTCTATTTCACAGCTGTTCTGTTTCCTTCTTTATCCTTTGAGAGGGGAAAAAGGCATAAAAAGTGACCATTTTATATCTTGTAGAGGAGTGACTTTGACAAGTTATAGAAGGCTCACAAAGGTTGATGTTGGGGTATAGAAATGGCTGATTGTTTGAAGGAGAAACTCATCCAGAGGTCTTTAAACACCTCTTTAGGGGGTAATCACGAGTACGACTAGGTATATTTAAGATATTCTAGCATATATATTCAAAGTCACAACTTTTTTCCTTTGGTTATCTTTTTCCTGAATACCCACATCAGAGCCCTTGAAAAGTTGATTCCCCAGTGTTATCACACAGCCAAATGGCAAGGAAATGTCACAGTAGGGGTTATAGAGAAACTATTTAACAACTGGCAATGTAATGCCTGCTAGTCAAATGGAGGCCCTGTGGGCCAGTGCAGAGGCATGGCTGTATCAGGACCTCCTGGCTGAGTGGCAACCTGAGGATAACAGGGCAGAGCTGACCTTGGAAACTTCGGGATGTTTTCATTAGCTAGTCTTCTCCCCGAGAAGCTGTGAAGACACTATGTCTTTCTCTCTGCCTTTTTGTGGAGTTGTTTCTGCCACTTTCTCTAATAAGAGAGACACAAAGTTTATGAGAACCAGATCACCAGTCAGTTTTATCAAGACAACAATTATAAACGATACCATCTTTGTTACTGCTCTATGGCTGTGAAGAGCCACTGTGACCAAGGCAAGACTTATAAAAGAAAGCATTAAACTGGGGACTTGCTTACGGTTTTAGAGGATTAGTTCATTACATCATGATGGGAGGAAGCAGACAGATATGGTGTGGAGGGAGATACAGTAGCTGACAGCTTTTTATTCACATCCATAGCTAAAAATGAGAGAGAGAGAAAGGGAGAGAGAGAGAGAGAGAGAGAGAGAGAGCGCGCAAGTGAACTGACATGGGCTTTTGAAACCTGAAAGCTGACCTCCAGTGACACTCTACTCTATTAGGCCACACCTAATCCTTTCCAAACAGTTCATCAGCTGGGGACTAGGCATGCACATATATGAGCCTGTAGGGGCCATTTTTATATGAAACACCACAGACACTGAAATATTGAAGTAAAAGCAAAACACAATTAACCTGGGTCGTCTTATAGAACAATGAAATGGGAAACTCTTTCTGTGTTTTGAAATAAATAGCACCCTGAAGAGGAGAGAGAAGGCAACAATCTATTTTTGTTGGCATTTGCACAGGACTGGATTCATGGGCTAGTGTGGAATGCAGCACTGAAGGTGACCCCTGCCTGAAGGCTTTGGTACTGGGCATGCCAAACCTTCTTTTGAGCCACATATGTCCCCCAGGATAGCTACTATCTCTTTTTTGTTTTTGGGACAGGATCTCTTTGAGTAATGGTTCTGGCTGTCTTGGAACTTACTGTATACTCACAAAGAACCTCCTGCCTCTCCCTCCTAAGTGCTGGGATAAAAGGGAGGCACTACCATGCCTAGCTAAATAGTTACTATCCTACTTAGCTTTAACTGTCAACTTGACATAGCCTAAAGTTATCTGAGATGGGAGTCTCAATTGAGGAGTTGCCCAGATTGTCCAGTGAGCATGTCGTTGGGAATTATCTTGATGGTTAATTAGGTAGGTTGGCCTAGCCCACTGTGGGTGGCACTTCTGCTTAGGTAGGTAGTCATGAACTGTATAAGACCTCTAGCTAAGCATGAACCTGGAAGCAAAGACAGAAAGCAGTGATTTCTCAGTGGTTTCTGCTTCAAGCTCTTGCTTCAGTTCATGCCCCGATTTTCCTCAGTGATGGCCTGTGACCCGGAAGTGTAGAAAGTGTAAATCAAACCAATGCTTGCTTCCCCAGGTTGTTTTGCTACAGCAGCAGGAACCACACTAGAACAGCTGCTAATGTGGCCTAATATGTATGTGGATCACGATGTTATGCTGAAGTGTAAAAAGGTTGGGTACCCCCTTTTTTACCCCAATGGGGTTCAGTTGGAAAACTGGAAGTGAACAAGGCTTTTAGGGATCACTTTGTATTAGACTTGAGGACTGTGGCCTTAGACACCAAAGGTCTTCAGCATTTTGTCACTGATATGTAGCATGTCATAGATGGCACATGTGTGTTGTATGACATTGTTCCTCTCAGTCTTTAAGGAGATTGAGCAGGGCCAGCAGAGCTCGATCTCCTAGGCAGCCTCAGAACGACTCCTTGAAGGACATCTCAGGGAAGCCAAGACTCACAGGTGTCCTGTAGTCTTGAGTTTATTCAGTGACATACACCAAGCTCATGGCTTGGCTGAGGGGCTGTGTGAAGACAGAGATCTCTACCTCTTGGACAGTTAGTTCAGCAGCTTCCTGTAAAATACATGGATGTTGCCTATTGTGTACAAGGTGCCCATGCAATATTGGAGAGTTTGTGGTTTGGGTGCCTAAGGAGTAGATGTGGTATATGGTTTCTTTTGGGCCAAGCTCGAGATCTTGTCTCAGCATATATATATATATTCTGCACATGTTTATATGTATATAATTTAAATCTATATAGTAGAACCATATAAATATGTGTGCACATATATATATATATATATATATATATATATATATATATATGTATACTGTAACAAATTACCAAAAGTTTAGCGTCTGAATAGAACATAGATTTACTATCTGATGGTTCTAGTTATCAGGTGGTCTGGGCTCCTTCTCCATTGGAGATTCTTGGGAGAGTCTGTTCTCATTGTGTTTTGGAGTCTCGAGGCCACTTGCATTCATTGGCTCCTGAACCCTTCTTTCAGCAGCATAGCAATAGCAGAGCATCTTCAACTCGCTCTCCAACCCTCCTGACTGACACTTTTCCTCATCAATACCTTTGTGATTATATTGGATCCATGTGGATGACCAGGATCATCTCCTGATCTCAAGATCCTTAATATAATTACATTTGTGGGTCCCCCCTTTGTCCTGAGAAGAAACAGAGCATGCCCAGGAACTACAGTACAGATGTTTTTGATGGCCATTTATCAGTTCCTCACATGTGATGGCTGCCTCTGTATGTGTTGCCACTGATTGCCTTTGAAGGATGGCAGATTAGAGTGTTTTTGTTCATAAAAACTGTACAATTCAACATTATATTGGTGAATGAATAGAAAGAGTAGTTGCATCTTTCAAAAACAGAATTTTAATGGTTGTGGAATTTTCAAAGTCTACAGAATGGTTTTAAAATTTGTATCATATAATCATTGGAATAAAACCCTCCCACTGATGTGACTCTCACAGATTTGAAGGGTCAGAGTAGAATCACTTGGCCAAGAAGCATGTGTGGCCATTTCTGCTTTAAAAATCTGACATGGTAAATTTATGTTTGTGATATTCACAGAAGGAAATTTAAGACTTATTCACAGTTCTAACTCATTTTATTCAAATCCAATATTTAACATCTTCCCTAGTACCTTGCATTTTATTTTTACTGTGCCCTCAGGTTAATGCTTCCAATTTATTAGTTTATATACAGCATGACACGAGCAATAACTGTAGCTCTTTTATTTCTCCCTGTTATCCAGAAGGGCAGAGTCCCCCATGCAGAAGAAACTTTAATATTTAGTTTATCACTCTGCAAATGCTGGCTGAATGAGTGAGTAAATGAAGAAATGAATTTTGTGAAGATTAGATTGCAAATTCTTTTAAAGAAAATTAGAAGCAAACTCATCAAGGGCAAAAAGCTTACAGCCCGTTGTTCTGACTTGCTTTTTAAAAATATTGCATTTTAAGTGTGATAACTTTAATTGAAAAGGTAGTTTATACTCTTTCTCTCTCTCTCTCTCTCTCTCTCTCTCTCTCTCTCTTTCTCTTTCTCTAAGCCAGAGGTTCACTTTGGATGTCATTTCTCAGGAACCATTTACCTTGTTTTTTGAAACAGAGTCCTTCACTTGCCTTAAACTCTCCAAACAGGTTAAGTTGGCTGGTCAGTGAACCCCAGGGATCCCTCTGTCTCCTTTTCCTTAGAGTTGGGATTACCATGATGCTTGACTTTTCACATGGGTGCTAGGTATTGAACTTAGGTCTATGTGTTGTGTGGCAGTTATTTTACCAATGGAGTTACAGAGTAGTATGAAGAATTATATAGAGATAATTTACAATCTCTTTGTAGAGAGAAAGACACTCATATCATTGGCTTATATTTTTTGACAGTCATGTTTAGACATGCTGATGCGCGCGCGCGCGCGCGCGCACGTGCGCACACACACACACACACACACACACACACCCCTGGCTCTCTGTGGGCATGGGTTCCATATATGTAGATTCTACTTACCTCAAATTGAAAATACTTAGGGCATATCTACAATTGAGTGGCAGAGAACTTGTTTAGCATGACCAAGGCCCTGGTTGATCTGAAGCATTGAAAAAAATCCAGAAGAAATTACATTTCTATGCCCAAGCTATTTTTGTCAGTATTCCATAAGCACTACAGTATACAACTACTTACATAGTTAAAGTATCATAAATAATTGAAAAATGATTTGTATGTGGAGCATGTATGCAGGCTGAATACATATACTGTGTCATTTTATATGAAGGGCTTGGACATTCAGAACACTGAAATCCTTCAAAGGCCCTGGAACCAATCTTCCAAGGATATTGAGGAATGAGCATATAAAAGATATACAGATATACATTCACATATAAGTGTGCTTTCTTTTTGCAAAAGAAAAGTTGAGATTCTATCAAGTTGTTTGTAAGATGTAAGCCCTAGCATCATAGATGAAGCAGTGTATCAAGATGTCATATTAATGTAGGTCTCCTCTGTTGGGCCCCATTTTGGCCCTGGTTTGGGCCTTGAGGACAAATCTGAGCTCAAGTTTCTGCGGCCTTGTGGGAGAGCCTGAGCCTGGCTCGAGTTTTGAGACCTGTCTCAGTCACTTCCGTATCGGGGTGACCTGTTTAGCCCCACTGTTTCTGATGTGAAGCTTTGCTATTGGCCTTGTCAGTTACCCTTTACTCTCCGACACCTTTCCCTGTCTCCTACGTCATCTCTTCCCATACCTAAGTGCCCAGCTTCTTGCCTTCTCTATATAAGCAAGTACCTAGTTTAATAAAGTGAGTTCCTGCTTTGACAAGACTCCTGGCCTGGCCTGTTTCTTTTGGGCCATCGACACTCACCATCCCGCTCAGCCCCAGACAGATCCTGCGGGACCCGGTTCTCTCCTCTCGCCTGGATCTGCCGGCAAGGAACCGATACTCCACAATCCTTCCTGTGCTTTTAAAGAGTTCTTACATGTTCATATGTACATAGGCTTTTTGAAAAATCTTGTTATTTCAAGATCCCATGATACTATTGCTGGACCTTTAAGTGATAGGAATTAGACGTGCCAGACATATCTTAGCTTCTTTTCTGGGGCCTTTTAGTTTGTCTCCAGCTTCTAAAAGGCCAGTTTTTATCTATCATCCATCCACTCTGTAGGGTCATTGTGAAGGGTAAAGATCCAAACTGTAAGAGGGTCTGTTATAGCCCCTGGTGCTCTAGTGAAGGTTCTGTAAACATCAGATCCTTTTTTCAAATTCTTGCTTACAAAAATTATTGTGCCTCTAGGTCAGTGTCAGATGGCCCAAGTTCTGGCCGTCTTAGGGCATGGCTGCTTGGAAGGTGAAACCAGGGAGTCTGACTGTGCTTATTCCATGCAGCCTCAGGTGGTGCTCAGCTTCAGGGAAGAGCAGAGACACTGCTGGGCCGTGGGGGTGGGAAGCACAGTCTAAGATGGGCAAAGTCAGAGCTGGTTTGGTGGGGTAAGAAGGTTCTCTGACTCTTGGACATCAAGGCACTGCTGGGCCTCATGGAAGAGCCAAGAATGGAGTTGGGGGCTGCAGGCTGGGGACAACGTCTAGCCCTGGGCTGTGGGAAGTGGGGGGAGTAGGAGTCCTAGAGGTGGTGGTGGCAGTTGTCTGGGAGTGCAGATGGGCCTTTATGGGAGATTTGGTTGCAGCTCTGTAGGAAGAGACAGTCCATGGTACTAAACTGTTTATTGACTGTTCATGGCAGAAAATGGATGCATACCTTACCATACAGTCCCAACTTCTCAGACTGAGATTAAATACCTTTTGCAGGGAGGAATGTCTGGGAAGAGGAGCTTATTGGCTAAACCCTCAGGGTCTCTAGGTATCTCATTAGCATGGAGAAATCTGTTCTGGGCCTATGTGACCACAGGTCATATTTTCCTTAAGTGGGGAGTGTGGCACCTTTTCTAGGCCAGGAATCTGTCAGGGAGCAGGGAGTCACTTAAGTCTCAGGTATCTAACCTGCTCTACCCACCCAGCTTCCTGGCATGGGTTTACTGTCCCACATCAGTGGTTCTCAACCCGTGGGTCATGACCCCTTTAGGACAGGTCGAATGATTCTTTCACAAGGGTTGCCTAAGACTATTGGAAAACACAGATATTTACATTATGATTCGCAACAGTAGCAAAATTACAGTTATGAAAATAATTTTATGGTTGGGGTCACTACGACATGAGCAGCTGTATTAAAGGATCTCAGTGTTAGGAAGGTTGAGAGCCACTGCCCTAGGGTATGCTTCCTGTTTTTTGCATGTGACAATTTATATAAATAGATAAACTAAAATAACTAATATGTTGCTAGCTACTCAGAATGCTTCACCACTGAACCCTCATCATTGGCAGGAGTGATTGCTGCCATCCGAGGCTGGCTGTCATGGGATCAGAGGTTAAGGCACTTGCCACATCTGGTTTTTATTCTGCAGGTCCAAGGCCCGTCAGTCCAAGCACATGATTTTCCTATACAAAGAACAGAAAACAATAATTGCTAACCAGAGTAGGCTGCCGCATGCACCCTGCCTTCAACTTTCCTCAGTAAGTCAGAGGCCAGGAGTCCTGCTGGGCAGGGAAGCCAGCAGAGGAAGGAACAGTGAGCCAGCTCCTGAGAAAGCTGTGTAATTATCCTATGACCTCTCAGCTATTCAGACTGAAGTCTTCATTGCCCATGACAAATATTTATTAAGCCCTGCTTTGTGTTTGGTTTCTAGGTATAATAAATGATATGGCAGATGGTTTTAGGTTAAAAGAGCTCCAACTCCATTTAACGCCTGGATGGACATCTGGATTAGGTGACTGATGAATCCTGCAGAAGTTAGTGCACGAAAGATCCTTTCTGCAGCAGTTTGAATACCCAGATGACCTTCCTCCCTCTCTCTCTATCCATCTCTGTCTGTCTGTCCCTCTCTGTGTGTGCACACACATGTGTCTGTGCATACGTGCTCATGTGTGTGTATGTGTGTGTGTGTGTGTGTGTGTGTGTACCAGTTATCTCATATACTTTATATTCCCCACAGTTCTGGGAACTCCATAGGTGTTATTTATAAGAGCTTACTTATTTACTGAGTGGAGTATATTAGAATTATATCACAGTTATCGCTTGGCTTGCATAGAACAGTGTCTACATTTGCGGGCTGAGAAAGGCCTTACAGGATTAAAGGCTTGGATGAGTGTGGGTGGCTGCCTCAGGTGTGACGTTGGAGGAATCAGCAGCGTGTTTATAGCCTTAGCCATGGCATTGTTAGAGAGCATCACACCTGGATGATGGTGAGGGCTGCATAGCTTCCATGTGGGAATAAGAGGCCAGGCCAGTGCCTATTGGTACAAGTCTCTTGGCCCTGGGAAGGAGAGTGGAAGGGGACAAAGCTGTACTCTCTAAGTGTGCTCATCTATAATAGGAAGGTCTGGACAGAGCAGCCTGAGCTCCATAGGTCTTTCCTTCCTTTTTCACAGTGATTTAGCCCCCCTGCTATTTCCCATTCATTATTTGAACAAATATGTACAGGGCGCTGAACTCTATATGAAACACTGGGGTGGGGTAAAACAGGCCTTGCCCCCTTCCATGTGGCTACAGCTGAAGAGATAGATAAATGTTAACACTGTCTAGGATTTTGTAGGCAGAATGTGGTGGTTTGAATAGATATGGCCCCCATAGATTCATGAGTTTGAATGCTTGGTCCATAGGGAGTGGTTCTAATAGTAGATGTGGGCTTGTTGGAGTAGGTGTGGTCTTGAAGAAAGTGTGTCACTGTAGGGTTGGGCTTTGAGCTCTCCTATACTCAAGCTCCACCCAGTGTGGAACCCAGTTTTTCTCTTGCTGCCTGTGGATCAAGATGTAGAACTCTCAGGTGCTTCTCCATGTCTGCCTGCATGCTGCCATGTTTCCCACCATGATGACAATGGACTAAACCTTTGAACCTGTAAACCAGCTCCAATTGTTTTCCTTTATAAGAGTTGCCTTGATCATGATGTCTCTTCACAGTACTAGAACCCAAACTAAGACCTAGAGGGTGGGCAAAGCCTGCCTCTGAAGAGGTATGGAAGCAAGAAGGCAGTCATGGCAGTGTCTATCAGGAACCACTGTCTTATCCTAGGGGAAGCAGGGCAGAAAAGGGAAGGGGCATGATGTTTGACTGCAGAGTCTGGCAACAGGCAGGAAGCGGGAGCTGGGACATGCTTCTGTTTCTCTTTTTCCTTCTTTCCATCAGTACTGGGGATTGAACCTAACATGCTAGCTAAGAGCTCTGCCTCCAAGACTTATTTCATTTCCCTAACTTTTAAAGTTATACATTTATTGACACACGCACACGCGCGCACACACACACACACACAGAGAGAGAGAGAGAGAGAGAGAGAGAGAGAGAGAGAGAGAGACTTGAGAGTGTGTGCTGTATGTTCCGAGGACAACTTGTGGAGTTGGTTCTCTCCTCCTACCGTGAGGGTCAAACAAGGATTTCCAAGTTTGGCAGCATGTGTCATTACCCACCTCTTTCTCCCACCCCCTCCCTTTCTAACTTTGACACTTCTTGGTTGTATAGATTTTTTTCTCCTGTTTAGTTGTTTTTGAGATGGGGTTTCTCCTTGTATCCATGGCTTTCCCGGAATTCATTTTGTAAACGTCTGACCTGGAACTCAGAGATCTGCCTGCTTCTGCCTTTCTGAGTGCTAGTATGAAAGGCACACGCCATTACTCTCTTTAGTTTTTATCTACAGTCATAAACTTAACTCTGCAACCAGCCAGACTTGGAGGGAGAATGAGGAAACTATGGAACCCAAAGACTTCAGTGAGAAAGCAAAGGTTGTGGGGTATTTCGAACAAATGGGGTGGGGGTGCTCTCCGGAGTTATAGGAAAATGGTCTGGTGGGTAAATTGCATGGGAGTCAAAAGAATTAGAGTTGTCTAAGATGACAATGGTGGCCTTCTCACTTCTCTTGCTATTCCTTGACCCAAAATGATCCATGGTTTCCACAACACTCATGCCTTCTCTCACCTTCCCAGAGGCCACATGCTTGCCATGTAGCTATTCAGTTCTCGCACTGCAGATGTAGAACTGGGAATCATTTGTGTTCGGTCCAGCATTTGCTATGGACAAGGTGTCAGGACCTGGATGCTGGATACTTCAGGATGAACTCATCCTCAATGTCTCCCTGTTGGTGGACTTTACAGACAGTGCTATTGTGGCATGTGAAGTCACCACCCTGGAATATGAATCCTGGAATAATTTTGTGAAGGAAGAAATTCTTATGTCCAGATCCTGTTTGTTCAGTGCTCAGAGCATGAAAGTTCTCTGATGCCTTTAGAAGTCTGCCTGCAAACAGCTAGAGTAGGGTGGAGGTGACCATGGCTGCCAGCAGGTCAAGAATTTTATAGATTTTCTCTGGCATGTAGCTGTGAGTGAGGACTTAGGACCAACAGATAAGTAGATCCATCCCCACACTGAGCATGCCTGAAGGACAGACAATCTGTGGTTTGCTTTGTCCTCCAGAGATGTAGCTTTCTAGTGTTGCACACCCGGATCTACAGACTTTAGCCACATCACAGATCTCCTGCTCAAGTCCTGGTCCTATGGAGTTGAGGCAGGAGAATACCCTCTTTATGTTCATTGTTGGGTTCAGGAAGGAGGCAGCTAATGACCATAATAAAAACAGATCTATGTTAGAGCCTCTGAGTGCCATGTAGCAGGGACACACATGCACATTTTTCAGCTTGGCATGAACCATCTTCTAAAAAGTTCAGCAGATCTCCACCCTCCTGAGCACACAAAAAGACAGCAGGTACACAGATGCAAAAGCACAGATTAAAATGATACATAGAAAACAAATGAAAATGCATCCAGTATTGTTACTCAAGAAGCAAATGTGGGAAGAGTAGAATAACAATGAGATATGCTACACCTCACTCCTTCAAATGATTGACAGACAAGAAAACTTTGACCATACTAAGCATTGGCAAGGATGCGAGGCACCTGGCATTTATATATTGCCGGTAGAAATGTAAAATGTACAATCACTTGAGAAAATAGCTTATCAGTTAAACGTCCACTAAGCATGTGGCAGGGCCCTCCCACTCCTGTGTTTAACCCCCCAAAATGAAAAATTTACAACCAAATTTAAACAAAGCTATTTATATCAGTTTTCTGGTAATACCTTCAGACAGAAGCACAGTCCGTCAATATTCTCATGGATGGATATATATCAGAGAGCCAAACATGGAAGACTGTACATGTGTGTAAGAAAATACACTGTTGATCTGCAAATGGATGTGTCTGAGTTATTATGCTGAGTGAAAGATACCAAGTATATGAACACTAGGCAATGGAAAGCAACCCACAGGAAGCAGAGAGTGGTTGCCTATGGTAGGCATGAAGGGCAGATGGGGTAAGCATACTGGGGAATTTGTTGGGTCATGGAAATGGATGTTATCTTGGCTATGTTGGTGGCTTCACAGTGGCATATGAGTTCCAAGTTGGTCTCATTGTGCTGTTTGTGAATAGTTTAGTATAGTTTCTGTAGACCCCAGTAAAGCTGAAGACTGTGCCCTCTATTTCAGAGTCCCTTGGGATAATTTGAACTGTGGGGCAATGAGGTCACCCAGGGTGCCTGGTGTTCCAAGACCTAATGGAGCCCCATGAGTGAGGGGAATACCTCAGCAGCATGAACATAGCTTTGAGGGGGGAGGCTTTTGAGTCTGAGGTTGACCAGGTTAAACCTCTGAATCAATTCTAGATGTTGTCAGGCCTTTACTGGCCCTCTGGTGGTGTCAGAAATTGAGAGAAAGAGCAAGAAATAGCTGAGTTACTGAAGAGAGGAAAATCCAAGTGCAAGAATGATGAGCGGAAGGTGTTTAATGTGGGCAGGCATCAGACATGGCAGGTCTGTGTGGCTGAGAGATGGAGACTTGCCTCCTGCAGGAAGGGAACAGGAAGATGCTGAGGTCTCATAAACTCCTGAGATAGCTTCCTGGGGCTTCTACTGCTTAGTTAGCTTGTGTTTCTTCTCCCCTTCCTCCCCCTTCCCCTTCCTCTTCCCTCCCTCCCTTCTTTCCTTCCGTTCACTTCCCCAAACCCTTATTTGGTCACATGGGAAATGGGATAGGACTCATCTTACAAGTCTTTAAAAATATTTACTAGTAGACTGTTCTTAGAGCATTCTTAGGTTTATAAAAATATGCAGAAAGTAAGGGCGCACCCATGTATGCCTTTCCATCCTTACATTGTGTTTAAAGTTCCATTGATTTTGACGGATGCATGACCTGTGTTCATTATCCCAGAGCTGTCCACGCCCTGTCAGAAAAATTTCACCACCATAAAAGTCCCCTGAGTCCCTACTCATTACTCTCCCTTCCTTCTACAAGATTCCTAATGATCTTCTCACTGTCTCTACTTTTGTCCCTTTTGGGATGTCATTTAGTTGGAACTGTATAGAAGGAGGCTTCTTTGACTGGTATCTTTCCTTCTAATATGCACAGGAATCCTTTGTTTTTCATAGTGTGATAGCTCATTTCTTCCTTTTCCTCCCTAAAATATTTGACTCAATACCCACAGCAGAACCTCCTCTCCCACAAACTGTGAGGAAAGGGGAGTCCTAGTTAACTTAAACTGTCAACTTGGCACCCATAGACTCCTGTGTTTGAATGCTTATTTGAATCCAGTTGGTGGAACTGTTTTGGGAAGGATTAGGAGGTATGGCTTTGTTGGAGGAGATCTGGCTTTGTTGGAGGAGGCATGTCACTGGGAATGGGTCTTGAGTTTCAAAAGTCTATCCGAAGTCAAGTCAGTCTCTCTCTCTCTCTCTCTCTCTCTCTCTCTCTCTCTCTCTCTCT
>JADRCH010000005.1:20449758-20468943 GCA_019843965.1 Rhynchomys soricoides | reverse complement strand
TCTCTCTCTCTCTCTCTCTCTCTCTCTCTCTCTCTCTCTCTCTCTGCCTCCAACTTACAGAGAATATGCCAGCTCTCAACTACTGCTCCAGTGCCTGCCAGCTGCCATGCTCCCCACCATGATGATCATGGACTCACCTTCTGAAACTGTAAGCAAGCCTCCAAGTAATTGCTTTCTTTTATAAGTTGCCTTGGTCATGTCTTTTTACAGCAATAGAAAAGTAACTAAGACAGCATCTTGAGAATTGTAATTGTCAGGGTTCTCCAGAGAAATGGGATGCTCTGTGTGTGTGTGTGGGGGGGCTGGTGGGTGGGAGATAGAGCTAAGGGAAGGGAGAGGGTTTATTAAAGGAACTTGGCTGCTAGCTTGATTTCATAGGCTGGCAAGGCCATATATTTAGGGCATGGGCCAATGACAGGAGATGGGAAAGATCTGGTGTTGATGTTTAAGCTCAGAGGCACTTTCTTGCTCAAAGGTGGCCTTCAGCTGATGAGCAAGGCTCACCTACATTATAAAAAACAATCTACTGGACTTAGTCTACTGATCTGAATGTTAATCCATCCAAATTCTCATCTATGCACCCAGAATCATGTTATCAATGAAATACCTGGGTGCCACCCAGTTAGAGGCATTTTGAATGTCTCTATTCTGATGTCTTCTTGATTCAGGCAGCTCCTGGGCCATGTGAAGTTCCAGCTCAGGTATAGGTGTTGGGAGCCGCCTGAGCACCCACATCCGCCATTACAAGATGGCGCCTACATTCGGCCGAGGACAAATTGTAAACAGGCTAGTGCGCATGCACCTGGTAATTTTCCACCTCAGAGTCTCAGCCTCTCTCGTGGCGGCATCTGGCCTGGTGTGCGGGAGCCAATGGGGAAGCTCCATGTCCCAGGCAAGCGCTGTGACCCATATAAAGGGCGAGTATTCTATTGTTCTGAGTCTCCACTCGTGGCAAGCTTATGCTCTCCCTCTCAAGATGCATTAAAGCTTTTACTGCAGAAGGATCCTATGTGTGCCGCGTCGTTCTTGCTGGCGAGACCGTAGCGCGGGACATATAGGAAGCTGAACAGTGGCTAGAGGGAGGCTTGTTGGTCCTCTGTTTCTGACCCAGTGTGGGAGATATGCTGGTGTTAGTTAGCGGCAGGTAACTTTTGTTACCTGGGTAATAATACAATTGAGCTATTCCTGCTGGAAGAACTTCATTACAGAGATTACTTTTGAATTAAATGATAAGTTTAAAGCATTTTGAAGAATAATGGCATTTCTAAATGGACCAGGAAGACAAATTATTAACCGTGATGATCTTGACTATTCATTCTGCTTCCTTCTACCTCTATATCCTTTTCACAAAGCAGAAGGGATGGCCCATGACAATAAACTGAAAAATTACACTGTTGTGGATAGCCCTGGGGCTGTTTGTATTCTGCTAATTCTGCCCTCCTGGGAAGGGCTTCAGACAAGGAGTGAGTTACACCTGTGACTTCTTGTGAACCAATCCCCTAAAGAATAAAGGAGCCAATCACTGGGCACATAGGAAGGACTTCGGGTTGGAGAGGGGAAGAGAGAAAGCAGGAGAGTTAGGTCCTTTTGGAACGGGACAGCAGATAGGTAAGATGTAGATACTAGAGTTTCCTCAGATTTTGACAAGGCTTACAAGATTAGGTTTTAGTTGTTGCACCCAGAGATCGAGTTTGTGTTGCGTTTTCCTTCACGTGGCAGCTCCTCTGGGTTCCAGTGAGAAAGGTACAGTGGCAAAGTGTGGGTTTGCCTGATATGCATGACTAAGGCCATGGGGGGATTTGAAGCATGGGGCTGGTGTGGTAGCCACCCTCCAGTGGGAACCTAGTGAGCTGAGTGGAGAGATCGTGGAGCTCTGAGTCAGAGCTCCATGAGATGAAAGCAGGTTGGCCATTGCTCATCAGTGCATGGCTGGCCAGCCCGCCGGGGATGAGAGAACCAAGGCACAGTGTGGGAACATGCTATCTATTCTTTCTTTTTAAATAATTCCTGCAACATTACACTCCCAGGGTTCCTGTTTTTCTGAGACTTCCTGGTCACTATTTTGTTAGAAACTGGCCTCTGAGATCCAATGAGTGTCAAGTTCTGGAAGTCTCTGTCCCAGTCAATGTGACCACTCTTATGTGGTCAATGGCCCAAGTCCTGTCTCCTGTCATATTACCACCCAAGCCTCATTTCTTCTTCCTTCATGTTGGGATCTGCACACTGTGTGATGAAGACCCTGTAATACACCTGGGAAAGTCAGCCAAGCCAGTGGGATGTGCAAAGGACAGTGGCCATGGTCAGGCAGATATCAGCACAAGAACAGAGCAGAGGTGGTTATTTTGATAAATCCAGACACTGGGAGCAACAGCCTGCTGTAAACACTGCTGTATATCACATTTGCCCAATCTCAAGGGTTCTTTGAGGGAATGGGTATGGTTGCAAGAGTCTGGAAGGTCAAAAGATGAGCCTAAGACCTCAGTCTGCCACTATACAGGTGATGTTATCTGGTTACTTGGTTTCTCTGAGCTGGTGTAATTTCTACAGAGGGGTAGTAACTGTGCTATTTCCTTGGATGGTAGGCATCACTAAAGCTTTGTGCAGTGTCATTGTTGAACTCTACCACTTAATTTTACCAGTAGGGAAGATGAGACTAGAGGCTAAGTAAATTTCTCCAGGATAAGAACTAAAAATGGTAAAAGTTTGTCTTTGATCTCAGTTTCTGCTGTTGATCCATTGACAATGGTAATCACATTTACTGAGCAGTTATTGTGAACCAGTAACTCTGCTGAATGTTTTCTCCTGTATTCTTCCTCAACAAAGACCTTCTAAAGCTGGTGTTTGTATGAGGTTCCTTTTGCAGCATGACATTTCCCCAAGTTTCATGCTTCTGGTTTAGAAGCCTGGGTCTGGCATGATTGAGTTCTTTCCTCTGGGTCTCTTAAGATTAAAATGAAGGTTAGAGAGCTATGTTCTTTATGGAAACTTCCAAGCTCATTCTGACAGGAAGGTCTGGACCCAGATGCTGAGGGAGGCTAGGTGTTCTGGGTAGTATGTATGTATGTTTGTATGTATGTATGTTTGTATGTATGTATGTTTGTATGTATGTATGTATGTATGTATGCATGCATGCATTTATTTCTTGGTTTACTGATTGACTGATTGTTGTCAATTTAACACAAGATAGAGTTATCTAGAGGAGAGGGAACCTCAACTTAGAAAACATCTTCATCAGAATGACCTTAGGCAGGACTGTGGGGTATTTTCTTGATAATGATTGATGTGGGAGAGCCAAGCCCATTGTGGCTAGTGCCTTTCCCCGGGAAGGTGGTCCTAAGTTATCATAAAAAAGAAGCTGAGTAAGCCATGAGGAGCAAGCCAATAAGCAGTATTCCTCCTTGGTCTCTGCCTCAGTTCATGCCTTGGGTTTCTGCCCCGAGTTCCCATTCTGATGGAGCATGAGCTGTATGCTGATATAAATGCTTTCTTCCCCAAGTTGATTTTGGTATGGTGTCTAACACAGCAATAGCAAGCCAAGACACTAGGTTGGTGGGGCTTTATTTCCCAGTGCTCAGAGGTAAGTGACTGTCATCTTTTCCACTGTTGGCCTATAGGAAAGACCCATGAGTGGAAGACTTGCAACTCCCCATATCTTGGTTTTACAATCCCCTGTGCAGAGCTGATTGCTAAACAGCACGTCTCAGACCTCACCTTGGCTTCCAAGCATTCTCATAGGAACCATGGTGAAAGTGTTGTTTGCTTGGAACTGACCATTGGCCACAAACATGGCATGAATGTGAAGGGGTCAGAAGGAGGACTTACCCCATTCAGAAACACATACATGGTTTGTGGCTACCCTGTATGTGCTTGACATTTTTCCAAATTAGTCTTGCTAAACTCTAGGGTGCTTCTTCTCCCTCCCTGAAAAGACAGAAACTGTTTTGGCTTAGTGAGACTTCTTGAGTTTGTTCTAAAGATGGTCACTAGTAGCTGGAGAGAGGATTTTACAAACTTCCTTGCTAGGGATACTCAAAAGACTCAGACCTTTCCTTCTCTTTGCTTCATCGAGGGGTACTATAGGGAGGTTTCATAGGATAGACAATGGGAGTTGGATAATAGAGAGAGAAGAGAAGGCTGAAGGAAAAAGAAAAGATGTATAGATTTGTAGGTGATGTGAGGAGAGAAGTGGGAAATTCTTTGGAGCCCATGAGCATGAGTGGCCACCAGAGTAGGTGTTGGAAGATGGCTTCCCAGCCTCTAAGTCAGTGGTTCTTAGCCTTCCCACTGCTGTGAACCTTTATTATAGTTTCTCATGTTGTGGTGACTGCCAACCATAAGATTATTTTGTTGCTACTTCATAACTGTAATTTTACCACTGTTATGAATTGTCATGTAAATATCTGACATGCAGGATATCTGATATAAGACTCCTGTGAAAGGGGCATTCGATCTCCAGAGGGGTCCTAGCACAGAGTTTGAGAGCCAGTGCTCTAGGGGGTGCCTACATAACCTAGCTCTTGCCTTCTTACACTTGAACTCCTGTCCCTGGATAGATGCAAGCACACTGCATAGACGCATGAATGGACCTTAAATATTCGATATCCCTTTAAACTCTCACAGTCATGGCTTGTCCCCTGCTGTGGCTTATATGTGGTTTGTCCCTCAAATGTTCCTCTGGTGGAAGCTTGGCCCCTAATATGATGTTGGAAATGTTGGAACCTTAAGAGGTGTGACCTATAGAGAAACACTGAGGTTATTGCCTTTGGATTGGGTTAATACAGTTCTTGTGGGACCATGGTTAGTTTCCTCATGTAAAAACTGTTTCAAAATAACAGTTTGACCAGTGGCTCTCTCTCTGATTACTGTCTTATTATGTGATCTCTTCTATATGTACTCATGGCATGACACCATCCATCATAAGACTCAGAGCTGACTTGAGGCCAGCACCATGATTTTTAGACCTCTAGAACTAATAATTTTGTTCTCTTATTTTTCAAGTTTGGTTTGGCAGTGCTGCCAAGCCTTTATATGATGTTTAAGAACAAATAGATAAAATGAATGTCTTTAAGGAATCCAGCCTCAGGTATTTCTTTATAGGAAGAGAAAATGGAATGACTGTTTCTATGTCACTCAACCCTGGAGACAAGGGAAGGAAAGGCCCAGAACCTTTCTTTGTGTTTGGCCTGTGTGTTTGCCTGGAGATCCATGGATGGAGACCAACACTAGGATTGGGTGAGGGGCTGTTGTGTTTCTAGCTGGTGGCCAAGTGTAACTGCTGGCAGCTTCATCAGACATGCTGTTGTGGCTCCCACCCGGGCTTGGAATGGGTGGCCTTCTGCTTATTGGCAGGAGCAATTCCTTTAGCAGCAGAAGCTGAATGAATGAAGTCCCTGTCCACTTTCTGACCCTGCCTTGGAGCTCCTTTGGCCTCATCACACCTTTGACAGGTGTGCTTCCTACCCTGCTGTCATTTCTACAGTCACCTCCTCAATTCATTCTTTTCTACTCTAAAAGTCCCCAAGAAGCTTGGAGTGGTAGCCCTTGCCTGCAATCTAACACTTGGGATGATCAGTAATTCAAGACTAGCCTAGGCTACACACTGAAACCTGTACCTCCCCACAAAACTCCCCAAGAATTTTGTTTTCCTGAGTGAAAACTTATCTACACAGGATGTTTCTGGCCAGCTCCACAGTCACTCTCATGGGGCCTCAGTTCATCCATGTTGCCTTAAGTTTCAACTTTGATTTGACAGCTTTGTTATTTTTTTTAAAGACAATCAACCAGAAAGTTGATGAGTATATCAATAAACTGGAGTGATTAAGGCCAGGAGAGAAAGTCTGGGGCTGTAAAGAGTGGTTGAAATTTGACCCTGAACTTAGTTCTGACAGTCCCGTGTCAACTTATTTATCAGAGTGTTAGCTTTTAGACAAGCTTGTCAAAATGTGACCACACTGCCTATTGATGCATCATGAACTTGAGCTGACCGTGGCAGCTCTTCCAATTTTCCTTCATCTGTACTATATTTCAAAAGCAAAGGGAGTGGTCACTGGGACCGATTTTCAGAGAATCAAGCAGGATGAGAGCAGTGGCCACTTACTGTTCAAGTGCATGTGCACACGCACATGTTATCTTGAATGTATGTCTCAGGGGACACATTTGATTATTAGTAATAATAATAGCATAAAACCAAAGGATTCAATCAGAGGTTTATTAGATTCATGAGACTGGAAGTTCAGAGCAAGCGTGAACTTCAGTGCTAGCTGAATGCAGAGACTCCTGCCCATCACTACAGGACATTTTCAGCTCTACTGGCTTTTAGTTTCTTCTTAGGGTGGAAGTTGACCATGATCTGCATCTGACAGAGTCCAGAAAAGGTAGTGGGGGTTACTCCTGGGTCTTTGAGAAACCCTTGGAGAATTTTGTTTTTTCATGACTTATGGGACCCAAATCAGTCATGCCCTGCTGGAACCAATCACTAAGATAGAAATGTGCCACCTTTGGAACATTCTGGAGCTGGAAACCAAGTCTGTTCCCATATGGGCTGCATGGAGAAGGGTTTTCCTCAGAGGGAAATGAGGGTGCAGTCAGCGGGGAAGAAGGAGGAGGAAGGACCACTGGCATGATGGAAACTGTGGAACGCACAGTAGGACAAGCCCAAGTTCCGACTTGGAAGGCCCTCTGCCATGTCCAGGAAATTGGCTGCTTATCATTTTTACTCATTAAAAAAATGTTTATTTTATTCCTCTGTGTGTGTAGGCTAGAGGTCCAGCCTGGGTACTCTGAAAGTGCTGTCTGGTTGTTGATTAAGACAGGGACTCTTGTTGTCGTTAAACTTGCCAAGCTGGTCAAGCTGTTGGGCCAGCGAACTGTGGGGATCTGCCTGTCTCAGGCAGTGCTGGGGTTACAAGTGTGTACCATCAAACCTGACTTCTCACACGGGTTCTGGGGACCAAACTCAGCTTCTCATGACTGTATGTCTAGTGCTTTGCAAAATAAGTTTTCTCCTCAGTCTTTCAACAAGCATTTATTGAACCATTAAATCAATGCCAAATTTATGCCAAATGCTAGAGGTAAAAAAGAATATTAAAGGTACTGACCTACCCTTTAAGGTACTGACCTACCCTTTAAGGTACTGACCTACCCTTTAAGGTACTGACCTACCCTTTAAGGATTTTACACTCTGGTGGGGAAGGATAGGTAAGCACAATTGTGAGGAATACAGAAAGTTGTTGTACAGGGAAAAAAGGTAAATCTCATAAACAGAAGAAGGAGCAACTAAATCTGTACAGAGCAGTGGCTCTCAACCTCCCTAATGCTGAAACCCTTTAATACAGTTCCTCATGTTGTGGTGACCCCAACCACAAAATTATTTCATCGCTACTCCCTAACTGCTCATCTTTCTATTGTTATGGATTGTAATGTAAATATCGGATATGTAGGGTATCTGATATGTGACCACTTTGAAAGGTCATTTGACTCTCCCAAAGGGATTGAGACCCACAGGTTGAGAACCACTAGTATAGCAGGGAGTGAGTGGACATCTGGGGATATAGGGAAGGACATCCCACTCAGAGGGAGCAGCATACACAAGGATACAGAAGAGCAGAGGAAGATGACATGTTTCCAAGATTCTATCTGCATGGGTAAGGCACATGGAGGACATGTGAGGGCTGTTTAGAGATGGTCCCTGGGATCCAAGTTAGGGAAAGACTTGGGATTCTTGGGAGGAGGAATTTGGTCCGGAGGATGGCCAAAGGCAGAATGGGAAAGGCTGCTGTGGCATCGTGAGGGGAGCGTGTTACAGAAGGTGAGCCTGACAGCTAGATGGCTATTCTATAGCCAAGGGAGGGGGTGGGACCAAGGGCATGAACAGAGACTGGATGGAAGGCTCAGCAGAGGGAAGAATCATTGGGGCCTGGTAACTGTCTGGGTTAGGGGAGGTTGGAGGGAATCGAGGGGAACTGACATATATACAGCCATGCCACTCTGAACATGCCAGATCCTGGAAGCTAAGCAGGCTCAGGACTAGTTAGAACTTGGATGGAGAGAGGCATGGGAGAGTGGCTGCTTGAGTGTGCAGGCGATCTCAGTCAGTAACTGAGAAGGAGAGTCTGGGAGGAGGGTAGAGTGGATCTGAGGGAGGAAGGTGAGTTCAGTTCTGTACACCAGGGTGAAATACTTGTGGACCATCTGATGTCATGTTGGGCAGTAGCAAGGACTGGAGATCAGATCTGGAAGTTAGAAAAGGTCTCTGGTGGTGAGCAGGGCAGATGGGGTGCTTGAAGTAGACGCCTAGGTAAGGTAGTTAGGAAGAGGAAGCTTTCACACACACATACATGAGAGCATGCATCAACTCATGCACACTTCCTACACCTGTCCAGTTCTCCAGGGTGCCTTTCCTATGCATCTGAGCATGGGAGAAATATGCCCACTGACCAACTAAGGGAATAGCACCTCTTTCCGGGGAGTTTGTAGGGCAAGGAGCTGCCTGTCTGATGGGGTTACTGGCCTTGAGGTTAAGTGTGCTTATGACAACAGAGTGACAGGATTCTTCAGCTTCCAGCTCTCCTATCCCTTCTCCCAATCCATCAGGAACTGGAACATTCCAGGTAGCTATGGGTGGTAGCAATGGTTTAGCCCATGGCTCACCTTGGTGCAGACATTGCTACCGAGCATTAGGAGGTGCTCCTGGGCACTCAACTCAGCCTGGATGAGCTAGATGCGCCAAGGTGATCTGCAAGCATCTTTTTTCTTTTCTTTTCTTTCTTTCTTTTCTTTTTCTTTTTCTTTTTTCTTTTTTCTTTTTTCCTTTGGTTTTTCGAGACAGGGTTTCCTTGTGTAGCCCTGGCTGTCCTGGAACTCACTAATGTAGACCAGGCTGGCCTCGAACTCAGAAATCTACCTGCCTCTGCCTCCCAAGTGCTGGGATTAAAGGCATGCACCACCACTGCCCACTGCAAGCATATTTTCTTGCATTAATGTGACACGGGATTTCAAGTCTTATTCAAGCAATGCCCAAGACAAGGAAACATTCTGCAGAGAAGATTTTGCTCTATTTTTATGTATTAATCTTGGTCTTGAACTATTTGTTGAACAAATAGGTAAGCATACAGTTTTTCAAAACCCCACGAGGAATTTTCAGTAAGGGATGTGTGATGTGTTGGGCTTAACTGCCAATTTGATAGGTCTTAGAACCAATGTAGGAGACATGGTGTGTCTACAAGGATGCTTTCAGAGAGGATTGAGTGGGGGAAGACCCAGTCTTAGAAGGAGTGGGAGGGACTAGAGGATTGAGTGGGGGAAGACCCAGTCTTAGAGGGAGTGGGCGGGACCAGAGAATTGAGTGGGGGAAGACCCAGTCTTAGAGGGAGTGGGCGGGACCTTTCCATGCCCTCCAAGAAAAAAAATAGTGTTAGGAGACAGCCTATCATTGCTGCTCCTATCCTCCGATGACAATACGCTCCAGCTGTTTTGTTCTTTCCATGTGGACTGAATAATCGCAGCTCTTGAGGGGCTTGGTAGGTGCTTGGAACCCATTTTGCACGGAGGCATCCAGCTTTATGGATCTAACTGCTCTGGGCATCTCAGCCTCGCCAGCATGTTGGCTGCCATTGCTGGAAAGATAATGTAGAGAAAGATAATGTAGAGAAAGATAAAGGGATTTCTCTTCAGATTGTTTGTAAGCCAAGATAATAATTCTTCTTTAATAATACGTTTACATTCTGTTGGTTCCATTCCTTCTGAGAACCGTGTCTAGCAAAGGATGCGAACAGGAAGCAGTATGGTTACTCTTTCCCAGAACCTCAGGCAGGCTCCAGGGAGCTTTCTTCTTTGTCTACTTGATCCTTCCACTGCTGGCTTACTCAGAGAGTTTCACTAGTTTCATGATTGGAGAGGGTGGCTCTGAAATGCAGACTATTATCTGCTGAAACAGTCTGAGCTTTCTGAGACACCCCAGAAAAGTGTTACCTTGTTACAGCCAACCCTCATTGCTGGTGGTATGTGTAACAATAAAACTTAGTTTGTACTGGTCAGCTTGGGATGACACAATTTTAAAGAAAACATTGCAAGTTCTTGGGTAAAAGGAAGAACAACAGCTAGTTTGAGATGAGAAGTATTTAAAAAGTGTCATTTCAAAGGGGGACTTGCTGTTCTCCACATGACGTCATTCATTAGTCCTTCTCTTTCTCTCTCCGTCCAGGCAATATGCCTTGGATTGTTGGCCCATATGTCACTCATTCTTGCAGCTACATTCATAGTCTCAGGGATGCAACTTATGACCAGCCCCGATTTGAATAAAAATAAACATACAGCAAGCTCAAAGATGCTTGGTTCCTTTCTTTTTTCTTTTTCTTTTTCTTTTTTTTTTTAATAAAATAATTTTGTTTATTTTTGGTAATTTCATACATGAAAACAATAGATTTCAATCACAGCCCCTCTCCCTTACAAGAAATTCTTATTTTCCACTTAAGATGTAAGATTCTGAGGAGGTAACAGGAAAAGAGATGATTTGGAGTATGGAGACATGAATGCAGCAAGGAGGCTTTATCTATAATCTATAATGTTATAATTGTACGTCTTTTCAGAGTATGCAAGAGACTGGGCCTCTGGCTTTTTAGGAGACTGTTGAATTTCTTTCTTTCTTTCTTTTTTTTGATACTTTATTTATGTTTCAAATGTTTCCCCCTTTCCAGATCTCCCATTTGGAACTTCCCTATTCCCTCCCCCTTCCCCCTGCCACTATGGGGGTATTCCCCCACCCACCCACCCACTCTTGTCTTCCCTCCTTGGCATTCTCCTACACTGGGGGATCTAACACCCTCAGGCCCAAGGGCCTCTCCTCCCCCTGATGGCTAACAAGACCCTCCTCTGCCACATATGTGGCTAGCACCATGGATCCCTCCATGTGTATTCTTTGGTTGGTGATCCAGTCTCTAGCAGCATCAAAGGGTCAGACCAGTTGCCACTATTGCTCCCTCCCTGGGGCTGCAAACTCCCTCAGCTCCTTCAGTCCCTTCTCCAACTCCTCCATCTGGGACCTCACACTAAACCCTACTGTTGCTGTGAAGTAACTCTTGGGTATTCTGAACTTTTGGGCTAATAACCACTTATCAGTGAGTACATACCATGTTCATTCTTTTATGACTGTATTACCTTGCTCAGGATGATATTTTCAAGTTCCATCCATTTGCCTGTGAATTTCATGAAGTCACTGTTTTTAATAGCTGAGTAGTATTCCATTGTGTAAATGTACCACATTTTCTGTATCCATTCCTCTGTGGAGGGACATCTGGGTTGTTTCCATTTTCTGGCTATTATAAACATGGCTGCTACGAACATAGTGGAACATGTGTCTTTATTACATGTTGGAGCATCTTCTGGGTATATGCACAGGAGTGGAATAGCTGGGTCCTCAGGTAGTATTATGTTCATTTTTCTGAGGGTCTGCCAAACTGATTTCCAGAGAGGTTGTATCAGTTTGCAATCCTACCAGCAATGGAGGAGTGTTTCTCTTTCTCCACATCCTCGCCAACATCTGCTGTCACCTGAGTTTTTGATCTTAGCCATTCTGACTGGTGTGAGGTGAAACCTCAGGGTTGTTTTGACTTGCATTTCCCTGATGACTAAGGATGTTGAACATTTCTTTAGGTGCTTCTTGGACATTTGAATTTCCTCAGTTGAGAATTCTCTGTTTAGTTCTGTCCCCATTTTTTGATAAGGTTATTTGGATCTCTGGAGTCTAGCTTCTTGAGTTCTTTGTATACATTGGATATTAGCCCTCTATCAGATGTAGAATTGGTAAAGATCTTTTCCCAATCTGTAGGTTGCCGTTTTGTCCTATTTACAGTGTCCTTTGCCTTACAGAAACTTTGTAATTTCATGAGGTCCCATCTGTCGATTCTTGATCTTAGAGCATTGGTGATCTGTTCAGGAACTTTTCCCCTGTGCCCATGTGTTTGAGACTTTTCCCCACTTTCTCTTTTATTAGATTCAGTGTATCTGGTTTTATGTGGAGGTCCTTGATCCACTTGGATTTGAGCTTTGTGCAGGGAGATAGGAATGGATCAATTCGCAATCTTCTGCATGTAGACCACCAGTTGAACCAGCACCATTTGTAAAAATGCTGTCTTTTTTCCACTGGATGGTTTTAGCTCCTTTGTCAAAGATCAAGTGGCATTAAGTGTGTGGGTTCATTTTGGGTCTTCAGTTCTATTCCATGGATCTACCTGCCTGTCACTATACCAGTTCCATGCAGTTTTTATCACTACTGCTCTGTAGGACAGCTTGAAGTCAGGGAGGCTGATTCTCCCAGAAGTCCTTTTATTGTTGAGAATAGTTTTTGCTATCCTGGGTTTTTTGTTATTCCATATGAATTTGAGAATTGCTCTTTCTAAGTCTATGAAGAATTGAGTTGGAATTTTGATGGGGATTGCACTGAATCTGTAGATTGCTTTCAGCAGGATGGCCATTTTAACTATATTAATCCTGCCAATCCATGAGCATGGGAGATCTTTCAATCTTTTGAGGTTTTCTTCGAGTTCTTTCTTCAGAGACTTGAAGTTCTTGTCATATGGATCTTTCACTTGTTTGGTTAGAATCACACCAAGATACTTTATATTGTTTGTGACAATTGTGAAGGGTATCATTTCCCTAATTTCTTTCTCAGCCTGTTTATCCTTCAAGTATAGGAAGGCTACTGATTTGCTTGAGTTAATTTTGTATCTGGCCACTTTGCCGAAGGTATTTATCAGCTGTAGCAGTTCTCTGGTGGAGTTTTTCAGGCTACTTAAGTATATACCATCATATCATCTGCAAATAGTGATATTTTGATTTCTTTCTTTCCAATTTGTATCCCTTTGACCTCCTTTTGTTGTCTAATTGCTCTAGCTAGAATTTCAAGTACTATATTGAATAGATAGGGAGAGAGAAGGCAGCCTTACCTAGTCCCTGATTTTAGTGGGATTGCTTCCAGTTTCTCTCCATTTAGTTTGATGTTGGCCACTGGTTTGCTGTATATTGCTTTTATTATGTTTAGGTATGCTCCTTGAATTCCTGATCTTTCCAAGACTTTTATCATGAAGGGATGTTGAATTTTGTCAAAGGCTTTTTTAGCATCTAATGAAATGACCATGTGGTTTTTTCTTTGAGTTTGTTTTTGTAGTGGATTACATTGATGGATTTCCAGGTATTGAACCATCCCTGCATCCCTGGGATGAAGCCTATTTGATCATGGTGAATGATGGTTTTGGTGTGTTCTTGGATTCGGTTTGCAAGAAATTTATTGAGTATTTTTGCATCGATATTCATAAGGGAAATTGGTCTGAAGTTTTCTTTTATTGTTGGGTCTTTGTGAGGTTTTGGTATCAGTGTAACTGTGGTCTCATAGAATGAATTGGGTAGTGTTCCTTCTGTTTCTATTTTGTGTTTCAATATTGAAGAGTATTGGTATTAGGTCTTCTTTGAAGGTCTGATAGAATTCTGTACTGAACCCATCTGGTCCTGGGCTTTTTTTTGGTTGGGAGACTTTTAATGACTGCTTCTATTTCTTTAGGGGTTATGGGACTGTTTAGCTGGTTTATCTGATCCTGACTTAACTTTGGTATTTGGTATCTGTCTAGAAACTTGTCCACTTTATCCAGATTTTATTTTTTATTTTATTCTTTTTCATTTTTTTCGAAACAGGGTTTCTCTGTAGCCCTAGCTGTCCTGGAACTCACTCTGTAGACCAGGCTAACCTCAAACTCAGAAATCCGCCTCCCTCTGCTTCTCAAGTGCTGGGATTAAAGGCGTGCACCACCACTGTAGGATCTGATCATTTTTTTAATTTCCTCAGAATCTGTTGTTATATCTCCCTTTTCATTTCTAATTTTGTTAATTTGGATACTGTCTCTGTGCCCTCTGATTAGTCTGGCTAAGGGTTTATCTATCTTGTTGATTTTCTCTAAGAACCAGCTCCTGGTTTTGTTGATTCTTTGTATAATTCTTTTTGTTTCTACTTGGTTGATTTCAGCCCTTAATTTGATTATTTCCTGCCTTCTACTCCTCTTGGATGTATTAGCTTCTTTTGGTTCTAGAGCTTTCAGGTGTGCTGTTAAGATGCTAGTATATGCTCTCTCCAGTTTCTTTTGGAGGCACTCAGCTATGAGTTTGCCTCTGAACACTGCTTTCATTGTGTCCCATAGGTTTGGGTATGTTGTACTTCCATTTTCATTAAATTCTAGGAAGTCTTTAATGTCTTTGTTTATTTCTTCCTTGACCATGTTATCATTGAGTAGAGTGTTGTTCAGCTTCCATGTGTATGGGGCGTTCTGTTGTTGTTGTTGCTGTTGAAGACCAGCCTTTTTTCGTAGTGATCTGATAGGAGGCATGGGATTATTTAAATCTTCTTATATCTGTTGAGGTTTGTTTTGTGACCAATTATATGATCAGTTTTGGAGAAACTGAGAAGAAGGTGCTGAGAAGAAGGTATATTCTTTTGATATAGGATGAAATGTTCTATAGATATCTGTTAAATCCACTTGGTTCATAACATCTGTTAGTTTCACTGTGTCACTGTTTAGTTTGTGTTTCCAAGATCTGTCCATTGATGATAGTGGGGTGTTGAAGTCTCCCACTATTATTGTGTGGAGTGCAATGTGTGCTTTGAACTTTACTAAAGTTTCTTTTATGAATGTGGGAGCCCTTGCATTCGGGGCATAGATGTTCAGAATTGAGAGCTCTTCTTGGTAGATTTTTCCTTTGATGAGTATGAAGTATCCTTCCTTATCTTTTTTGATGACTTTTGGTTGAAAGTCAATTTTATCCAATATTAGAATGGCTACCTCTGCCTGTTTCTTGGGGCGATTTGCCTGGAAAATTGTTTTCCAGCCCTTTACTCTGAGGTAGTGTTTGTGTTTAACAGGGAGGTGCGTTTCCTGGATGCAGCAAAATGCTGGGTCCTGTTTATGGATCCAGTCTGTCAGTCTAAGTCTTTTTATTGGGGAGTTGAGACCATTGATATTAAGAAATATTAAAGAATAGTGATTGTTGCTTCCTGCTATTTTCAATGTTGTTTATAAGTTTGTGTGGCTATCTTCTTTTGAGTTTGTTGAAAGATTACTTTCTTGCTTTTTCTTCGGTGTAGTTTCCTTCCTTGAGTTGGTGTTTTCCATGTATTATTCTTTGTAGGGCTGGGTTTGGGAAACATACTGTGCAAATTTGGATTTGTCATAAAATAGTTTGGTTTCACCATCTATGGTTATTGAGAGTTTTGCTGGGTATAGCAGCCTGGGCTGGCATTCGTGTTCTCTTAGAGTCTTTATGAGATCTGCCCAGGATCTTCTAGCTTTCATAGTTTTTGGTGAGAAGTCTGGTGTAATTCTGATAGGTCTGCCTTTATATGTTATTTGCCCTTTTTCCCTTACTGCTTTTAATATTCTTCCTTGTTTTGTGTATTTGGTGGTTTGACTATAATGTGACGGGAGGGATTTCTTTTCTGGTCCAATCTTTTTGGAGTTCTGTAGGCTTCTTGTATATTTATGTTCATCTCTTTCTTTAGGTTAGGGATTTTTTTTTCTATAATTTTGTTGAAGATATTTACTGGTCCTTTAAGTTGGGAATCTTCACTCTCTTCTATACCTATTATCTTCAGGTTCTGTCTTCTCATTATATCCTGGATATCCTGGATGTTTTGGGTTAGGAGCTTTTTGCATTTTCCATTTTCTTTGACTGTTGTGTCCATGTTTTCTATGGTATCTTCCGCACCTGCGATTCTCTCTTCCATCTCTTGTATTCTGTTGGTGATGCTTGCATCTATGACTCCTGATTTCTTTCCTAGGTTTTCTAACTCCAGGGTTAGAAATCTAACTCCTTTTGTGATTTCTTTATTGTTTCTATTTCTGTTTTTAGTACCTGGATGGTTTTGTTCATTTCCTTCATCTGTTTGATTGTGTTTTCCTGTAATTCTTTAAGGGATTTTGTGTTTTCTCTTTCAGGGTTTCCAGTTGTTTACTTGTGTTCTCTTGTATTTCTTTAAGGGAGTTATTTATTTCCTTCTTAAAATCTTCTATCATCATCATGAGATGTGATTTTAAGTCTGAGTCTTCCTTTTCTGGTGTGTTGGGGTATCCAGGGCTTGCTGTGGTAGGAGAGCTGGGTTCTGATGATGCCAAGTAGCCTTAGTTTGAGTTCCTTGTGTTCTTGCCCTTGCCTATGCCATCTGGTTATCTCTGGTGTTAGCTGGTCTTACTCTCTCTGACTGTGGCTTGTCTTTCCTGCAAATCTAGGTGTCAATACTCCTTGAAGACCAGTTTTCTCTGAGATGAATTTGGGTTTGGAGAGCTGTGGTGCAGGGTCAGCTCTGGGATGCAGACAGAAACAAGAAAGATCTAATCCCCAGCTCTCCCTTGTTTGCTGTATCCTGATGGCTCTGCAAGGGTCCCTCTTGACCCAGTGAATTTGAAAAGAAGTGTTGGTTTTGCCTGTGCTTGAAGGTGCGTCGGCACTCCTGGTATACCAGCTCTCTCCTGGCACTATTTGCGTATGGAGCCCTGTGTCACAAGATCTGCTCTCTAGCCACTGAAAAAACCAGAAGTCCATTCTTCAGTCCCCGTGTCCTAGGTATTTCAGGTGGGTCCCTCTGAGCAGACAGGCTTGCCTACACTCCTGGGAGGCTAGCTTTCTCCCAGCACTATTTGGCTATGGAGCCCTGGTGGCCCAGGCAGAGGTTTCCCGCCACAGATGGAAACCGGAAGGCTCCTTCTTCCCAGCTGTTCCTCAGTCCCTGCGTCCCAAGGATTCCGTGCGAGTCCTTCTGAGCAGTTTTAGTTCTCTTACCCCCGTCTCAAGAGTTTTTCCACACTCCTGGGAGGCTAGCTGTCTCCCAGCGCTATTCTGCTATGGAGCCCTGGTGGCCCAGGCAGAGGTCTCCTGCCACAGATGGAAACTGGCTTGGTTCCTTTCTTGTTTCCACCATCATATTTTACCACTGAATGGGCTTTCTCAAGGTTCTGGTCCCTGGAGCATGGGCAAGTGAAGCTGAGAATTACAAAAGGCTGCACTCTGTCCTGTAGACGTAGACAAGGTTTGAGTAATTCCGAAGTTTGATAGATTCCACTCTCCTAAAAGATACCCAGAAGCCTTTCATATGAGATGCCACTAGATGTCACTGCACATCAAGCTTCTTGAAACAACCAGTCGGAGACCTGCCCAGCCACAGTGCCTCTCTTTCTATTAATGTTTAAAAACTGCAGTCGTACTGGCTACGTTTTCCACATCGAATCTTTTATGTTTAACGTGACACTCATTCCTAGGAGCACAGCTTCACACTGTTTAACTATAAGCCAGCCAACTTTTGGGTGGGGTAACTCTTCTAGTTGCTCTTCCGTGTCATTCCTATGAGCTTACTCTTCCTCTCCGTCTCCCTCTCCCTCTCCCATTACTTCTTTCTCTCTCCTTCTTTCTCCAGTCAGGGACAGGTTAGAGGGCAATGTTGATATCTTCCTCTGTAGCTCTTACTTTTTGAGACAAGGTCTCTTGCTGACTGGAATTTGCTGCTTGGCTAGACAGGCTGAGCAGCAAACTTTCAAGAGCTCCCCTTCTGCCCCCCATCCCCACTGTGACTGTAGGCACAGGCTACCATACTTGGTTTTTGACAGGGATTCTGGGTTTCTGAACTCAGGTCCTTTTGCTTGCTCAGCAGGCACTTCTCCAATAGACTATCTCCCTCTCCCCTGTGACTCTGCTTCCCACACCAGTGAAGGTCTTGGTCTCTGGCCTTTTTTGCCTGTCTAAGTACAACATGACAAACTGAAATCCGGGTAGCTAGGTTTTTCAGGATGTGTGATTTCTTCATAGAGGTCATTCTGGCCAAATGGGCCTTCACCTGGGACCTCCACATGAAGCATCTGGGGTGAGCAGAAAACCTGTACTCTCTAATAACCTCTGTGGAAAAGGCCTTTGCTAAAACAAAACTTCTTCCTTTGAAGCCCTTTAATCCCTTTATCTTTTCCAGGCTTTCTTGTCATATTTTCTGTGACAGCTCTCAGGGGACCAAGGCCAGCAGAATTTTCTATGCCTTGGGAATATCTATCCCCCTCAGTAAGTCAGCCGGTAGGAAGGAGAACTTTCGTCCCCAGAGGGGCCCTTCAAGTGTGTGTTTGATGTTGATGGCTCTCTTTGTCATGAAGAATGGTGTTCCGGGGAGCCAGGATCATATGCTGTAAAGATAAAATTTGGACTTAACATTTTATAGAGCCCCCACATCTATCATGCCACACTGTCTCACAGCAATCTATTAAGGAAGACAGGATGGATATTTGTATTTCCATTTTACAGAAGAGAAAACAGAAGGTCAGAGAGGTTAAATGGCTCGCTCAAGGTCTCCTGGCTATAAAATCCTGCATCTCCAGATCCCTGGGCCCCAACTCTCTCTGTCTTTGATGATCTCCAGCTGCTGCTACCTGCAGAGGGAATTGTTAAGGGCTACAAGAAGTGGACCTTTTTAGCAGGGCTGGCAAGAGATTTGGTGCTAGAGAATTCAGGGCAAGAATAACGTGTCCCTGCCCAGTCCTCTGGCTGCCAGCCACCTGCTTCGCCAAGGCACATGTTGCCACCTGAAAAATTACCTGGCTGGTTCAGCTTACTGCTGCTGTTGTGGATGATGTAAAAAAAAAGGGGTATACAGAGGAAGCTTGTGGAAATACCTCACCAACCACAGAGCATTTAGAGAAGACAAATTTCATGATATTGTGCCCATTTCTTTTGGAAGGGAGTGGGGGGGCTGAATATTGTTAAGTCCAACTAGAATGTAAAAGGAAGTAGATGAGGTAATGCTGACAACAACCCAGGCTCTATAGATCCTCTTCCTGCTTTCCTGGTCTTGGGGCTATGAGGCAGGGGTCAGGAAGAGACATGGAGATATTGCCTCTGTCACAGTTGCAGCTCATACCTGGGTGCACTGTGTCTATAGGGCACTTTGCTAACCTGATGAAAACCACTAGCTAATCACTAAAATAATCTGTTAATCTGTTGAGTAGGACTTCCTTTCTGATGAATGGAGGCTTTGAAAAATACTGCTTAATCAATGATAACGACAAAGCTAATTTTCTGCTTTAGCTAGTATTTGACCGAGAATGGAATGGGACATTCCTGAGACTGACTCTCTCTCTCTCTCTCTCTCTCTCTCTCTCTCTCTCTCTCTCTCTC
>JADRCH010000005.1:20437754-20449748 GCA_019843965.1 Rhynchomys soricoides | reverse complement strand
TCTCTCTCTCTCTCTCTCTCTCTCTCTCTCTCTCTCTCTCTCTCTCTTTCTCTCTCTGCTCTGGTTTCTGCAGGAAGGCCTACCTGCAGAGTCTGTGTTTGTGGGCCGCAGAAGAGTTTGCTTTCCTGGTGCTTTGCTCAATTCTTGCTTTTGTGTCAGATGTCTAACTGTTTCTGAGGTTTAGCCCGATGCCATTTGAGAGCAGACAGTTGATTCTCAGGACTAACCCCTCAGTTTTCATTAGAGCTGGTGGGTGTCTGACCTTGACTGCACATAAGGATTGCTAGGCGAGCTTCTAAAAATTGCTGAGACCAGGGATCCTCCTCTGGATGTTTGAGTTTAATTGCTTTGGGGTAGCGCCCAGACATTGGTATTTTTTAAGTGCCTCAATTGACGGACTATGTGGCCAAGGTTGAGAGCCTTACAGGACGGAAGTTGCTTATATAGGCGGTTCTTTCCGTGCGTGGGTAATGTGGAATCCAGCTTCGCCTCATTTTCCATTTGTTTCCCCCCAATGGTAGAAATTTAATCTATGTATTGAAATGAGAAACCTCCACTAGTCAGTAATTATTTCATTTAAATGCTAAGTTGAATTTTCCACTATAAATTTGGATACAATTTGTACTATAGTATAATGCAGTTTTTCTGGAAGTATCTTCTTTTGATTATTTATTTATTTATTTATTTATTTATTTATTTATTTATTTGAGACAGGGTCTGCTATATGCGAGGCTGGCCTTTGAGCTCTGTATGTAGCTGAGGACAACTACATACTCCCTGAACTCCCAATCTTCCTACCTCTGACTCTCAAGGGCTCGGATTATAGCTATGCACCAGCATGCTAGATTTTACGTAGTGCTGAAGATCAGACCCAGGGCCCTGTGTAGGCTTAATAAGTGAGCTGCCAACTGAGCTGAATGCCTAGTCCTCTTTTCATAATTTATATGGAATATTCTCCATGCTTGCTAACATGGAGGCTCCTGAGCCAGTGTAGATGGAACAGTTTGCTGCATTCTGGTGGACTCTCATTATGGCAGCTGCTGTAGAGGGTCTAGGGGATTAAGCACTAAGGCTGTTCTAGACTAGGATGCTAATGTACCTATCCCAGTGGGGTTTGCTTTCGATCATTTAGTTTTGTAAACACTAAATTTGGAGCCTGTGTCCTGTCACACCTCTATCTGGCCATGCATGTTTCTTTGTGGCTTCTCAGAGACCCAGTCTTCTTTAGTCTTTTGGCATTGCGGACCAGCTGAAAGGTCTCTTCTCTCAATTCCCTTGCAAATCAGACAACAGAAAGAGAACTAGAACAGCAGCTTAACATCCCAGGTCTGAAGGACCACACGGATCCTCTATTTCCAATTAGCCGTTTCTCTGCCGGCCAGTCCCAAGCTCTCCAGGCCACCATGCATCCAGCTGTTTAGGGTTTACTGACTATTGGCTTCAAATAGTTCCGTCAGAGCCGTTATGCACAAGATCAAACACTTTGCCTTTTGGGCAAAGTTTTCTCGGAAGAGTTTGGAGCTTCAAAGCCAAGTTCTACCTGTGGTTAGAGAGCACGATGCAATTGTGGTCTCTGTTGTATGTGAAGTCTTTCAGATTTCTGCTTCCTATTGTCCTTCTCCCAGGCATGGCCTTTCGCTTTCTTTCTTTTCTCTTTTTCTTTTTAGTTGGGATTTATTTATTTATTTCACAGGTACGGTGTTTTGACTGCATATATGTCTGTGTATTACATGTGTGTCTGATGACCAGGGAGGCCAGGAAAGGGTGTTGAATCCCCTTGGACTGTAGTTGTAGGTGGTTGGTGTTTGCCATGTGGATGCTGGGAATTGAATCCAGGTCCTCTGGAAGAGCTAACAGTGCTCTTAACCACTGAGCCATCTCCAGCTCCATGGTGATTTCAACAATAAATAGGGTCTGAGTGCCTCCCTCCTGTTTCTATCAGTTTGTAGTTTACAAATCAAGCTGCCTTGAATCCTATTCCCAGTTACAGTGAAGAATTTAACTGATGATTTCCAGGTCACAAGGTCAGATTCATCACATGCTAAGAGACTCTGCCACTATCCCAGTCATGTAGAAATACCAAAAGAAAAAAATAACTTACTTAATCAAAGTGAAAAAAAAATCAAGTAGAACCTTTAAAGAAGAGGGAGTAGAATCATTGAATTAAAAAATTTCAGAGATGGGTTGCTATACAGACAAGTAAAGAATTAGTAATTTAGTAGAAAGAACTGACAGCCAAAAAGGACTGGAAAAATCCTTTGATGAATTCCATGATGGTAAAATGCATAATATAAACCCTAGGACAAGCCAATGTAGTTTCTTACACCTATAATCCTAGCATACAAGAGGCTGAGACAGGAGGATCACTACAAGTTCCAGTCTAGCTAGGGCTAACTAGTGAGTTCTAAGCTAGTCTTTTCTGCAGGGTAAAACTATTCTCAAAAGATCTAAAAATAATAAGGTAAAATTCTGGAATTGCCTACAAAATGGTAGCATTTCAGTGGACAGCAGAATTCTCTCAACACAGATGCCAAGAGACAATACTTTTTTTTTTTTTTTTTTTTGGTTTTTGGTTTTTGGTTTTTCAAGACAGGATTTCTCTGTGTAGCCTTGGCTGTCCTGGAACTCATTCTGTAGACCAGGCTGGCCTTGAACTCAGAAATCCACCTGCCTCTGCCCAAGTGCTGGGATTAAAGGCATGCACCACCACTGCCTGGTGCCAAGAGACAATAGATACTAAAACACTTGGCGCCCACGGTCTCTTGCCATCAGCTAATACCATGAACAAGTTTAAGCAGTGCTGAGATTTATTCTTTTGGTACTAATTACCGGAGAGTGAAATCTTTCTATCCTTGCTACCAAGTAAGATGTTCTAGTGAAAGCAGGCTTTAAACTGAGTCCTGCCCTAGTCTAAGGTGTTTTTTTCATTTGCCAGTTACAAATAGTAGTTATATGGGTTTTACAAAATTCATGAAATTCTCCATCCTTAAAGATTACTCCCAACAGCGTTTATAAAGCTCTAGAGGCAGATGTGAAGGTATCCATGAGCAGCTCAGCTGGCCTTTCTGTTCCATTAAATGATAGAATCTTTTGTTAAGTAGTAAGATGCAGGTCAAAGGGAGTCCATTGCTCTGCCTGGACTGAGGAGCTGCTCTGGGCCGTTTCTGTAGCTTGTTCACACAGAAGCAGAACAGATGCCTGTATCTCTTTAACTAAACCACAAAGCTGGACCACCAATTATTTTGAATAGTAATAGGTCCTTCTAGACCATCTCCCTCTCTGTGAGGTCTCAGTATTTTCAGGGCTTGCAGAAATTGCTTCTTTTTTTAAATTTAACTTTTTTATTGATTCTCTGTGAATTTCACATCATGCAACCAATCCCACTCCTCCTACCCTCAAGTACATGTCCTCTGCCCTTGTAACCTCCCCATCAAAAAGGAAAACAAAACAAAAACAAAAACAACCCTGCATGCTAGTTGTTGTCTATGCCAGTATGTTCCACAGTACACCCTTTCTTCTTTACTTCTTTACATACTTCTTTACTTGTAGTTGTTCACTGCAGCGAGTCATTGGTCTGGTTTGAGGTATCTGACTCCTACTACGCTATCAGTACTGCATCCTCAGTGGGACTCCTCTTGGATATCTCTTGTTGTCCAGGGTCATGGGGATCTTGCAGCTTCAGATCTAAAGGACTGGCCTCTTCATGCACTCCAGCAGTTTATAGATGGGGTGGGCCAACACAAAGCTCTGGATCTGGGCTTGGGTGGTCAGCCTGCCAGCTCTCACCATCCACACCACCAGGATAAGCTCATCAGCATCCAGCTTTCTGGCTCCCATGCCCTTTGGGGGTTGGGAGTTGAGAGGCTGTGGTTCACCCTCTTGCACTCCAGCAGGGCCAGGTCTATTGTGCTGCCCAGGAGAGGTGCAGGGCCTGCTCTCTGGAGCGCTGCACTTGGTGGAGGCCTGGGCCAGGGATCTACTCTCATGACCCTGGGGAAAACTCTTCCACCTGCCATATGTTGGGAAGAGGGAGAGGGAGAGGGCAACACTCCTTGCCTATGCCACCACATGATAGATGAGTGGCAGGGTCAGCTCTCCCATGCTTGTGCCCCCCACCCCCTCCACAATCAAGGCCAGCTCTGCTGTGCTTCCTGGGCAAGTACTGCAGATGGTTAGGGGCAGAGCCAGCTCTGTATAGCCCTTAGACATCAACACTGCAGCCCAGACCAGGGATGTCTACATAGCCTTTAGTGGTAGCAGATCCCCACTGCTGCAAGGCTGCTGATCCAGACATGGCCCTCGGTGGTAGCATGGGCCTCATGTCCAAGTATCCAGCTCTGCCTCTCTTCATTGTACACACGTCCTTCTGCTTCTCCTCTTCCATCTCTCTACCTCTTGTTCATCTTAGTGGTACTTGATGTCTTTGGATGTCTGGGATGATCTCAGGAGGGCTATGCCCTATCTATTCTATGTGGCACTGGGGAGAGGTTGTCTCTGTAGTCTGCCCATCCAGGCTCAGGTCACCTGGCATTGGGCTGGTGGTCATCTCGGGCTTACTTTGTGAGGCTGGGTGGGGAGAGTCGTTCCTTTTTATACTTACTTAGTACTGAGGATTGAACCCAGTGTTTTTCACAATCAGGCAAATGGTTTCCATTATAGTACATCCTAGTACATCCTCAACCCTTTCTTAGTATTTTGGGGCTGGGATAATGGGTCAGTGCTTAAAAGCCCTGCTGCTCTTGTAAAGGAACCAGTGTTCAGTCCCCAACACTGACAGGGCAGTAATCCTGTAACTGTCATGTATCTCCAGTTCTAGGAGAGCCAACACCCTTTTCTGAACTCTGTTGGCACCAGACCATGTATGTGGCACACATCCATACTTGGCAGGCAAAACACTTGCACATATAAAATACAAAACCAAGCAATTTTAAAAAAAACATGTTTATTTTGAGACAGGTCTCACTAGGCTGCCAAGGCTGACCTAGAACTCACCCTATATTCAAGGAACACCCAGAACTCATGGTCCTTCTCTCTTGGTGTTGCAAGCTGTTACATTTTCAGGCTTTCCAAGCCCATAGTTGTACCTGTATGTATAAGATTTCAGAGCTGACCACTTGGTATTGGACAACAAATTGGTGCCCTCTTCCCTGGGGAAGATTGTTTTTCCCATTCTCATCATTCCTTTGTTACCTGCAGTTTCTTGTCTAGAGTTTCAGTCTCATGAGCCCTCCCCAATACATGTGAACATGTCCACTGGTGTGTTCATTGTTCAGGTCTTGTTTAGGCAGCCATGCTGATGAGACTTCATGAGTGAAGCTTCTCTAACACTTCTCAGAGACAAAAATCTCACAGCAAACTTTGGATTCCTCTAGTTCTTTACGATCTTTCCACTCCTTCTTCTGCTATAGCTCCTGAGCCTTAGGTGCAGGAGTTGGGCTGTAGATGTATCAGTTGGAGCTGCATACCACATGATCACTTGGATTCTGCATTTGGATTGGATGTGGTTTTCTGTAATGGGCTCCATCTGTTGCAGGGAGACATTTCATTATTTTCTTTTGATGAAGGGTGAGGACCTATACTTATCTGTGGGTATAAGAATAAATATTTAGAATGTAGCTAAGGATTATGCCAGCTTAGTAAAGTTGTGGTTGTAGGTTCTACTCCAAGATCCATGACTTCATCGGTCCTGACACTAGGCTTTTCTGATGTGGCTTCCGGAGGCTCAAGCTGGGGTCCTCATGCCTGTTAGTTACACTCTGACTGAACTATTAGCCCAGAATAGGAAGGAAGCACATTATTGAATGAGATATTTCAAATTTTAATGAATCACCCTTCCAGTGTTTATTACTGCTTAGAATTCTTCCAGTCTTAACCAAGGAGACCAGAGATTGTGACTAGCACACATCCGCAGATGATAGATACCATGCTCTCTGTTGAAATATTTTTGAGAAAACTATGGACTTTATAGGTCCAGAAAAATAATTTAGAGGGATGAAAAAACAAAGATGTTTTCAGACTGAAAAAAAAAATGAAATAGTTTACCAGTCAGAAAGAAATGATAAAGAGTGCCCTCAAGCAGGAAAAATAAAAAAAAAAACCTCAGTAAAACAAAACAAACAATCCCAAACAAACCAAGAGGGAAGATGCACACTTTAGGAGGCAGAGAATAATTGATGTGGGTGTTTAAGAACAAAATATAACTAAAATTCTGATCATAAAACAACAGAGGTTTGGGACCGAGATAGAAATGGAATGGGATTAACGGAAGCCGTTATTTCAAAGGCAGCCACAGATACCAATAGCTTTGAACCTGGTTCTAAGAACATGAAGTTAAGACTTTTAAAGTCTGAAGAGTAGCCACTGGAGGAATGGAAACTGAGTATGTTAATCCAGGAGCAGAGGATAATCAGGTGTGAATATCAAGCTGTAGACAAACATGGCTGAAACACACGTGAACCTCATAGTGTTCACAGAGTTTATGAGTTTCCTGGGGGTGATGGTGAAGAGCTGGGAATGGAAGTAGGGGAAGAGGTCCAAAGAGAGACAGAAGGTGAGATCATTCATTCTGCATGGCAATTATATGGAATTTCAAGACATTTCTTCACTACTTTTTGTATTATTTAAGAAAGAACATTTAAGCAAGAAATGCATGTATTATAATTTTGAACCAATTTAAAGTGACAGCCAAGAAGTGATTAAAAGTGCAGGTGAGTAAGACAGGAAAATAATAGGGGAATACTTAGGATGAGGGAGAGGATCCCAGGATGGGGAAGGGTGACAAGGAAGGGCACCGGAGAACTGATTATTATCCAAATATATAATATATATGTATGAACAGATCATAATGAAGCCCACTGTTTTGGACAATGAATATATGGTTTTAAAAGCTTGGGTGCAAAGTCCATAGACATAGTCCTTTGAGATCAAGATTTTGTTGTATTAAGCTCTTAGTAGGTGCTCACTTACAAGGTGCTCACAGGTTTGACTAGTCTCAACTGCATTTTGCTGAGAATTTGAGCCCCTCCAAACACCATTCTTTCTTCATTGTTTGAAGGTCCCAGATTCACCATGCCTACCTCTCTTGGTCTGCTCAACCTTGATTTTTGCCCAGCATATTCTGATATGGTTATAGTTTTCCAGGATCAGTTCAGAATGCCTGGCCTCCAAGTACTTTTAAGACAGTGAATTAATAAAAAGTTTGGATCCTCCCATTGAGGGATATTGTACAGATTCCCAGGAACATAGAAGAACATACCCTCAAGTCCATTCCTCAGTATGTCTGACCCTTGCTGGAGTGGGATCATGTGGTCTTGACCTTCACCTAGATGGGGTGAATTTCTTGTACTGTCAGGCATCTATGGTGGTCTTTGTCATTATAAAAAGTAGTCGTGAAATGTCACTAGTTTTCTATTAAATGGAAGTTTAAAATTTGACTATGTATCTGTGCATGATACAAAAGCAAGAGGGTGGATTTTTTGGGGGGGAGGGAGGACAGAGAGTTTTATGGCAGCCAGTCAGGATGGTCAATGTGCAGTGCTGTATGCTTATGAAGAGCTAACAATAAAACTCATTATTTTGTTCACTAAGAAAATAATTTTAAAGCTAAAATTAAGTGTAGCTACCTTTTTTTCTAACTCTAGGAAAACCTTTGCTAGTAGAAAAGAGTATTCTACCACTTAGATATGCCTCCAAAGGAAATGGGATACCAATAGGAATGAGCTTTGGGTCATCAGAAGTGGTCAGGCTGAATGACCATGGTTAGGGGACTTCATGGTCTGTAATTCCCTAATTGTAATTCTGTAGTCCCTTCTAGGTCTGTAATTCAAGAATTTTGGAATCAGTGGTGCTAGTCTCCAGAGTCAGATAAACCCTGGAAAACATGCCTGTACAGGAACCTCTAAAATAACCACTAAGTATTCCATGCCAAGAGGTCACATGATTGCCAGGAACGCTGAAATCAGGTGCCTTTTCGGACAATGAGATATTTTCTCCATTGCCCCAAAGCCCATGCTAGACAAGCAAATACTCCCTCTGTGACAAAAGCCCTGTTACTGCTGCTTTCTGGGTAGAGCAGAACTCGCTGTTTGCCTTACAGGCAGCAAAGCCAATGAGGTTGTTTCTGAAGTCCTCAACGGGACATTAGAAATTAAGTGCACTCCACTGTTCCCTGGACTCTGATGTCACACAGCGTCCCTTTGGAATTTACCATGTGCCACTCTGGCTTTATGAGTTAGTGTTAGGCAAGCAGGTCTTGTCACTGTCCACTTATGATATTCCAAAGAGAGGAAGTGTGACTCCTTCTTTGTATTTCCCACAGCATTTAGATTATTTTACAAAGGTTGGGGCTCAGTGACCATTCTTAGGCCCATTGGATAGAAACTGCTTGGGCTAAGCTCATTCTAACAATGCCAGTGTGCCTCTTTGTTTCCTCTGATGGTGCTTTGCTGCTTCTGCGTCTCCACAGGCTACTTCTGTGTGTCCTGTGGATAACAGGATTGTATAGGCAACCACACAGAGTATAAAGCAAGTGGTGACATTCAAGGAAGAACTAAAGCAATAGCAGCTTTAAAGAAGTGAAGAAGCCAAACACCACAAAGGGAAAATTCAGAGTCAAGTCAGAGTCAGAGGAATTGGTCTCTAAGGAAGACTAAGAAGTTTGGATCTGAGTGTCCAACATATCCAGGAGCTCACCCTGGAGCCACCAGGAGATGAGTAGACAAGGGACACAGAAGATGATGCATGTGAACCAAGTACCACAGAGGGGCCTGGATCTCAGCCTTTGGGAGAGGGTAGGAGTCTAGGACTTCCCAATCTATCCCAGAGGGACACTGGTTTTCCTTTGCTTTATCTATCTATGCATCAGGCTCTCTGCAGCATCAACTCCTTGGCTCTTCCAGCTTCCACTGTGTCAATGGAACTCAAGATCAGAATATGTCACAGGAGTACCCAGGACACAGTTTACCTTCCCACATGGAGGTGAAGCTGAGGAGGATGGGCAGGCTCTGGGTATCTACTGCCAGTGTGTGCATATTCTGCCTCTAAGGACATGGCAGCATGAGGTCTAAGAAGAGACTCCTGTGGTCCTTGGCTACAGTCCACTCCTGGGCATCTTGCTTGCCCCTGTCTAATGATTCTTGGCTTTACAGAGTCAGTTTGAGTCTGAGGTCAGCTCCTCTGCTACCCTCTTTCCTGAGTATTGAGTTTTAACTCCTGGGTTCAGGCTGTCCAACCTAAGGTCCCAGGGCAGCTGAGGAGACATCAGTAGGAGGAAAGGTATAGAGTTTACAAGCAGTTGTCTCTGCTGAAGTGGCATCTGAGAAGGTCGGCTTCCATAGACATTTATGTCTTATTAGGTGACTGTAGTCCATAACAGTCTACAGGATTCAAAAAAGCTATAATTGCTTGAATGAGAATAGGCTCATATATTCAGATGCTTGGTTCCCAATAGGTGGAACTATTTCAGAAGGATTAGGGTCCTTTGTTGAAGGAAGTGTGTCACTAGGGGAAAGCTTGAAGGTTTCAAAATCCAATGCCATTCCCAGTTAGTTGTCCCTGTCCCTCTCTGCTTCTCTCTTGTAAATCAGATGTAAGATCTTAGCTACTGCCCCTTAGCATCCATGCCTGCCTGACTGCTATCATGCTTGTACCATGATAGTCACGGACTAACCCTCTAGAACTATGTTCTTTTATAGGTTAACTTGGTCATAGTGTGTTGTCACAGCAATGGAAAAGCAACCAACACAAGGGTTGTCTTAGTCAGGGTTTCTATTCCTGCACAAACATCATGACCAAGATGCAAGTTGGGGAGGAAAGGGTTTATTCAGCTTACATTTCCACATTGCTGTCCATCACCAAAGGAAGTCAGGACTGGAACTCAAGCAGGTCAGGAAGTAGGAGCTGATACAGAGGCCATGGAGGGATGTTTCTTACTGGCTTGCTTCTCCTGGCTTGCTCATCTTGCTCTCTTACAGAACCCAAGACTACCAGCCCACAGATGGTACCACCCACAAGGGGCCTTCCCCCCTTGATCACTAATTGAGAAAATGCCTTACACCTGGATCTCATGGAGGCATTTCCTCAAGAGAGGATCCTTTCTCTGTGATAACTCCAGCTTGGGTCAATTTGACACACAACCAGCCAGTACAAGGGTGAATTGTCAATATGTAGGTTGGGTCATTTGCTAGTCTAAGAGGTGGGTGATATATATAGGAGGAGTCTCAGGCACATCGTACATAAGTAGGATGTTCAGCCTCCACTTTCTGGGGTATAATTTGTTAGGAAACCCAATTTTCAAACCATAGATCTTGCACAGGCTCTGTCCCACTAGCTCCTCCCCTATCCATGGTTCTTATTTCCTTGACTCTGATGAGAGTTCCTAGAATGTAGACATGTGAGAGCAGGAGGGAGAAGGAGAATGTTAACTGAACACCCTCATCCTGGTACCCTGGCTGTGATGAGCATCCTTTGTGGAGCTGAGCATTGAAGTCCATTGTCTTCCTTCAGAAACCAAGGGTCTGGATCATACCGGTGTGGGTGGGACTACCTCAGGTGTGAACCCCCAGGTTTCACAGCCACATTGGTGTCAGCAAGAAGGCACTTCAGGGTGGAGTTTCCATGCTGAGTGTGGAAGGTAGGCCGGCCATTACCACGGAGCTGTGGTTAATAGGACAACACTCAATTCTCAGCACCATGGGAGGTGGGTTTTGGACCAGTTCTTCACGTATTTTCATTGTCTTTTAGAAGAGAGGGTGTATGTTCACATACACTACCTATGCCTAGACTTAGCAAGTGGGTCTTTGCTTTTTCTGCCTCTTCTCACTGGACCTTTGGTTGGAAAAGGGAACCATTCTGTGATAAGAAAGCTGGAAACTGACCAGCACCCTCCTCCTGCAGGGGCCTCCAGCAAGTGTCTGTAGCCATGTTGAAACTGGTACATTCTTTCCCAATACTTAATTAAGATGAACTCTGTGAACAAAAGCATCGCTCCATCTCAGGGCTAGAAAAACCACAGCCTAGAGGTACAACCATGGGCTTCTGACCTCAAAGGAGGTTTTTCTATCCCATGCCACCTCTCTTGCCCTATTCTCCCTCATGACATTTTTGCACCAAGTCACTTGGCTATGACAGTTGAAATCAGTAGCAGTTCCAAGGTTCTCAATCATTTTTTTCCTTGTTGCTGGGGGTCCAGGTTTCTTTAAGACCATAAATAATACATAAATTAGTATGTTGAGCTGATTCCCACACCTTTTTCCATGGGCTTTCAGTTCTTCTTGAGATCAATACAGCTTAAAAGAAAAGGAAAAGCCAGCTCAGCTGGTGTGCGGATCCCAGCCTGGCTGAGGGGCTGTAGCACAGCCCACCTTCCTGGGGTGTGAGCCGTGCCTGACGGCTCAGCTTGCTTGTCCCTAATGAGCTGGGATGTGGAGGGATGTGGTTGTGCATTCTAAATCCAGCAAGCACTGAGCAAGTGTGTCTGGATCCACACCACTGATGAAACCCTGTCAGAAAGACATTTCTTTTAGGCCTGTGCAAGCAAGGATGGGAGGTGTGTGAGAATCTGTTCTGTCCTCCACTGCTTCTAGATGGCAGACTTGCCGAGGTTTCCCAGCATCAGAGATGAAGCCACGCAGAGATAACAAAAGAGAAACAATTCCAAGGACACAGACTGAATGGATCAGAACAAGCTGCAAGAGAATCTCCATCCTTGGCTCAACACAACATCCTACAGAAACTGTCCACTAAGCACTCAGCGTTGGACCCAGGGCTGGTTCAACAGGGTGAAGCCTGCAGCCTCTGTAGCCCCGTGTAGGCATTTCAAGGCCCCTTTATGTGTATTCAGGCTTTTCACAAGCTCTTTTTGCACATTTGTGCATGGAGTCTTGAGTGCCTATACAAAGCTTGTTCATACTTCCAGCCATTCACTTACCATCTTTCCTTTCCTTCCATTTCTCTCTCTCTCTCTCTCTCTCTCTCTCTCTCTCTCTCTCTCTCTCT
>JADRCH010000005.1:20364970-20437744 GCA_019843965.1 Rhynchomys soricoides | reverse complement strand
CTATTCTTTTATTTTTTGAGTATGAAACTGCAGCCTTTGGCAGGATATGTAGATAAAAGATCTCACAGGGATAAGAGCTAGAGAAAACTTTAACGAGGAGAGCTTAGACCGTTTTCAAAGCCCCTCTGCAGTGCACAGAGTGGCTCAGAGCTGGCGGAGCGTGAGGTGACACACCATGTCACTGGGCTGCAGTGCACGCTCAGGCCTCGCTCTGATGAGCTGGGCAATTGGGGGACTGTTTGAACAGACCAAAGAAAAATATCAAAAGGCAAATTGGAGTCAGGGAGAAAATGAATAGCCCATGATCTCCAATGGAGATTACAGACGTAATGACAAAGTAGTGAGGATTTTAAAGGGGCTGTTATTCTAAGAAAGGTAATTTTGTTCAACTTTTTTTTTTTTAAGGTGGAAAAGAGGATGAAGAGATCAGCACCAGCTAAATCATCACTGTCAGATAAAAGGTAAATCTTTCATTAGGAAACATTTCTTTGCATGCCCTTTTGACATTGAAGAATATATTTGATGTAAGGATATGGGGCTTTATCAAAACTATAATATGCTAAAATAAACAAAACCACAATGTCATGTTTTATTAGAGAACAGCAGCCATAAAAAATATGGAAAAGAACTTTTGAGATTTATAGTGTGTCTCTGTATAGGAGCTTTTCTCTATTTAATAAAATTTTAAGAGCCACACTTTGCTGGCAGTTTACAAAGTCAGCAAACTTAGCTGGTAAAACAAAAGAAGCTGCCTGGACCCCATGCTAGTCATGTCTGCACCCCAGTGACTGAAACACCCACCGAAACAAAGGGAAGAGTGCTGTATTTCCGCTAAGGTTTTCCATCCATGTTATTGGCTGTGTGATTTTGGGCAGGAGTATGTGGTGAAGGTTCCTAATGGAAGTCAGTGTGTAGATGTGGCACATCTGTGCTGGGTTGCCTTCTCTTACTCTCCCTTCCTTCCTTTTCCTTAGCCTATGGGATAGTGTTGCCCCCTTAGCCTATGGGATAGCCTCCTCCCCCATCCCCCAGTTACTCCTCTCTGGAAACTCCCTCAGAGGTGTGCATTATTGAAGTGTCTGTGTGCTTCTAAATCCAACCAAGTTTACGAAATGAGCCATCGATATTGTTTCCAAAGAATTGGTTTAGACTTTCGTGTACCTATTCCAAGCTTGCAGAGTTTAGATCTCTTGCAACACTGTGCTGTTGCCCATACAGGCCCTTCCCTCCATTTCCCCATACCACCTAGAAACCAAGAGAGTTCAGCTACTTCTCATTCTGAGACAGGGCACAGGGATAAGAGGAACCCGTACCATGAAGCAATTTTCAGGGAGGCCACTTGCTGTGTGAAGGCTTTGGTGTTTCTGCTACCTTCCTTCTCTCTGCCATCACAGCCCTGGGTTTCACCTTTTATGACTCCAACACCACTTCTCAGCAGTGCCACTGTGGACCACTGGGACCAAGCTTTTAAACTCTTCATCCTTTGGAGGACACATCCAAATCATGACATCCTAGCAACAAGGCTTGGAAGAGTCCTGGGGTAAACTCTGTGGACAGATTTTATTAATGGAATATGTAATGTGCTCATAGTTTATGACCTGGTGAACCACATAGATGTTTCAGTGCCAGATTTCTGGAGTGGGGATCCCTCTTATGCCAGCCTCACCTGATACTTGCCAATACCTAGGCGACTGTTATTGAAAGCCTCATATGATGTTCTGAAGTTCTCCCTAAGGAGACAGGCTGTGTTCCAAATTATTTGTATCTAGGAAGTGTACACATCACATGATCGTATTATTTGCTGTTCTGGCTTGAGTCATGGAAACAGGATAAATCCGGTCATCCAAGTTAGCAATGGAGACGGTCCTACAGAAAAAGAGGATCTTTTCCTTAATTTAAACTCTTAACAATATATTTCATCAGAGTGGCTGTTCTAACAGCCACCTATAGCTTTCTTTCTGTGCCTAACAGGTCACGATATTTGGCAGAACTTTCTCACATAACCACAGTCACAAGTTGTTTTCACTTAGGAAACTTTATTAAAGTAAGCCACGTGGCATGTGGTACTTGATCTGGCATTCAAGACTGGACTGCTTTCTCTTGTTCTGAAGTCTCCTTGTTAGCAGACAAGGCAATGAACACTTCTGTAGCTGAAGGGAGTTAGCTCCCCCCAAACCCCCCACCAAGGGAGTTATGCCCAATGTGGTCTATGAGAGCTGTTTAGAGTATACTTGCCAGGTGCTTACCACACCTTCGGTAGATGCTTGGAGTCAGTCCCCAGCACACATCCCTAGTTAGAGGTTTCAGAGATATTGAATTCAGAAGCATGGTGTTCTCTGGTGCTTGTTGTTTTGGAGTGAGTATAGCTCCAAGTAGAGAACCGTGGGAGAGCTCACTGAGCTTGGGCTGGACTTGGGTCTATGGCTGGGGGCCATGTTAAGCGAAGGAAGGATTGGTAACTAACTACTCAAGAGGTCACTACAACCCTGCCTTATGCCAAAGTGAGCCATGGAATGAGCTTCAGTTGCCCCTTTACTCCTTTTATGTGTGTGTCTTCTTCAGTCCCTTTCCCTAAAATCCAGGTACCTGCTCTCAGGGTCCAGGAGAGACAACATGAAGATAGAATTAGGAGGCCAAAGACCAGGGTGAGGTTAGAGAAGGGAGATCCAAATGAAAACTTTCCCAAGGTACTTACTGGGAAGCACTTTGGTGTGTGAGAGTGTAGAAGGAAAGGAAGCAGAGACAGAGGAACCTAGAGGCAGTTTGAAGGTCTCTCCTCTATTCCTGACTAAATCAAATTACCACCCAAGATATTGATTTCCTCCCCAGAAGAAAAGAGTCGGGGGTGGGGGGATGCCCCTTTTATCATAGAATTGTATTGTTTGCACAGGGCAAAGTCTCAAAAAATGTCAAAACCAATCATGTCATCAATGGCACAAAACTAACTGGAATCCCAACGGGTAAAGTGTTCCACACTGCAGTGCCCAGGTGGGATGTGTTAGCAGTGGGAACAGATAGTGTGGAATACTTACCAATGAACGGGTGTCTTGCTGAGCCAAGGGAACTTATTTCCATAAGAGTTTGACATGCTCACAAGTCTAATAGGCAAGGATACCATTAAGAACTGGTTTCCAGAGCTGAGATGACAAGACAATCATTTGTTCTACCAGGGTAGGGCTATAGAAGGACTCAAGTGAGGACCTTCCCCAAAGCACTTTCTGAGAAGCACTTTGGTGTCTGAAAGAGTGAAGGGAAGAATAGAATAGAGACAGAGAAAGCCAGAGGTGGGTTCGAGGACACCCTCGAAAGCACAGGTTGATTCTGTTCCACAGTGAGTGAGCCATTTAGATCAGTAGATTCCTGGGATAGACATCAGAAGTTTCCGTGAACAAAGCTCAGAGTTTAAAGACCAAGAAATTGTAAGTGAAATGTTGAGTTCTTTGTTAGACTCTTGAATAAAAGCTGTTTTCAGATCGTAGTGGTGAAGGGGAGGATGAGGGCTAGAGATGGCACCAGCATCTCCCTGAACCAAGGAGCCACGAGTCAGGAGCCCACCTCCCCTTCCCCACAGGCATTCCTAACACTATAGCCCAGAGGGTGCTTAGCAGCTTCGGTTTAATCTTTCCATTGACAGGAAGCTTATAGATAGGCCTTTAAATAATGAACCTGAAATATACCCCAATAGAATTTAGTCAGACATAAAGAAAACTGAAATTGTGGAATTTGCTGGAAAACGGGTGCAACTGGAAATAAACATAGTACATGAAATAAGTCATGTCTCTCTCTCTCTCTCTCTCTCTCTCTCTCTCTCCTCTCTTGGGCTCTAGGTTGTATGTTTGTGTGTAGGTGATGTGAAAGCAGAAGGTAGACTGAGTGAGCCCCGAGTATTAGAAACTGCTCCCTTAGCCACAGACTTTTCTAGTTCTAAAGAGTTACGTTATTGTATATTATATATTATTGTATATTATATATTGTAGTTCAAATGTCCAAAGAGAACAGTGATTCAGCTTCCCCCTTCACTCTTGCTCCGGCACATTTCTTTTTCTTGTCTAGGCTCTGTGGCCTCAGGTCATTCATGGTTGACCACCAAACACACCTTCAGACTCCATCCTGCTTGGCTAGATGGTTTCTGGTTGTCAGTAAGAGCTTGCCTCTCTTTGCTCAGATGACTGCAACATATGGTGCTCCTGTGCATGCTGCTGAATTTTCTGATCTTTTGGAATTATCTTTTGTACAGTCTAGCTGTCATGTGCCTAGTTACAACTGATGACTACCTAATGAATAGGGCTTAGCCTGGGTGAGAAGATTCTGGCCTGGGCAGGCAGCTTATTCCCAAGAAATGTATACACACCAGGTTTGAAAAGGCTTGTCTGTCTTCTTTGGGGATCAGTCTTTAACCTATCTCAAAGGATGGTCCATTTTTCTCCTTTTGTCTTAAGTTATATCCTTTTTGGTCCCAGGGTCACAGCATACAATTAACTTATGTCCTAAAGAAGAGTAGATAAATGCACACACACTTCTGTCTATCCACAACTCATCTGTCTGTTTGTCCACCCACCCACCCCTCTCTCCATCCACACCTGTAATCTTCATAGGAAAGTTGAGAGAGGCAAGGTAAAGCAGCAAGCTTAGATTAACACATTCCTTGATAACTACTGTATTTTTATTTAATTAAAGCCAATTTATTTACTTTATACAGTGATAAGAGGGCAAGAGATTTTGCATCTACACAAAGGGGATGCGGATTTTTGAAAATGCCAAAAGGCCCTGGCTTAGGGTTTATGTGGAGGATTAGAACTGCCCTCACATTTCCTGATCTCTGCTTCTTCTGAGATGGATGGAGCTATTTTCCTCTTGCTGTTCATGGCTTACAGGTCACTGCTTCTGAAGAATAAGCTTTTTCTTGGCCTACTCTATAGATGAGATTCTGAGACCTACACCCCCTACTCTATGGCTCACTGAAGGCTGGGGCTCAGTGAGAAAAGTAAGCTTAGCTTCAGGAACCAACATTTTATTGTTGAACTCTACTATCTTCTGGCTGCTTTTAGCCACTTGTGGTTTGAATGAAAATACTCCCCATAGGCTCATAGGGAGTGGCACTATTAGGAGGTGTGGCCTTGCTGGAGTAGGTGTGGCCTTGCTGGAAGAAGTGATCACTGGGGGTGGGCTTTGAGGCCACAGATGCTCAAGTCACTCCCAGGGTGGCATTCTCTTCCTGCTGCCTGTTGATCCAGATGTAGAACTCTCAGCTCCTTCTCCAGCACCTTGTCTGCCTGCATGCCGCCATGTTTCCCACCATGATGGTAATGGACTAAACCTCTGAATTGTAAGCTAGCCCCATTTAAATGTTTTCCTTTAGAAGAGTTGCCATGGTCATGGTGTCTTTTCACAGCAATGAAACCCTAAGAAACCTCTTGAGATGATCTCAAGTCCTTCTGCTCCAGAGCCTACAAATGCCCAGGGCCTTTGGACCACTCTCAGACCTTGCCAAAACAAGTCTAGGCAAAAGGAAACAGATACCTTACCCCACTGTGTGCCATGGTGCTGATGTCCCAGAGGATGACAAGCAGTCAGCAGTGATAACTTTTATGATAGGCAGGAAACCCATGGATGGTGAGCAGGGAGCCTTTACAGCCCTGCAGCCTCCTGTCTCATGCAGATGCTGGATACATGCAGTTCTGCCTGAGTGTTCTCACCCATCCTAAGTTTGCTGTGTTTTCTCAGGTCAAGTTGCCTGTGAGATTTATCTCACTTTAGGGAAATGTTCTTCTTTTAGCTTTGATTGTTCACGCTACACACTCAACATTTGGAAGTATGATTTACTGGTGGCCAGGAAAACAGAGTCCAGTGCAGCCCAGTTGAAATCTAGGTACATAGTAGGTACTCAACAAATACTTGCTGAACCGATAGCAGGAATAGTATTTCTCAAGTGGCCTTGTTGAATTCTGGAAATGATTTTTGTGGAAGGAAGCCATGCCTCTGTACCAGCAGGTTCTCAACCTATGGATTGCAAGCCCTTTAGGGGTTGAACGACCCTTTCACAGGGGTTGCCTAAGACCACTGGAAAACACATTTATTTACATTTCAATTCATAACAGCATCAAACTTACAGTTATGAAGTAGCAATGAAAATAATTTTATGGCTGGGGGTCACCATGACATGAGGAACTGCAGTATTAAAGGGTCTGCATTAGGAAGGATGAGACCACTGCTGTAGATGAAGAGTGATGAGCTTTGGTTGTTGTCGTTGTTGTTTTTTAAATATACTTGGGGATTGCAGAGAAAGTGGAGAATGCTGCGTGGATAAACAAGTCTGAAGGTTGAGGAGGAGAACCTAGCATGCTTAGTATAGCCACAGACAGCAGATAGCAGAGGGGCATTTGTATCTGATTAGTTTAGGAAGCAGGACTCAGAGAAGGGGTGGACAGCCACAGACTCCATAAGAGAAAGGGGCCAATCACGCGAACCATAGGGCCCACGTGATGGAAATGAAAATGCTGCGTGTTCCATGTAAAAATTCTTTTAAAGTGTAATATTCTTCCATTCATTCTTTGAGAATTTCATGCATTTTTAAATCATAATTACACCCCACTCCCTCCATCAACTTCTTCCTGACCCACTCCGGCTCCTTATCCCGTCTCCAACTCTACGGAGCCCAGAGAGATGGCTTAACGGATACAGTGTTTGCCATCAAGTGTACTGGCCAGAATTTAGATCCCCAGCACCACATAAAGCAGGGCAGGTGTGTCAGCCCACCTACAACCCCAGCACTGGAGAGTCAGAGATGGAGAATCTCAGGGAAAGTTGGCTAGCCAAATTAGTGAGGTTTGTCTGTGCGCAGCGAGAGACCCTGTCTCAGTAAAGAGCAATTGAGAGAGACGGCTGAAGTTAAGTCTCTATACTCACACCCATATATATGCACACACACATACAAACAAACATGTTTGCACACATGCATGACTACCACAGACATACCCGTGGCATTTTTTAAATAAGGAAAATCAAGACTACAGCAGCATATCATTAACTATCTACCCTTCTAAATGCAGTCCTATGGGACTGTGCAGGCCAGACATCCATGAAGCTAGTCTCTAGAGAGAGGCATTGTCTATCTCTATTCCCTATTCAGAGGATGATTTGGAAGGTTGCTCACATCAGCTACTTTCTGATTCAGTCTCTTTTTGCCCGTAGCCAATTAGCATCCTGTCTGCTTGCTGTGTATCCGGGCTTTCTGGATCCTGGGACTCCACTGATTTGAGCAGTAGCATCCTTTGGGTTTGACTTGCACACCATTTGTTTTCCATGGGCTCTGAGCTCAGCCTAGCAAACAGCCTCTTCTTAATTGGTCCTCTGCTTAAACTACATCTACTCCTCTGCTCAGAGGAGCTGGGCCAATCACGCAGAAACCTAGAAGACTTGCTTTTCTCTCATCCCAGAGATTCAGCTAGGGTAGTTTCTCAGTTAGTCAGCTAGCTACCTGCTTCCTCCTCCAGTTTCTTCCTGACCTCCCTCAGTCTTCAAGGCGCACACCCCCAAACAAGAGGCCAGCATATTGCTTTCCCCTCTCCAACAAAGAGGAAGAATGTGCATGGACACACAAACACAAAGACAGTTTTAAATGATACCATTGAGTCGGCCCTCCACTTGTGCAAGGCTGCAAGAGTACAGGATAGTAGAGGTCCAGGCAAGTTCACTGTTTGTAGAAGATACCTTACTCCATGCTGGATCCGAGTCCCTCTGGGAATGTGCACGGAGTTGGAAGGGCACTTCTGGCTGGCACTGCAGAAGTCACATAAAATCAAACCTTATTGTTCTCCCCTCAGTTTCAAAAGCAAGGCTTCTATGCTTGCTTTACAGTGCTTAACACACATATTGCAGGTGCCATGGCAGGTAATGTCACCCATGAGGTTTTGCTTGGAAGATTGTTGGTATCTCTCAGGCCCAGCAGCCTGGACACTTCATCAGGTTCATCTTCTTACCCCTGATCTTCTATTTCCTGGCCTCCTTAGTATCTCCTGAGGTCTTATGTTTGCCTGCTCAGTCTGGCTCAAGCTCTCCTCTCATTTTCCTTGAGCTGGGATTCAGTTAGTGGCTTTGTGCAGCATAGAATCTTGCTCAGCTCAACTCCTTTCCCTTTGGCTTCTGATAAAGAATAAATTGAGAGAGACCTGATGAGGAAGTTCTGCTGAGTCTTCCCATCTGGGGACAAGAGGGGTGCTTTGGCAAATCTCATTTTGAAGATGTCACTGCTACCTCCAGAATATTCAACAGGACAGATTTTTACATAAATAATGTGGAGAATTGATTGTATATGCCAGCTGGGCCAGAGGGATTTCCCCTTTGGAATCACAATTTAAAGATGAGATTCTGAGAACACTGCTGTTAACTGGAGCTTCCATTTGGAAGCTCCTATTCTCTGGAGTCTTTCTGTGTGATCTGTTTAGAGCCTCATGATGCTTACTCATCTCTGTGCCTGTATTTAGCATCAGCAGAAGAAGGGGGAATCCCTGTTCTTTTGATGTTTATTTGACTATGGAGGCTGATAGTTCACTTGCCGAAGAGAATAAAATCAAAGATCTCAAAAAACATTTCTTACATTTTGTGTTTGATCGTGAGGGTGAGTGCGCATGTATATTTGGGCATTTATTTATATGTGTATGCAGTGTGTGTGCAGTCAACAGTCAAGGTGTGTTAGAGATGTGAACATCAAGCTAAAAATAAAAATGAGGGCATTTCCTAAAGAATCTTTCTTCCTTTCTTCTCAAAGGCACCACCTTCCAGCTGAATCACACCTTCTCTTTATCCTTGTGCAGAATAAGTACAGGGTCACACACACTGTAACACTGTGAGGTTTACTGATCAATGTATAATTGTAGTTTAAAGGCAAAAAGATGATCTGATTTCAGGAGCAGGAAGAAGAGACAAACAAGCTGAAATGCGATATCACAGCTTACTGGTAATGTCTGACTGGAGAAAGAATCCGAGCCCTGGGACTTGCTGCTCATACAGTGCCTCAGAACAGACAGATCTCCTCAGGCCATAAGAAAATCTCTCCGGAATGTGTGCTGGTGTAAGATGGGTGAAGAAAAGGTTGTATAAGACCAGCTTGTGATTGTAGCCACCAGAGATCCCTGATGAAAAAATGTGTATAGCTGGAAGAGCAAATCGGTTGCATTTTTCAGAGATTGTGCAGGATTTTGAAATTAAGCCCAGTAGGGTGAACAGACCTGTGCTCCAAGTGAGGTGGTGGGCTTGTGGGCTTAGAGCTGGGAACATTTATATTTCAAGCTCTGCGGCTCTGTGCCTGTCTAGCTGCAAAGGACTTGCAGAATTGACCGTCTCTGTTAGCCTTACTGCAGGCAGGATGGGAGCAGCTCTTGCCTTTGGTTAGGGAAGGCAAGGGAGTGAGGTGCTTAGCAGTTAAATTAGCTTTGTGTTGGACAGAAGACAAGGGTACCTCAGGCAAGCAGATTTTTGTCTATACTCTATTCTACACCAAACTGTGGGGTGGTTTAAATTGTCCAGGGTAAAGGTCAAACTCTCAGGAAGCCTTTGGAATTTCTAATTCTGTTAGAATTTATTCATTTCTAAAATGATAGAGTTTTTTGAGATGTCTTCTTTCCAGTAAAGATCGATAGTGATCTTTACTTTACTTTGCTTGTAATCAAAATGAGGCTTGAAAACCCTTTACCTCACTGTCTTTTCAGACAGGGACAATGCCTGCTGTACTAGAGTCTCCCCACCTAATGCCATGGATGGCTCTCTGCAGTAAGGTGAATGCTTGCAGAATGGATGCTGAACTCCTAAAGATCCACAGCACAGCGTTTTCTGTCTGGTTTCTAAAAGACAGGTACATCCCACTTAACATCAGTAATCTCCTAAAAATCAGATGTTCTGCCTGATAGTGGTTACCGGAGCCCACTTCTTATTACTGTAAGTGGGAAGAATTGCAGTGTGTTACACATCAACAAACCCCAAATCCCTAAGCAATTTCTGAAAACACAGCTGAAACACAGTAAAAATGCCTACATGTGACTGAAAGACCAGCATATTAGGATGCAAAATGCCTAAAACATCTCTTGTGATCCCCAGCTATTAGCACGGTTGGCAAATGGTCTCCCCATGTCTTGCAAAATCCTCCCCTTCTCCAGTGCTATGGTTCTTTTCCTCCCAGGCTTTCCTCTTTTCTGCAAGGTTTTCTTCAATATTTTTCACTTGTACAATATTAAATAAAAACCAGAGCAATTTGCTTACAACTCTGAACATCTGTTTAGAGCAGGTACCCAGCAGGTAGAGAAAGGCTTACCCGGAGCCTGAAATCCTACCAAGTGATTTTGGAAAGCAACTGAGGTCTTTCTCACCCTTGCTGTTTGTTAAAAATCATGCAACGAGGGGTTGGGAAGATGGCTTAGTTAGGAAAGTGCTTGGCATGCAAGCATGAAGGCCTGAGTGCAGATTCCCAGTGCCCATGTAAAAAGCTGAGCATGGTAGCCTGGGACTATAATCCTAGTTTGGGTAGGTGGAGTCTGGTGGATTCCTGGAGCTTACTCACTGGCCAGTCAGTCTAAACAGGTGATGAATTCCACAATTAGTGAGGTGTCCTGTCTTAGAAAATGAGGTGGAGAATAATTGAGGAAGACATCTAATATTGACCTCTGGCTTCCACACATACATAGGTCACACAGGTGTATGTGTGCACAAAACACACACACACACACACACCAGAAATTGTTACTGGGAGTGTGGTGGTGGTGTGATGGACCTGACCATGTTAGTTTTTTTGTTTGTTTGTCTTAATTGTGAAAGTGTTTGGGACTTTGAACTGGAAAAGCCGTTGAGCGCTCAGAGCTAATCAATGGGCTGTTCTGTGGTAGCTTAGAAGGTAAGAATGTTAAAAGCAATGCAGATAGGAGGTCTGGCTTGTGAAGTTTCAGAGGGAAACAAAGATGATATTTTAGGTTAAAAATTGTGATTGTTGGTCAGCTGGGGCTGAAGAATCAGCTATAATTAATAATAAATTGGCATTATTGAAGAGAAATATTCTGTCAAAAGGAATGTGTTTTCTCAAGGTCAGTACATAGAAGCTGTGGTCCAGAGTGGGCCAGGCTACATCTCATGCTGATAGCTGAACTTGGCAATGTGTAAGAGTTTCTCACATACTATTGGTTTTAAAGACATGAGAGATTCAAGATCAAGGAGTAATGGAGAGAGGCTGAAACCTAGCCCTGTGCGGCAGGGTCAGAGTCTCTGAAGAGATGCCAGAAAAGACTAATGGTAAAGATGCAGACAGAGTTTAAGTGAGAACACCAGGATTTTGGAGATACCAGAACCATGGGATGCAACATGTGTGCAATGGAGTTGACTTAATCCTGTGAGATAAGCTATGCATGCCGTGGATGACAGACCCATGAAAGTCAGGCTGCTCAGTCCTGGAACCCAGAAGATCATGAGTGAGCCCAAGATTCCTGACACTGAGCTGCAGACCATTGATTTACATTACTGGATTTTGGTTTTGCTTTTGATCTAATTGTTTATGTACTCTGATTCTTCCTGCTGAGATAAGAAGTATTTAACTTGACTTTGATTTTACAAGAGTCCAAAGATGAGAGACTATAAAATCCTTACAGAAACTGAACTTTTAACATGTTAGAATAGTTAAAGATTTTAGGACTTTTAATGTTATGTTATATCTTATGAAATTAACACGAGATCTTAGGGACCATCAGAAAAAAAGGAAAAGGTTATGATTTAACAGTGATATATTTGTGTGTCTAGTCGGCAAGAGATGATAGTTTTTATATTGTTATCTAAGAAGAGGAAACCTTAATTGGAGAACTGCCTTGCTCAGATTGGTTTGTGGCCATGTGTATGAGAGATTGTCTTAATTGATGATAGTTGTACGAGGGACCTGCCCACCGTGTGTGGAACTATCTCTTGGCAGATATGTGTGGGATGTCTAAGGAAGGTAACTAGGGTGAGCCAGCCCCTGAGGGTGTGAGAGTGGGAGAGCTGACCCAGCCCCTCACAAACTGCAGCACTTGATAGAGGGGGTAGGCTCTGCGCCTCGACTGAGCAGCACAGTGGAGCTGGCTCTGGAGGTATGAGTGCAGGTGAGCTGACCCTGCCTCCTGCTGATGGTTGCACTGGGTGGCCTTGCTGGAGCAGTGTTGGAGATCTCGCCCTGATGGTGTCGATAAGAGAAAACTGGGATTGCTGACCAGCACCACCCAGTCCCAGATCCAGGGCTCGGAATTGGCCCACACCAACATCTATATCATCTGGGAATGGTTGGGATGCACGAAAGGACCAGTCCTGCTGTCCCAAAGCTGTAAGATCTCCACGACACAGAACAGCAACTGGATAACCCGGAGGAGTCCTGATGAGGATCCAATATTGATGGTGTCACAGAAGCCAGAGATCTTGAACCAGACCAATGACTCATTGCAATGAACATTTGCAAGAGATGTGTGGACCAAGGGATAGACTGTAGGACACACTGACATGCTACAGCTTCAATGGTGGTCTGGTTTTATACTTTGTTATTTATTGTTTGTTTGTTTATGTGTGTTTTATTTTGCTGAGAGGTTGTAAAGGTGAAAGGCAGATATGAGGGCTGGGAAGATGAGTGGGACTGGGGTGCATGATGTGAAAGTCATAAAGAATCAATAAAAAGTTAGGAAAAAGAAAGAAAGAAAGGTGACTGAGCACGAGACAGTGGGGAGCCAGTAAGCGTCCTCCGTGGTTTCTGCTTTAGCTCCTGCTTGAGCTTCTGATTTGACTTCCCTCAGTGATGGACTGTGACTTAACAGCTTAGAAGTGTAAGCTGAAATAAACCCTTTACTTCCCTAAGTTACTTTGGATCAGATATTTTATTGTAGCAACAGAACATAAACTTTAATACACACACACACACACACACACACACACACACACACAAATCATGCATTGATTTTGAAGGCTGTAAATGTAGTTTATTTTTTCTGAAACTCACAAATAACCTGAAAAATACATCAGTATAGCCAGTACCTTTCTTTATCCTGATTCCCTTCCCTTCCCTTCCCTTTCTTTTTCTTTCTGTCTTTCTCTTTCTTTCTTTCTTTCTGTCTGTCTGTCTGTCTTTCTTTCTTTCCTTCCTTCCTTCCTTTCTTTCTTTCTGTCTTTCTTTCTATCTTTCTTTCTTTGTTTCTTTCTTTCTTTCATTCTTTCTGCTTTTAAAATAAGAGTCCAGGAAATTTGAGGGTGACCTGTGTGGTATGGTCAGACTCTGTTACCATAATGTGGAGATTATTTTGAATTGAACGCATTTGAAAATTATTGGATGTGGGAGGGGCCTTCGTTTGATTCCTGTACTGCCTAAAAGCAGAGCCTTCTAAAAGAATTCTCCTGCTTCAGTTCCTTCTAAGAGAGGCTTCTTGTACCAGGGGAAGAACAAAAACTTTCACCAGAGAAGAGAAGTTCGTGATATATTCACAAACAGATCTCACTAAAACACTTTATTGAGAAGAATCGGTTGCTGTGACTATGGGAGCCATGAAGTCCCATGATCTGGAACATGGAGAGCTAAGGGAACTGCTGATATAGCTCCCATTTGTCTCCAAAGTCTGGGGAGCAGGAGAACGATGGTGTAAGTTCTAGTCCAAACTTGATGGCCTGAGAACTTGGGTGCTGATGGTGTAAGTCTAAATCTGAGGGCAAGAAATAAAAGTTCATTCAGTTCAAGCAGCTAGGCAGAGAGCAAACCGTCTACCCCTCTGCTGTGTTTCTTTTATATTGTCAGCTGACCACACAGTGTCCTTCTAAGACAGTCCTAGACCCCACTGAGTTCTTGTCTTGCTCTTTCTAATAATGAAGTGGGCAGATAGCAAAGGGTGTATAAATGAGAGGAACTTAATTAACTTGGGATTAATAACTTTAAAAAGGGAAAAAATAGGTCACAAGGCAGGAGTGACAAATGGAACAATGAGATTTGAATTCTCACTAGCAGCAGGATGCTAAGTGAGAGCCGTTAGCGAGTGTTACATCTCTGAGAAGTGTTACAGCTCTTGCAGGTCTCAGAGCAGCAAATCTGGAAGTCTGGTGTTGCAGAACTCTGAAGCAGTAGGTCTTGGAGCCTGGAGATAGCTACAGGAATAAATCCCCTTTTGTAGCTGATTTGTGGGGTCTTGGAGGATATGGTAGGGATAAGTCTCCATGCCTACAGTTGCTGGTCCAGTACTGAAAGAGGGCCTGTGTGAGTTACCTGAGCCTTTGGTGAGTCTTCATAGCACTCTTCCTTCTCAGAGGACTGTTCTGATGAGGGTGTCTCCAGAGTGCATCTGCTCACTTATATAGAGCCAGGTGGGCACTGATTGGTTGAATGTGTGTGCATGCAAATAAGGTATAAAACTGGGCCAACCAGAGAAGGGCTGTCCAACCTGAAGGGGAAGAACACCAAGCCTGAAAGTCTCCAATCAGGTCGGTAGGATCTGCTTCTCACCATTGTGGTCACGATGGGCTGTACCCTATTTTCCTGCCCTATTTGCACCTGGGGAATCTTCGTGTCTATTTTTATTCAATTTCAAGTTCTATATATTTATCTACCCACCAAGTCTAATTAGTGCTGGCCATATATACATGGGGCATGGGGGAACTACCAGGCGCCACACTCCTAACAAAAAGTGGTTCTCTTTCCTACAGCAGCCATTATCAAGAGCAGCTGGGAGTGGAGACCTGGAAGCTCCTACCTAGTCCATGCTGGCATTTTTAACCGGTTTGATCTTGTACAGATCTTTCATTGCCCATTTTGTTCTTGACTGCTGCTTCACTGACAGCTGGGATCTTGGCTATGGACCATCAAATGGCAGCACAGTCCACTACAGTGGTTCCTTGCCCTTGGGGCTTGAGCTCCCAGTTGTCAAAATGCTTCTTCCTATTAGGGGGTCTCTCCTACCTCTATCACTTCTTCATCTAGAAGAACGATTTGTTTTGGCTCCATCTACCAATTTGCTGTGGTTTGAGGGTCCCCACCAAAACTCATCCTTACATGTAACCTTCGTACTGTGCTAAGATGTGAGACCAGGTGGGACTCTTAAGAGGCAATTAGGTTATAAGAACTCTGACTTGGTGAAAAGATTTACGTATTTAAGGGGTAATGGTTTATCTTGAGAATTGGTTCACTATAGAGCCAGCTTAGCTCTGTTTCTGTGAATATTCCTCTTACCATATGACTCCCTCGTGACTCTAGGGACTCCAGAGTGAGTTATCAGTTGCAAAAAGGGATCCTTACTAGATGAGGCTGCTCAATCAGGAACTTCCTAGACCTTAAGACCATGACTGGAACAAGTTGTGTTCCCTTATAAATCGCTCAGTCTCAGGTGCTGTGTTATAGCCTCAAAGACTATATTTATCTCATCTTCAAAGACACAGCCAGGAATAATGTTCAACCAATTATCTGGCCACCCATGGACCCACTCAAGCTTACAAATTAAATGAACCATTTTATTTATCTTTCATTTGTCTCTCCCATGTAGTCCTTAGTCATTTCCCACTGTTTACTGCCTCTGGAGAGCCTGACCTCTGCCCCTTGTTAAGATGCTGTGTAAGCACCAGATTCTAACTGCTTCTTTGGGATACATCGATTTTTTGTGGATTCCAAGGGATGTGAACAACTGTTGTCTTTTCTTTTGCTAGCTTATTCCCTATGTCCCCCATCAATAAACATAAAGGGGTTGAGAATGCATTTCCTTACTGCCAACGTAAAATGTTCTATGACAAAAGTTAAAATCAGAGTTAACTCTGCAGAGTGTGGTACTGGGACCTCATGGCTTTGGGATTGACATGGTGACAGGGAACAAAGAAATGATGAGCACACATACAGAAAGGCTGGGACCAGGTGGACCATGGGTTCTAATGGAGACATGTGAGGAGGGACCCAGAAGTTCAGATGGTGGGTGGGTTAGCTAATTTCTAGTGGCAGGTGTGAGGTAGAATGTGGGGTGGGTGTCTCTGTAGGGATGGATTTGGGGGCTGTAGTTGTCCAGGAGGAGGAAGCTGTGGTTGATGTGTTTTATCTAAAAGTCACCTATTCCTCAGGTCATACTTAGGCCAGGGAAAGGCCTTGCTATTCTGATGCGTCTGAATCATCATTGGCATCCTTGAGATGGCTATGTTTATGTCAACAGTACATATTCATTCAGGATTTCAGCTGCTCCCCACAATGTGTGTCTTATTTTCAACCTTACAAACCCCCCACATAAATAGGACAGAATCCCTTCTCTGATGTTTTCATGCATGGTGATTCTGACATGGTCTACTTCTGATTTCTTTAGGGTCTTGAAAACTGACCTAACTGAAAACATGGTCTCAAGTCAGGCCTGGTTAGTTGAGAGATCTCCTTTCACGGGTAGTGGTTTCCTGCCTGACCCTCTAACTCAGTAGTCTACTGAAAATGCTCCAAAGTCTTTGCTCACTAAATTAAGATATTATATTATTCATTATAAAATACAGCTATATAACAAGAGCAACACACTTGTATGTGTACGTAGTATATGCGTGCACTCACCCATGTGGACACATGTGGAGGTCAGAAGTCAAGTTCAGATCTCTTCCTCTATCACATCTCCACTATGTATTTTTTTAATTGTGTTAAAATTTTTGTTGTATTGTTTTTTCTTTTTTTTGAGATTATAATGATGAAATCGTTTAACTCTTCCCTTTCCTACCTTCAAGCTGTCTCATATGCCCTCCTTGCTCTCCTTCAAATTCATGGCCTCTTTCCCATTAATCCTTTACATGTATCTATGTATAAGCATATTATATATATTCCTAAATATGACCTTCTCAGTTTGTATAATGTTACTTATATGCATTTTTCAGGGCTGGTCATTTGGTACTGGCTATTTGTCTACATTGGCACGTACACATGAATGTGCACACACACACTCCATGTCCTCTCACCACACATACATACGCACATACCTCACCATATACCACACACATAGCCCACCCCCATATACCCCACGTACCACACATACACATCACACATACAAGACACACGTACCACACACACAAAACACACACTCCACATTTTTCTACCATACACACATACTCACATATACACCTATGTTCCACAAATACATACCATACCACATACAACACGCACATGCACATACACATGTGCGTGCATGTACACACACACACACACACACACACACACTCTACGCATACTCCCCACAGCATACATATAAATCACATTCTTCTTCTATTAGTTTTTCTTATCTATACATATATATGATAATGTGTAGTTTATAAATGAGATGCAATAAGAGTTAACAATGGCTAATAATAAAACAGGAGAGTTCTCACATATTTAAATAATAGTTATGTGAAGGTGGCTTCTCTCTCAAAATCTTCTCCACTTATCGTCAGGCTTTGTGTGATGATTTGATGGTAGGTGGCCTCCATCATAAGATGCAGTGAGGTGAGTGTGTGTTGTAACCCAGTGCTACATTGTTACATAAAGTTACTCGAACATGAATTCTGATTTGGAAACTGAGAGGTGGTTAGAAAGTGAACAACGAGTGGGTAGCATCTAGCACATGGATGCCCTGGGATCCATGATTCATGCTCCAGACAGAACAGGCCACTGCAAGACCCTACCATGATCCTAAGAACAGTGTATCATCTGAAACTTTTGAATTATTTATTTCTAGAACTTTCCACTTAATACTTTAGGGCCATGATTGTCCCTATGGGCAACTGGAATGCTCGAAAGAGAGACCCACTTACAGAGGTGGCTACTGTTTCTTCTTTTGGATGTTTTGGAAAAAAAGAGATCCTCAACATCTGTCATAAGGTAGCTTTGCCTAAGACAGGAAAACTACCAAGAATTCGGCCTTGCCCTGCCCACATTTGGTAAAGCCAGGAACACGCCCAGCACAGTTCTTGACATGAAGCAGTGCTGCACCAAGGTACATGTATTGAGCAAGTGAATATATGACTGGATTACACTGAGTGCTAGGTAGGTATTTATGCTGAGTGCTGGCCATCTTTTATTATTACAGATGGACCAATTAGGACATGGCAGTCTTAGGTCAGTGGCCCCTGGGCTGGCTCCTGCCATCACTTCTCTCTCACTACTGTCTGTGGGAGAGCCTGCCAGCTGGGTCACAGTAGTGCTCTCCCTCTTTTCTATGTCCATGTGTGATTCAATTTCTCTTTTCCTGTGTGTCTTGGAGTCTACGAGGAAGCAGGGTAGAAAGTGAGGCATGCTGTTTTGTGTAATTTGCCAGGCTGTTTGATATCACAGTAAGTTTTTGTCTTTCAAAACTGTTTTGCCTGGATTCACACATAGATGATCAAGTACAAGGACAGAAATTTACTCATTCGTTGTGAAGCAAGAGATGAACACAGGACCTTGGGGGTAACAATCTTCTCACATGAGCTAAGATAGACAGGAGTCCAGTGAAGTCTTCCAGGACTCAGTTACCAAGAGGCGTTGGAGTGCTTGGAAATTAACCTCTTTATACCTGGTGTTTGTTGATTGAAGCAGGCCTTAGGCTAGACACACCCTCTCCCACAATTGGCCATGCAGGGAGGGAAATAAGCTAACTGGCTTTCTCCGAGCAAGCTGGCTTCCCCCTTTAGCACTCTGCCCTTGAGTTTTTTATCTTCTTTCTTTCTTTCTTTCTTTTTTTTTTTTAATTTGGAAAAAAGATATCACAAGGACATGGGGAACGACAGCATTGATTGTCTTGATAGTTTGTTGATTAAGTCCAGGAGATGCTGGCATCGGCAAACACATCTTATTAGGTGAGATCAGACAAGTAAATTGTCCCTGCCCTCCAGCATGCTACAATAATTAAGTCTAATACAACAACTAAAAGTTAATCTCGGCAGGTGCAAAGGCGGGCTCCCTTTGTCTGCATGCAAACTCTCCTTCCTATCATGACTTCAAGGTGTTAGTACTGAGACCTGGAACAGGTTCTTTGAAAAAGAGCCTTTCCTTTCAGGGAAACTGTTCTACATATTATTATTTTAATTTAATTAGATTTTAAAAAGGTTAACCATGACATTTTAATAGCTTGAGCTCACATTAATATTCTGGGAGCAATGTTTAGCCCAGCTACTTTGTGATTCAAAATGATGTTTTTTTTTTTTTTTTTTTCCAGAAAAGGAATTGGCTTTTAGGATAATTATTGAAAAATAACTTTCATGTGATTAAGATGGGTATCTTCTTATTTAGAAAGTTATTGAAATAAAATACATATAAGACATTGAAAAATGTTAAAACCATATCTTGGTACAATTGATCTAGGAGGGAGACTGGGCCATGAGCTTATGGAGGTTAGCCTGAAGGTGGCTAATGTCCTTCAGCAATGAGCAAATTAGTGGGCTGTGCTTGTGATGTGCTATGTGCTGTCAACCTAATGTTTTATTTATTTTCCTGAGAGCTGCTGTCTTCATTAGGGAGTTTAGAGAGCAAAACAACATGATATTTACTGGCCTGGCAAACTAATAAGCTCAGCTCATGTTTCTTCTTTTGCTATTGTGGCTAATCTCTTTCCTTTCTTTCTTTCTTTCATAGCTAGTCAATATGCTAAGAAGTCCTGGGGGAGCAGGAGCTAGCCATGACTTCTTATTGGGAGAGGCAGCACAGAATCATTCATTCTCCCCTGTGCATGTGGCTGATGTGTACCAAGCATTGTGCTAGCTCTAGGAACATGGAGGTGCTAAAGCCCTGGACAGTACCACAGTTGGCAGGAGCTGGCATTGCCGATACAGCTAACATTCATCCTATTGTGTAGATGCAGGTGTTTCTCACTCTTAACCTCAGGGACAGCTATAACCTGTGAGAGCTACAGGGAGGGAGGATCTGGGACTCCACTGGTTAGAAAGATCTTGCTGAGGACATTTAGGCGAAGCATTGCTTGAAACTGGTGGCTTTGAGGTATGGCTTCTAGAATCAATGAGAAGCATTCCTTCTCAGGCCTTACACAAAACTCTGTCAGAAAGCTGTTGGAAGGCAGGTGTATGGTGTGAGTAGATCCAGCAGTGTTTTAACTGTCATACTAGATGACACTCTGTGCTCAGAGGTCAAGAACCCATTCACTTGTGGCCTCTCAAGAAAGAAAAGGCCACATTCCTTTCCATTGGCCAAATCTTTGGGACTGATGGAGTTAAAGGGTTGGGGTACTGGGCTGTGTGGCTGGAAAGGTCAACTCAGACCAACTGGGAATGATGAAAGGGAGCACATTAACATCTGGGTTAGTTATCTTTATGTGTGAATGTATTTCTAGCAATGGCAAATATGGTACCAGGCAACAAGGAACCAACTCAAGCTAGCTTAAACAGCAAGTAAATGTATTAAAGTGATAACAGGATATCTCATTGCTATCTAAGGGGAAGCTGGATGACCAGGGCCCAGCAAGTCATTTTCTGTCCCCTTTTCTATTTTGTATTATTTTCTTAGGCTAGAATCCCAAGGCTGTGAGTTCATGGATGTAGTGGTCCTGTCACATCCAGAAGACATTTCCATTTCTAGCTCTGGCGACCTCTGATCCTTGCAGTCTTTCATTTCCTTGTTGAGTAATGTTTCTTTAGCCTCTAAGAAGGGTGGTATAGATGTCTTATTTGTGGATGAACACTATTCCTTTATTTTATGTACTTTGGCCAGTTGTGAGTTTCTGTGTCAACTACCATCGACTACACAATTTGGCTGATGAGGTTTGAGGGCTGTGCTAGTCTATGAATATAGAGTATAGATTTAGAAGGCAGTTTGATTCTGTGTCCATTTAGCAGAACAGTAGTAGGTTCACTCCCGGGTCTGGTGAGCTCCTAACCATGGGTTCTTGGCCAGATTTACAGTATAGACATGCATTTACTCTTGTAGAGCAGGCCTTAAACCTGATCAGGAAGTGCTTGGTTACCCTGTACCTTTGTGTCATTATTACACTCATGGGCATATCTTGCCACACCAGTCATTATTGTTTACAGGATTCACAGCAGGATAACACCATTGCTGACTTTTTCTTCCCAGCAGCGGGACATTCTTGAGTGGAAGTATTCCATACCAGGCAATGGGATTTATGTTTGATAACCCATGGGTTTAAGAGGAACCCTCCATCCCTCTCCCCACTTTAAACTCTCCCTTTTTACTATCCCCCATATTTCCTCCCCACCTTAACACGATACCATTTTACCTACTGTGGATCCTACTCCAACAGGTTTTGTTGCCTCTGTTTGTTCAGATGCTCTACCTTATACTCTGGGGGTCAAAATAACAGCAACTCTAGAAAACTACAGATGAAGAAATCATAGTGCTATTGGTGACTACAGGCTCTAAGCAAAAGGAACAACATCCTCATTATTGCCTTTACCACTGACTGCAAGTGCTGAGGGTTTACTGAAAAATATCTGCATCCTTTCTCTGCCACTTAGAGGCCTTGTTAGATCAATGTTTCTGTATTCCTTGAGTCCATATCTTCTTTTAGAAAGTGGGTATGAGTTGTCCTATCTATTTAATGTTTTGAAGGCCAGGGTGATGTAAGTAGTTTGGTTTATGGTTGGTCAATAGCAAAGCACTAGGGAAATGGAAGGTTTCACTATTGTGATATTGGCATTCCCAACCCTATCTCCATGAGGGCACTCAAGGTCAAGACTTTCGCTGTTAATCTACAACAGAATGATCACTGGTCTAGATCCGTTTTTCCACACCCCACACAAAAGGGATTTGAGTCACAGGTGTAAACAGAGAAAAGACATCAGGGGAACGAATCTCAGGCAGTATTTTCATTTCTAGCACCAAGCAGTGAGCTTCACAAATATATAAAGACCTGGCATTTCCCCTTTCATGGTAGGTTTAATCTGTCCTGTCTTGTCTTGTCTTTCCTTCATCATTGCCAAGCACTGAGGTACTTAGGGAGCAAGGGTTAACCCTGATCCTACCACCATGGAGCTGGTGTGTTTATTAGAAAGGCACCCAGTGCCTGTGTCTCCATGTTTGATTTGGGTATTTACTGACTGAAGTTTTAACAGTTTATAAGGCCATGTTTCTGGCAATCCATGAATTTGATTTTGTCACTGAAGTTATGAGGAAGGTGATGAAACATGAGGTTTGGGGGTCAGAAAGTTTAAATGCCTTGTCTGAGACCCCATGGTTTACTGCCCAGTTCCTTGGCCCCAAGCACAGCACTTTTCCCATGGTACCCCCCTTTGGTCAGCTACTTTTCATTTTATTTTTGTAGGGTTGAACTTAGATCAGCTTTGATATGGAAATCAAGATGAACAGATTCCTCTTATGCATCTTAACTCACTTAAAAGCAGGTCAGAGCCAGGAACAGTATCATGGTAGCAGGTAGGAAATTGAGGCAGGCAGATTGAGAATTTGAGGCTAACCTGAGCTACAAAGCAAGATGTTGTTTCCAAGCAAGCAAGCAACCAACCAAATAAACAAATCAAGGAAACATTTTCCAAACAACCCCAGATGCCTTTGATGTTGTGAAGTGTATGCTTAAATGTAATTAAGATAAGAAAGCCTACACCTAGAATTAAAACATTATACTAGAAAGGTTTGGTTGTGGAAAGCCCTGGCTAACCTAAAAAGTCCTAAAAAGTCAGGCAGTGGGTCTGACCAGGGTGTGGGAAGGAGCTGCAGGGCTGAACTGACCCTGTTCTGCTCCGATGGGAGGGTTCCCACCAGTCAATGGAATTACCTCGATGGTTCTGAGGGATAAAGAGAGATAACTGAGCCAGATAGAACAGCTTGCAGAACATTGAACAAAACCAGGAGAAGATGAGATGGGCTAAAAAAAGAAGCTTGGGGCATCTGGGTAAAAGGCAGCCTGCTCACCTCACCTGTATCACTGGGGTGGAGAGGAGGTGGGGGGCCAATCTGACACCATTAGGCAATGGCAGTTTCCCTTGCTCCTCTGGGTCCCCCCATTTTTGGCTGTGCAATGAATGGTGTGTTCACTGATGATCTCCTCCACTGGACTGTGACCCTCAGAGGGCACAGCTGCTGAATTTAGCTTTACTTTTAGCACCTGGCAGGTGGCCCAGGCACATTTACACTGGTGAGTGGGCACCATGGGATTGTGCAAAGTGTTGTTTATTCTGTTTCTGTTAAGGTTTTTAAGCCATTGAGACATTTAAAACACAAAGTAAAAAAAAATGACAATGCGTACATGTATATAATGAATTTTGGTTATTTTCACCCCCTCTGTTGCCATCTCCCCTCCTCCTCTCTCTTCCCAATGATTCTTTTCAATAATCCGGACACCCACTTTACTCTCTCTCTCTCTCTGTCTCTCTCTCTGTCTCTCTCTCTCTCTCTCTCTCTCTCTCTCTCTCTCTCTCGCCTTTATTGAATCTAATTAGCATTGCTTGCATGGGCATGGGTCTGGCTTATTTGCTGGAGCATGGACAACTTATCAGCGGTTTTACTACTGAAGAAAATGATACCTTCTCCTCCAGCCACAATTAACTGTCCGTCAGGAGGGTGGAGCCTCACAAGTCCCTCCCCATGCATGATAAAATAATGTCAGACTCAATGTTGTGCAGAGCGTGTTCAGCCAACCATAATTGTTGCTAGCTCCTGAATGCAGTGGTCACGCAATGTCTAGAAGATACCATTTGGCAGCACTCTCCCCTCATCCTTTGTTGCTTACATTTTTTTCTGTCTCATTTTCTGCAGTGGTCCCTGAACCTTGGGCATGGGTTTGATACAGATGTTCCATTGAGGACTGGGCACTCAACCGTCACTTATTCTCAACACTGTGACCAGTTGTGAGCATCTTCACTAACTGGCACCCAGTGCGAAACTGAGCTTCTCTGGTGAAGGCCAAGAAAGAGCAGCACTGTTATGGGTGTGCATTCAGAAGGCGGTTTGATGACACGTCCATTTAGCAAAATCACTATAGTAGATTACCCTTAGGGCTGTAGACCTTACCAGCTACAGGCTCTTGACAAAGTTTGTATCAGATCCAATCAGAAAACAATTGGTTACTCAAAATAGGCACGCTACTATTGTACTAGTGGGGATATCTTGCCAGGCAGGTAGATGATGTTGCTCATAGGTTCCATACTTGAATAAGACCATTGATCAGTTTTCCCCTTCTCAGCCTCTATAGTACCTTCTGGAATTTCGAAAGTCAAACTGGGAGGGAACCTCTAGTTTAGTGTCAGCTTGATTTCTCCATGTTCACTGACCAAAATCAATACCTCTAAAATATTTATTTATCATGCATGTGTGTGTGGTTGTATGTCAGTATGTGTGTGTTTAAGTATGTGTGTATGTGTGTGTATACATGTGAGTATGTGTGTGTAAGTATGTGTGTATATGTGTATGTATATGTGTATGTGTGTGTACGTATGTGTGTGAGCATGTGGGTGTGACTGTGTGTGTATGTCACTGGTGTTTAGAGGTCAGAGATAACTTTCGGGAGTCAGTTCTCTCCTTCCACTATGTGCATTTCTGGAATGGAACATAAGTCATCAGGTTTGGTGACAAATGCTTTCACCTGCTGAGCCATCTCACTGGCCCATTCTTTTAATGTACTTTGATAACTTTATATACATTACCTCTAAGATTGGAAAGGCAAAGGATGATCTGATTTGAGGAATGACAAATTAGAAACTCAGACCCATTGAGTGACTGGTTTGGATCCTCAGAGTCAGTGAGGGAACGAGAATGCAAATTCATCTTCTGATCCTTCTAACTGCACCAACACCCACTTCATGCATCACATTTCCAGGAAGAGAAAAGAATATTCTGGAAGTTGTTGGATTGGTTCCATATATAAGAACAAAACCAAAACCCACCTCCATGGCTTTCACATATGAGAGATAACATAGGTACTTCTCTTCCTGTGTCTGCCTTGTTTTATCTTGCATTGGTAAACCCAACTCAGTTACGGTGTTTGTGGTCTCAGACTGGACTGGATGTTTTCAAGCCTTTCATGGTTTATTCTGTGACTTGAAAAAGCACAGACAAAGGCAAAGCAGTAAAGAGACAGTACAGAACAAGCAGCAAGAGAGCAGCTTCCTGAGCTGGAGTACCTGGGGACTTAGTTATTGTTTGGGAGCTTTCTTTTATGAGGCAGGAGCAGGAGGGGCTGGTTACTAAGGGGTGTAGTGAGGGCAGTTCTCTGTATTGATTAATAGGCTTGGGTTTTGCAAGTCTTAGTTTGATACACATGTCCTTTCCCATGATGTTTCTGATTTTAAGGATAAGCATGCCCAATCATGCAGACACATAAGATGATTAATTAAGGGATTTTCTCTTAAAATTTACGTAGAGGACACAATTTGCCTTATTGTGTGAATACTCAAAGCTCATTCAGATGAGCCCCCTACCCTTAGGTCCCTAATATGCCTAATGACAGTTTTTGAATGCAAAGCAACCATAAAAAAGGAGAGCTTCCAAAGAGCTGCTAAGGGAGGAACCACCTATTGCTTCATTTGGAACACAGTGTACCTGCAAGTGTGTTGGGGGTTGCCAGGTTGTGTCAGTGCATTGTTAGAAAAGGAATGAGAGTATAACTCAATGTCAAGTGGAGTCCTAGGATGCTAACTATTCCTATGCTTGTCTGTCTCACTGTCTTGCTTGTATAACTTTTTCCACCTTTCATTTTTAGGCTGTGTGCACCATTACTAGTGAGTTTCTTATAGGCAGTGTATTGTTGGGTCTGTTCTATTATCCATTTAAGCAGTCTGAGTCTTTTAATTAGATAATGTAGTTTGTTTACATTTATTATTATTATTGGCAGGTAAAGATTTATTCTGGGATTTTTATTACATTTTTTAAACTCTTTGATTATTCTATTTTTCTTCCTCTTACTCATCTCTGTGGTTTGGTGGTTTACTGTGTTGACATTGCTTTATTCTTTTCTATTTATCTTTTGTGTATCTATTCCTTTAGTAAGACTTGTACTCTCAGCTTTTTATTACTCATCTTTGTTTAGCTTCTCTTCAGCTTCTTTGATAGGCTAATTGGGTAGTAATAAGTTCCCGTGTTTAGAAGATGTTTCTCTTTCTCTTTCTTTAATCTCTGAAGACTCACCTTCAGGTGTAGTATTCTCAGTTGGTAGTTGTTTTCTTTTGGGACTTCGAATAAATATTTCCATTTCTACCTGAGATCTTACAGTTTCAGCTGAGAAATGAGTTATTAGTTCAAAGAAGTCCCCTTTCTTTTGTTGTTTTTGAAATTCTTTGCCTTTGGACTTCAGTGGCTTCACTATAATAAACTATGGTGAGAATTTTTTCTCGTTATGTCTATATACAGTCCTATACTCACACATGGGTGTTCATATCTTTCCAAAGATCAGGGATGTTCTTAACTATTAGTTCATTGACAGGATTTTAATATAAATCCCCCTCTTTCTTTTCTTCCTTCAGATAGACTCAAAATAAATCCATTTAATGGTGTCGAAAGACCTCAATGTCTCTTTTCTTCCTCTCTCCCTTCCTCTTGTCTCCCCTTCTCTGGTCTCTTCCTGTATCTTTTCTTCCTTTTTTTCCTTTCTGTCTCTCTCCTTCCTTCTGCTTTCTTTCCCCTCTGCTTCCCTCTCCATCCCTTCCTCCTTTATTCCCCCTCTTCCTTTAACTTTCTCTTTTCCAAGTGGGATATTTTAGAATACTTCAAGTTCAAATTCTCTTATACCTTATCTAGATCCTGATTTTGGCCTTTGACTATAATTTTTTATGTATCTTATTACACTTTTCATTTCAAGGTTTATGTTTGGTTCTTTTTTACCATTTAAATCATATTTGGATTTTTAAATTTGTTTCATTCATTGTTTAGTTTCAATTATCTACCTGTTCCTTGTATCTCATGGAGATTTTTTTGTTATTCTTTATCAGGCATTTTGTAGATATAGTTTTTTGGGGGAATCTATTATTCAAATTATTATGTTCTTTTGACTGTGTTATGTTGCACTTTTGGTATTTCTTGTGTTCTTACTTTGAGGTTTGTACATCCTATGGACCAATGATCTCTATCACTTTTATGAAATAGGCTTCATAGTTAGTGACTTTATCCTGAGAGTGTGTTTTAGGATCTTGGTTTGGTAGGCAATGCTGACTTTAATTCTAGCTGGGCGCTGAAGTGTAATCTCTTTATAGGTTCTAGGGCTATGATTAATGACGTTAGGCTATGGCACAGTTGAGGACACTATCTCTAGAGACCAGGCAGGGTTGGGGATTGGCATGTGTGGTGTAAACTGGTATGGGTTGGGAGTGTTCAAGGTATGCTATTTCTTTGATTGAAATGGTTGTCCAAGTTGGGTGATCTGGGCTTTCTAAGGTTCTATGGATGCTCACACTGATTCTGGCAAGTCTTTTGGCTTGTCAGTCTCTTTGATCAGGCACTGGCATAGGCTCAGGCACTACATGAAAGGAAGCAGAGGTGGAACCACCATGTCTCCTCTGTGATATCCACTGAGTCCTGACAGCTCCCTGTATCTAAATGGATTGTGAATGTAGGGCATAGGCTGAAGGGCAGGTGTTTCCCTAAGCCTCTCAGCAATGTGAGCACGGGCCAAGTGAACATGAGAACCACTGCATTGACTCCCAGCTCTGCCAGCATTATGTACCTCAATGTGGAATATGAGGGGTGTGTGTGTGTGTGTGTGTGTGTGTGTGTGTGTGTGTGCATGCGTGCACGCACGTGAATGTCACAGGAACCGTGTGGTGCTGCCTTCAATTCTGATATCTATACAAGTCAACATGTGGCTGAACAGCCTTAGAGGGCACATACCCTGATCTCCCAGTTTTTAAGGCTCTGTTCTCTATGCTATAATGCCTACCTGTTTCAGTGTTGGGCACTGAATGGATTTGAGTGTCGGAGTCACAGTCATTTTGCTGGATTAAGCTGGGTTCCTGAGGCTTTATATTCACTTCAAGTCAGCTTGTGGAATGTCTGTAGAGTCTCAGGGATGGGATTGTGACACATAAGACTTTTATTCATCTGGAGTCAATTTTTACACATGGAATCATTTAGTAGATCCTCTTTTATCTTTCAGCATATGGACAATTATTTTATTTTACAGTTCTATTTAGTTAACAGTTTCTCCATTTTTCACTGATACATCTTGCCAACTCTGACATAGATCAGAGATCCATGTCTACATTCACATAATGAGGTATTATATAACAGTTCAAAAAAGATAATTTATACTCAACAATGGGAGTGAATTTGTGCCATATGATGGACTCACAACAAGAGTGTGCCAAGAATCAAGGATTACAATGATTCAAATTCTGTCCAGATGAGGGCCCAGTGGGAAGTAACCAACCTAAGGCTAAAAGATATTAAATGATTTGCCCCAAGCCCACTTGGCTGGGAGAATGGCAGAGTCTCAAACTTGTGAAATCAGTCCTTCCCTCAGACAGGATTACCTGTTACCCTTCTCAAAGCACTGTTCCACGTCGGTGGCTCATAGCTCCCATCTATAGTTCCCATTATAGTCATATTAGTCTATAGTAAACACAATGCCACATGTAGTTAGTTAGAAGGCTTTATGCCCCAGGAATCTTGAATTCCAAGGTTCTCTGTCTCCCTGGCATTCCTACCTTCTCCCTTGCCTCTTGTGGGCTCCTTTCCATCAGTGAATATGCTTGCATCTTTTTATCTTGATAAGTGTGAAATCTCTTTGATCGCTTCCCACCCCTTCTTAGCACCTGGTACATAATGTCATAGTTATGTTTGTATGCTTCCTGCACATGAAGCTCTGCAAGGAAAGACTGCCTGCCATACTCATTCATACACAGCCCCTAATATCATGACCCACACATAATCAACTATCAGCAAATATATAGCTATTGCTTATGTTCATTATTTCTAGTTTCTTCCTTATTTTAGATTCTCAAAAGAGTCTTGTTCTGAGGAAGAGGAATTTGAAGTTTTTCTAAGTGGACAAGTAATGATTAATAAGCCAGAGGTACTGCCAGCACACTAAATCTATGAGCTTCAGTTGCAGTGACTTAGCTCTTACTTTATTCTTGGCTACTGAGCTTTTGCCTCAGCTTAGTCCTGGGAAGTTCCTGCTCTGTCTCTCTGGCAGCTCTCAGGGAATGTGAGTCCTGCCATAAGCATTGTTTCTCTTGCATGAGTCCCTGCCACTATTATGATATACCTTTGATGCAGTTCTGCCTCCAGCCTGCAATCTCAGTGGCTGAGCCAGATGCCCTGACACATGGTCTCCATTGTGATCTAAAAGAGTCATAACTCTGTGCTCCAGATTCAGCCTATGTGTTCCTCTCTAGGAACAAACTTATCCTAATACACCAGTGAGTTCCACAAGAACACAGCCTCCTGCAGATGGTTTTACCTCAGACACGGCTACCAACCCTTAGGTTTTTGTTCTTAAAGAATGGGAGGCAAGTTCTAGGACTAGGACATGGAGGCAGGATGCTGGTGTTGAGAAGAGCCTCAGGAAATTGGTGATGGCTTCAGTCTTTCTGCAGATTCTAGTGTCTGGCGGAGCAGATGGTCTGTCATGGTGAGGAGGATGAGGCCCAGGTTAAGGAGGGCATGTATATGTTTCGGGGACCATATCTTCTTTGTCTTCTTATCTCTAACACTTTCTCACTAGTAGTAGAGACATGAGTGTATTTCACATGAGTGAAATACATGTCACGGATGTATTTCAGTGGCCAGGCAAAGCTGGGCTCGTTGACTCATCACTAAGGCTTGGTTTTGCCATCTGTTAAAGGTGGATCATAGTGTTCCCATGTTATTCAAGATCGGATTAGTTGGATGAGTTTGAGACTCTCCAAAATTGAAGAAATCTCCAATATTTTTTCAGCACATCCCCTTATCTGTAGAAGTGTTAAGTATCTTGTCATGTGTTTATTTATGTATTTTAAAAATTCACACTATCTATTATATTCACTATATACTATATATTCACATAGTGTGTGTATATATGTATATATATATACACATATGTATATATCAATAATGAAAAAGGATTAAAAGTTATATTGTAGTTATCTGTAACCAAAATAGATAACTTGTGTGTACCTGGGTTACTTTGGTAACCATGACTTAAAAGTCTGATAGAAGCTAACTGTAAAAATGATCAACAATTCTGACTTCAAATGTACAACATTTTTTCCCAATAACTCTTCATCTTCCAGATGCCAGCTGGCTGTCCCACAATCCAATTCGATTCTCGTATTATGTACCCACAAGTTCTGGCATTAAGTATCAGATCCCACAAATCACAGGCCCAGTCCCACCTGACTGCTCCTACATCAGACTCTGGATATGGGGATATCACTGCTACCTCTCTGCCTGACCTTCACACACTGAAGAGTTTCCCACAACCCACTCTTCAGGTTCAGAAACACACGCCCTGAACTCAGCGGAGCACTGTAGCCACAGCTTGTTGTCTAGTAATAGTTCTCAACTGGGTTGTGATTCCTTCACATGGGTTGTGACTCCTTCACATGGGTTGTGACTCCTTCACATGGGTTGCGTTTCTGACGTCCTGCATATCAGATATTTACATTACAATTCATAACAGTAGCAAAATTACAGTTATGAAGCAGTAACAAAAATTATTTTATGGTTAGGGGTCATCATGACATGAGGAACTGCATTAAAAGTGTAAGAAGGTTGAAGACCACTGTTGTAGAGTCTACCACTCAGGAACAGGTAAAGGTAAAGACACACAAGGAAAAGTGTGAAGAAGGATGTAGACCATTCATGCCTGTGCAGGCTGGCCAGCCTCTACGCATCTCCACATGGTCCCTCAGCTCCCTAACTCCTCCCTGTGATGTTCTTCTGGACATCTCATGTCTGTGTGATTAAGTCACTGCTATCCATGGATGAACCCACCGCTAGCATTTCTCCCCTTTTCAGATGTCTGGGGCTGAAAATTTCAGCCGCCTAATCCTATGGTTGGTTCCTCTGACAACCACTATGTATCCTGCAGTTGAGACAGCTGTAGTCACTGCAGAATGACTGGAAAGGGCTTGCTATGAATTACAAAATCTGCTGGTCACCTTTGTCACTCAGGAAACTCCACATCTTCCAAGTTCTGTGGCAGGGACTAGAAACAAAGACAAAATACATAGTTTTATTATTTCATATTTATCTATGGATTGCTGCTCATATTCACATTTTAGAAGCTTAAAAATAATGCTTGCTTGCTCATTAATATTTATCTGATCAGCAAACTACATCATTTCGATGGTAAAAGTCTACACTATTCCTCCCACCCCAGAGGATTCACTAAAGATATTTCCACATTAAATTTTAAAATGCTGATCATAAACATTTGTGTTTTCCCTGAGTTGGCTCTCAACCAGAAAAGGTTGCTCACAACTAGTTTAATGTCACTAGTAACCATTTCTTGGAAATGTAAATTCTTGGGCTTGTTAAAGTGAAATACTCCCCCGGGTACTGTAAACAGATGCTGTGAGGCATTACCCACATCAGCAGAGAACATTTCTCTCTTCTTTCTCCATCAAAGAAGTGACATTGGCGGTGATCTGGGGTTCATTCATTCCTTCATCAAACAAACACTTACCAGGCACTGGGCTAGTCCCTGGAAATAGAAAATTAAACAAGAAAGACAATAGATTTACTTTCATGAATTTTGTATACTAAGCGAAGTGATTACAACAAAAACCCAATGAAAAAACTAGAGATGGAATGATGTTATAATTTGGATCTTGAATGTCCCTAGGAAGTCCATGTGTTAAAGACTAGACCCTAGCATGATGGTGTTTGCAGGTGGGACCTTTAAGAGATTGTGATGTATGGCTGGTTTTAGTCCTCAGGGGAGTGCCCTTGAAGGGATATGATGCCTCAGTTTCTTCTACGTTCTTTCTCGCCTCCTGACTTAGGAGCTGGGCACTTCTGCTGGGCCATGTACTCCAGTGATGTTGCTACCTTCTCCCAGCACCGGAAGCGATGGGCTCAATGGATCATCGGCTGGAACCTTCAACACTGGGAATCAAAGCAATACTTTTCTTTTTATAAGCACCTCAACTTATAAGTCCAGGAAGGAAACAGTAACTCATTACTGAGAGGCACGGGGAGGCAAACATTGGCACGGGCCCTGTTGGTGGTCAAGGAGAGCATCTAAAGAGGTGGCATTTCAACCCCATGTGAAGAGCAAGGAGTCTGACAAGTGTGTACGTGTGGGAAAGTGTGCTGGCAAACACCCGATATGAAAGGGCGTGGTGTTCTGTGGACGATATGGGGCAGAAAGGTAGAGATTGTCTACACAGAAAATAAGGAAAGCACAATCTTCTCGGCACAAATTTAGTTTCTTCATTATTCTGGATAGTGGACATATCACCTAAAACTTAGACTCTAGATCAGAGGTTCTCAACCTGTAGGTCAAGATCTCTTTCGGGTTGCCTAAGACCATCTGAAAATGCAGATATTTACATTATGATTCATAGAAGTAGCAAAATTACAGTTAGGAAGAAGCAATGAAAATGATTTCTGGTTGGGCTCAGCACAGCATGGGAACTGTATTAAAGCGTTGCAGCATTAGGAAGGCTGAGAACCACTGCACTAGAGTCTAGATAATTTTAGACAAACAGCCATGTTTGTTTCCTGTAAAAGCTAGCTAGGATTTTACTTCTCTCTTCCTTCTCTCTCTGTGCATTCTAGTTTTAGTCCTGGGGTTTATTTGAACCCATCTTGGCCTTGAAGATCTGGATTCTGCTCCACGGATAGGATCTGTCTCTATACCCAGTGGCTTCTCTGTTGCACTATATCAACTTTTCTTGTTCTGCCCATGTTCTTAAAAATCAAAAGTTTCCTGGTTACTGATCCTATGAATTCTGCCATTAGTTAAGAAAATGTACATGAGAATTCAGTGGAGTCTGTCTTCCTTCCTCACTGAGGTAGTTCAAGTGTGTCCTCACAGAGTAATGGCTAGTGGACTATGGGGTGGGAAAGGAACAAAAGATGTGATATAGATTCAACAGGGGAAAAAGCCCCACAGCTTAGTGATTCCATTTTTTCCAGTAAGACTTTAACTATCTTATCTTAGCCTTTCTCTTAGTCACTTACTCTTATTGTCTAGCAGCAGGGAGTTAGGCAGAAATACGGCCAAACATTGCATATGTATGTGTATATGTGCGTGCGTGTGTGCATGTGTGTGTGTGTGTGTGTGTGCGTTTGCGTGCACATGTGTGTGTGTGTGTGTGTGTACATTCTTGTCATGAGAAATGTCCTTCAGAAGCTTCCATTGCACTAGGGAATATCAAGATATCATGATGGCAATATAGAGAGGGAAGCTTCCTTGTTCTGCTTTGGGGAATCAAAATAAGCATTTTAATATCAAAAGAGTAGCGATAGAATAACCTTGAAAGAAAAGGACATTTTGAGTATTTGCCAGTTGAGCTCCTAGACTGAACCACAGGCAAAGGGGATAGGTCAGAACACACTTTCTCTTCTCATCTCATCCTGGAGAACAGGCAAGGATTTCCTAGACTGTAAGCATAGAGGTAAAGATTGGACCTGGGATACAGCCTTTGCTTCCAGAATAGGGTGGGTCTGCCTTCCAGAAGCACAAATACAGGCCTGGTATCCTGCTAGTGGAGGCATCTTCCCTGTATACTCTGGGGTGAGGAGAAGGACAGAAGCTATATGCCAAGGACAAGGTTTGTGGGGACTCCTCCCCTCAGAATCAGGGATTAGATAAAGCAAGGAGGAACATACATTGATGAAAAGGAAAGGAACCATTTCCCAGGTGCACATGGTAGGAATGCTCAGGTGTTAGTGTTATACCGTGGAACCTGGAGCTGAATCAGGAAACACTGAGAAGCAGAGGTACTTATGGGGCTTAGTTGGCTTAAGTGACCACGAGCCTTCTGCCTTCAGTAACCTTCTCTAAGGACCTGGTGAGTCCTACCATCAGCATCCAGTAACCAAGGAAGCAGATGAGATTATAGTCCTTGAGAGGCGATATAAATGACAGCCACAGAAAATGCCCAGCTTTGAGCTTTTCCTTCTTTTTAAAAATTTTACTTATTCACTTTACACCCTGCTCACTGCCCTGCTTTCAGTCATCCCCTCCTATAGTCCTTCTCCCTATCCCCCTTCCCTTCTCCTCTAGCTGGTGGGGCTCCCCTGGGTATCCCCCCACCCTGCCACACCTGAGAGGTTAGATGCATCCCCTTCCACTGGGGCCAGACAAGTCAGCCCAGCTAGAAGAACATATCTCATGGACTGGCAACAGCGTTTGGCAATAGCCCACACTCCGTTTGTTTGAGACCCACATGATGACCAAGCTGCACATCTGCTACATATGAGCTTCTCAGATCACTTTTGCTTTCTCCTTTCTTTGGTTGTTGCTTAGAGAAAGTGACAAAAGGAGTGGAGATTTCCACGGGGTTAATAGCCGCACAGTGTAACCCCAACTGGGAGGTTCTGCTGACTTTATCATCACACAGTGCTAGAGGCTGGAAGACTGAGATTAAAGTGTCATAGGGTTGGGTTCTCCTAAGGAATGGGGAGGAGCGTCTTTTCCATGTCTCTCTCAGCTTTGGGTGGTTGGCTGACCACTTGGCATTTGTTTCCCGGTATGCAGGCCACCATGATCTTTGCCTTGCCTTTTTAGTTATTATAATGAACCTTCCTCCTCTTCTTCCTTCTCCTGTTCTTCTTTCTTATCCTTTATTTCCTTCCTTCCATTTTCTTACTGTGTAGCCCAGGCTGGCTTTGAATTCATATCTTCCTACCTTATCATCTAAAATTCCAGGGTTACAGGCATATGAAACCATTCCAGACAAGGACTTGGTATCAGGCACCAGTCATAGTGAATTAGGGTCTCACCCTGCCCCAGTTGACCTATTTTGGCCTAATTATGTGTCCTATGATTGTACTTCCAAGGAAGGTTACATCCTAAGGAAGTCAGCTTAGGGTATCAGCATGAGCATTTCAGAGGCACACACTCCAACTCATGTTACTTGTCATTTTCAAGGCTGGTCCTTCATGGAGTCCCCCCCAACAGTGCTTCTGAACTGTAATTTAATGCAGTCTGCTTCTTCTTGCATCCTCTCCTGTTCAATCAGGTTCACCATCAGAGCTTGCTGGAACAATCACAGCTCCCATGCTGGCTTCAGACTTCTCATGTAAGACCAGAGGCTGGAGATATTTCCCTTTGGCTTGACTAGATTTTCATCTCCAGTCTCCATGGTGATATAGGAAGCCCACTCTAGTCATGTCCAGTTCAGTGTGGTCAAAGTTAGCAGTTTCATAGTCCATTTGGGTTTAAACTTGGTTGGAATCAAGCCTGTCTCCTCCCTTTCCTTTCTCTTTGGAGAACTAACGTTGAAACAGCTCAGGTTCATAGCTCAGGACCACTCTGCTCATATTCACAGACTCTGGGGAGCCTTTTTTCTTGTGACATAGGAGAATATACTTGTACCACCTACAACTGCTACCTAGACAGGACAGTAGAGGGCTTCACTCTACCCTTGTATTCTGGACTCTACCACAAGCCCTTGGTGGGTTGGTGTGTTGGGTTTGCCAGTGTCCTAGAGATCCTAGTAGGCTAGCTAGCTCCAGTCTCTTATTCCTGGATTTCCTGAAATGTATTTAAGCATTCAAGGGTCACCTTTTCCAGTTTATAGGCTGTGCTTTCTTGGTCTGTGTTCTTGCATCGTCTGCATTTAGCAGCTACTGACCAACTGTGTGTGCTCAGGAGAAGAACTGTTGAACGAGTGACCCTCTAGTTCCCTGATAGAGAGAATATGTGACATCTGCAGCCGATGCTGTGCCTAATGAGTGACAATATGGTCATTAAAGCATGGGCTCTGGAGGTAGTACAGCCCCTCATTCAGATGCCAGTTCTGACGTTTGTACGCTACCTTAGCACCTCAAGTGACTTTGCTCTACAATCATTATCTTTTTTTTTTTTTTAAACACAGGAGAGAAACAACTTCATGGATAGAGACTGGGTACAAATTAGATAAGGTATACCCAGCACTTAGTGCGCCTCCTGCTGCTTAGTTAAGTGCGTTAGGAAAGGCAGCTTTTGCTATCATGGTGTTCTCTTCTGGGAGTCTTCTGAAATTGCAGGCAAAATGGTTACTGTGAGCTCTGAAGGTTGGGCTAATGCTGCTTTGCCTCAGTCCACACTTGGCTTGAGATTGAGTTGGGCTCATCAAGGTGAGCTCTTGAAGGCTCTGGTGAGAAGGATCTATGAACAGCCATGGTTACCTCCATTCCTCTGGTGTCTGAGAGCCATGGCAATCTTGAGTTTGACATTCATAAGCCTTCCAACATGATGCATGATTCTGGCAGCTGTTGGTGTGTTCAGGTAGAGGAAGGAAAAAGTTACCGTGGTTTAAAAATAGAACCGTTGGTTTTTTCTCCTAGAAAGTACTCAGAGATGGGTCTGGCTTTCCAGACATAGGAGGGATGGAGTGGAAGATTCTAAACTTGGGGGGGGGGGGAACTATATTTTCCTGGCAGGCATTCCTTTGGGATTTTGAACACAAGCTGCTCTATGTCTGTGTAATGTGCTCTCTGTAAGGAAACAGTGGGGCCTGCTACCTCCCTCCCCGATCTTCATCACTCTTTAAGTTTGGAAGGGTCAGGGTCAGCTAGGGAAGTGATGACATCACTATTTTCTCTCTCTGGGTCAAGCGGATGCCAAGTTGGAGGCCAACTCTTCTTTTCCTCTGCCAGGTCTCCCTTTGTTAGGCGACTTTTCCAGTGTGCCGTTCTATTCTGAGCTCTGCACTTTTATTTTTATGGAGGAAACTGAAAGGAGTCTGGCGAGTCTGAAATGGTAGGTGAGCAGCCGGGGAGGAACACTGACCTCCTTGTCTGAGATGCAACTGGGGAAAATAAAACTGCCCGTGAATGGTACCCACAGGCCGCAAATGGTCCCGATGTTCTGGGGGAGGCTTCCTGGGCTAGGCAGTAAAAGTAAAAGCTGGGCTTTAGACCCAACCACCTCCCCTCATCCCTTGCTGCTTTGGTGTTTTGTTCTTTTTCTTTTAACTTCGTAAAATGGAGACAAGAATAACAACCCTAATTAAATCTCTCTGAGTTTATTAAGCTTCTAACAGCCACAGCTGGTCACCTTTGAGCATGATGTATTACAGGGTTCGTTTGTCCACAGCCCTCAGAGATGTTGTTTACTATTTCTGTTTTACTGGGAGATGAAAGAGAAGCAAGAGGGGCAGTTAACTGACTCACACAAGGCTGCACCCCAGAGATCCATTCCCTTTGCTTAGGCATGCCTCCTAGAAGTTGGCACAGCTCCCCAGAAGGTGGCACACCACTATCTCCACAGTTCTTGTTACTGGGGACACAGCTACATGTCCTTCCCTACCACAGGGCCAGAAGCAAGGCTTCCCTTGAGAAGAACTGGTCTTTACCCCAAAGGAAGTAGGTAAGTTGTAGAGCTATAGTTTTAGGTTTAAGGCTAGTAGTCCTTATGGTAAATATTGGATCCTGGATTCAGGAAGTTTCAAAGTAGCTGTGCTTGGTGATTGTTGATTTTGAAGAATTAGGGAAGTAGAGTATTTGAGCAGCCCTTTCCTGCCTATGGGCTATCTATAGCTCTAGTGATGGAAGCATATCCTACATTGCATGCTTCTGAGCTATCAACATCTTGGGCCTAGCTTGCTGTGTGTTTGGTCCTCAGGGGGTCAAGGCATCTCAGTGTCTCAAGGAGAAGATGAGACAACTTAATGGGTCTAGCCAAGACAGTTGGATGGACTCTGCAGGACTCTATTCACCAATGGTTGTCAGCAAGTGACCTGTAGGCCACATGTAGTCAGGATATGCCACCCATGAGACTTCAGTAACATTGAGGTCCCTGACTTATTTCATTACCAAGGTGGGCAAGGCATGCTACATGAGTTGCTCACTTAGTCGACACTGAATAAATAAAGCCTGTGCGGTTGCTAGTTGTTTTTTCTCTTTAATTCCACAAAGATGAATCAAACAGCCTTGCCTTTGGCAAAGTCCAGTGTAATAGAATTGTAAAGAAAATTGTGATGTGTGTGCCCAAATGCCTGTATTGCTTGTATCTTACTTCTTATGTCTGCGTTCCAGAATTCTCTACAATATAGAAAACAAGGCTTTGTCCTTGCCTGACACCTGTCACTCACTCCTCCCTGGAGCAGGGGGTGTGACTAACCTCTCAGCTTCGATGAAGGGAAATCGACATCACAGCTCTGTATTGGAAGGAGTGATGTGTTAATGTAAAGGTCATTCTTCTTCAATGGCTGCCCCTTTCCTCTCCTCTGAGAGCAGCTCCCTCTTAGCAGATGTGTTCATGTGCCCTCCTCTGTGTGACTGATCTGCTCTGTCAGGGAGGCCGGAAGTTCTCCAGCTGCTCAGTGTGCCAGATGGATAAGATAGGCCAATAAGGGTGCATGTGCCACATTAGGAAGCTCATTTGGAAGCAGGGCTGGTGCTCTCTCCCATCCAGCTTCATCTGTTATGTCATAAAGCTGGTATTGTGAGCTCCACTTCTTAGGTGCCTGTATATATATGTCCCCATCAATTTTAAAATCATAAAGGAGGGTACAAGTCATGGTCCTTTTAGGTCCTATCACAGGATAAGCATTATCACAGAAATATGAAGAGAGGGCTGTGGGGTCAAAGAGAAAGAGGTGATAATCAGAGAAGCCTTGGCAGAGAAGGTGACATTTGAATGGACAGGAGACCCAGAGGTCAACAGTCTACCAGAATGAGCGCCATCTCTTCCTCCACCTTAGCACAGGGCAGGGGCCTCTCAGAATGAACTTCACATCTGCTTATGTCAACAGAGAGATGGTGGGCCCCGGAGAACACTCTGAGGAAGGTGTGGAGGAATCCCCTCAAACATGGGAGAACCACTCTCCTGCCATGTTCCTCCTCTCCACTAGGATCCCCTCCTCCACCATGTGCATCTCCTCTTACACTGGTCACTTCCTCTGCCATCTTCACCTTGTCTTCCCTTCTCACTTCTTCCAGGCTCATCTTTGACCCCAACAGCACCAAGGCCACCTTCGTGGTGAGCGGCATGGAGCACAGGACTCCCATTCACAACTGCCTTGCACATGAACAAGTCACTGAGTGGAAACCTTTAAGACAGGTGGGATAGCAATCTACAGTTGAGAGTGTATAGGAGGTTCAGAGAACTCAGGCCCTAAAAGAAAAGGGCTTTTGAAAGAACTTGGCAGAGATTCCAAGGAAAGCAATGCACTTAGTGACTCAGGCAGGACATGCTAGTGCAGAGTTGGAGGGTTTCTCCAGGCAACTGACGGTGGGTGCAAGCATTAAGTGATCCTAGGAAGACCCACAGCATAGGCAGAAAACTGACTTTAGCTTAAGACAAAAGACTGGAAATTTATTATTGAATAATTGTTTGCATGTGTGCTGTTAATCATTGCACATTCGAGAGGGTTATTTTCATTGATGTAATTAGTGACTGCATTTTCTAGAGGACATTTTTCATGTCGAAGAGATAATGACTCCAAAGCTGAGGGACAATGGAGCTTCATGGCAGACCCCAGCGACAGGATAAAAGTGGATTTGACAAAGGTACCTCTCTTGTACCACGAGCACCCTGGAGAATCAGCAAGCAGACGCTTGATTTTTGAAACACAGATGAAACCATGTGATAACATTACCCTAGGGACTCCGAGTGATTTGGTCATGCTGGAACCTTGCCAGTTTAGTTCAGGTTCATTTAATCAACCCTCATCTACCCTACTGCATGCTGGGTATTAAATACTCAGCTGAATGAGACACAATGCTGGCCTTACAGGAACAGAGGCAAGTCAGTCAGTGACATTTACAATACAGAGAGTTCTGTAAAGATGATCATAGAATGCTGGAGGAAGGGCACCACCCAGTCCAGAGGGCACTGAAGGCTTTCAGGCCATGATGCCTGAGGTTCGTGTGATTGTTTCTAAAGTCTTCCTTAGAACTAACACTCATAGGAACCTTCCTGGTGCTCATCTTCTCTAATTTATCCTTAAAGAGGCTCCTAGCTCTCAACTTGGGCCATCTACTCTATTATCCATTTGGAGCTCCTATCTCTTTGCTTCCTTACCCATGATAATCCTGATGATGATCCTCTAGATAGTATGTGATAACTGACCATGGTTACCTGGTTTGATCCATGACCTTGCTCCATGTAGATCTCTGGTGAATTAATTAGGCTTTCCTGGATGTTGGGATCAAAGCCAAGTTCTACGATGGGGATGCAATGGGAAGGTCGCTGTAAACAAGGTGATGGCAAGCACCTCAGCGGCTGTGCAGTCAGGACTGCTGGGGATGCAGCGCAGGGTTTTGCTGTGAGTGGCTTGATATTCTCATAGAGTGGAGGTCCTGGCTTCTGGACCAAGTATTTCTCGTCCCTCCTCTTCATCTTTTCTCCTTCTCCTCCCTTCTTCTTTCCTTATTTCTTTTTTTTTTTTCATTTTCTTTTTGGCATCAGAGTCTGTCTTTGTAGCCCAGATTGCTGTGGACCTTGCTACATAGCCCAGGTTGGTCTTACATTCCTAGGATTGTACCCATGAGCTGCCACACCCAACCACCATGCACATTTCTTGTTCTTTACTTGTGGCCTCTGTCTTGGAGCTGTGTCCTACCTCTACCACACTGTTCTCCCCACCCCTCCTCCTGTTTGTCACATGTGTGCACACTCAAAGAATGACTTCCCCCAATTTCTAGATCTAGTTGGCATTTCATGATACAAATATGGCAGTGTGGGGGTCAGGAGCCACTTACGGTTTTCTTTGCTTACAAGGGAGCTGAGGCCTAGCAGCATCGAGATCTCCTCTGGCTGATCCTTGGGATGAGTTTTTACTTCTGACCATGCTCTTAGATCTAGAACATCTGAATGTTCTTATCTTGGCTTCCCGAGTGCTGTCCGCCCTTAGACTCCTGGAAGACTTTGCCTTTTGCTCCCAATCTTGCTTCTACATTATGGACATCACAGCTCCTTGCCATGAGCATTTCACCATCTGTTACTGGTTTAAAACAGCTCTCTATTGCTCTGTGATTCACCTTAAGGTCAGGGGTTGACCAATCTTGCCTCAGAGAGATTCTGCTGGCCAGCCCTACTGCTCCCGTGTATTGAGAAGACTTAGTGCTTAGCTTGCCTTCACATCAGCAGACCTCATTCTACTGCTGTAGCTCTACTTGGTAGAGTTCCAGATCACATTCTTTGTAAAAATGTTCTTTTTCTTCCTATTACCACTTTGTGTCTTTTAAAATGGGAAACAGGTTTAGGGGTCTAGATCAGGAGCTAGCCACATTCCACAGGATCTGGTTGCCCACACAACCTCTCTTCTGGGTCTGGTAAGCCTCCTGGGTTGAAGGCTAGCCCTACCAGGAAGCCAACAATTCTTCTCTTACTCACTGATGCCTCCGTTGGCAGTTCTGCATGGAGATGCAGGAAGGTTTCATTCTGAGGGCCATAAGTCCTCACTTGTTGACATCAATAGAAGTCTCCTATGACTCTCAAGAGGGTAACTTCCTGTTTTTGGGAGGCCTGCGCACACAAGGTAGTTAGTTTAATTTGAGAGTGGCATAGGCACTTCTGGCCCATTTGTGGTCTTTCATTTGCTCATCTTCATTGTTCTGACTCTATGTAATCAAACTTATAATTTATACTTTAATTTTCTGTTTTGCTTAAATAGGCTCAGTTATAAAAGATTCCCTTTGACCTTTTCCTAATCAATAGTATCTTATCTTAGCTGATATTTGAAGTTATATTTTTGATTTATTACTTCCTTTTTTAGTTAACATTAAATGAATTCAGAATGCCTCATATAAAAATATATCTATATATATTAAATCCTTTTGAATATTTGCAAGGTGACCAACAGCTTTATATAAGGATGACTAGAATTCTTTTTTTTTCACTAAGTGCGCGCGCGTGTGTATGTGTGTGTGTGTGTGTGTGTGTGTGTGTGTGTATGTATATGTATGTATGTATGTATGTATGTATGTATGTATGTATGTATGTATGTAAAGGCCAGAGGTAATCTCAGGCATCTTTCCTTTGGCATTATCTACCATGTTTTTTGAAACAGGGCCTTTTTCTGTTGTAGAACTTGCTAGAACAAGGCTTAGAACTAGGTTGGCTGGCCAGATAACAGCAGGATTCCTTCTGTCTTTAGTTCTTCAGCCCTGGGATTATAGGTGTGTTCTACCACATCCAGCTTTATGATGGTTCTGGAAATGTAACTCAGGTCTCATGCTTATGGGTCAAAGAATTTACCCAGTGATCCATTTCTTCCTCCTGGAGTTTTTTGGTATCACCAGATTCTATTAAGTTCTCCTGACTTACCTTTCTCTAAGAAATAATTCTCAGTGTTAGATCCCCCAGTAGAGGAGAATGCCAAGGAGGGAAGACAAGAGTGGGTGGGTGGGAGAATACCCCCATAGTGGCAGGGGGATGGGGGAGGAAATGGGGAGGTTCCAAAAGGGAGATCTGGAAAGGGGGAAACATTTGAAATGTAAGTAAAGTATGAAAAAAAAATAATTCTCAGAAGATACTCCTTGAGGCAAATATTTCTGGTGATCCTTCATTGTGGAGACATTGAAATCCTCTTTCACCAACTGCTTTAGTTTTTGTGATCTCTTAACTCAATGATTGTTTAAATAATTACCATATTCAAGACTCCACATGGGAGTGGGGCACTCGTGGCTCTAAGGCCGTTCTCCTAGGATTCCACTAAGGATGCACATTTAGAGAGGACAGTGGTGGTGAAATTCAGAGTTCTAATCAGAAGGATATAATGACATGCTGGAGATTGAGCAGAGGGACCTTTGACCTTGGCTAGAAGGGAATTCTTCCATCACCTGAAACACAAATGTTTAAATCACTTGTTACCAGCCATGTTAGAGGACAGAAAATGGAACAGCCAAGAGCCATAGAGAAGGAAAGATGAGAGAGGAATGGGTGGCCAGAGCTTCTCACAGCCAGTTAAGATACCATGTAAGAAATAGCATGTGTGTGCATGCACACACTGAATGCACTGTGCCCTCATTCTCGTGTGTCTAGAATCCCAAGTCTGCTGTACACTGTAATCACTGCACAGCAAGAAAGAAGGATAAAACAAAAGACTATCCGAAGAAAGGGGCACTGAGACAGGTCCAGGGGAGGGGGGAGTACAATGTATCCAAATTTGTGACTTAAAGTCATTTATTTATTTTTCTGTAATTTACCTTCATAGCAGCTTTATGCCATTAATTTCTATGGAATAGAAATTAAGCCACACCCCCAAAAAATGCTTGGTAGAAAATAATTATGGTAACTACTTAATGCTGGGGTCCCAGTATGCAAATGCCACCATGGGCTGAGACTTTTAGTCTCCAGTGTCCAATGTGTTTTATAGAGTAAGAAGAATATGTAGATTTTCATTCACATTAGTTGGGATGCTGTGATTTGCATGAAAATGTCAATGTTGTGATGGACACACAACTACCTGGTTGTTTTCTGCTATCTGAGTACCTTGACCCTACCGGTAGGCAAGAATAAACATTTTAAGTACTCACTCAGAGTGAATCTTGATGCTCAGCCATTAGGGGACAACCTAAGGTAACAGGAACTGCACTAGGTCTCTGCCACAGCTATTCTACCTGCCGGGACCCTATGAAGAGTTAAGATGGGTTCATCAGCCCCTTCCTCTGTTGGCATGAACATAACTACATAGAGTGGTTGGAAATAATGACCCTGCACACTGAACTTCACCTAAGGCCCTTCTCTCCTATCTCCAGAGGGTGTAGTGAGAGACTAAATTAGAAAGATGGATGCTTTGGGTTCGCCCATGATGTCAGTCTGGATCTTTTTGCAAACTTAAGCCTGGGCAGTAGAAAAAGAGCCCACTTTATGGTTACTACAGAATGGAGCAAATTAGTCCTTAAAGAGTGCAACATCAACTCTGCCACAAGTCCAGCAGGTGTTTGAAGAGAAGAATGAAGCGTAAGGCACCTACAACCCACGTAGCAATTCATGTAGTTGTGAGAGAGTTGGCAACCTCATAACACTTAAGACATCTGTCACTTGAAGAGCTATGGTGTAAATCACTTTCAGTTCATTCTCTAAACACTGGGTATATATTATTCAGGCTTTCAGGGAGCATCAAGTGAGCCTGTTTAAGCTCTCTACAGAAAGGCCTAGCAGTAGTTAAGCCTGAATGAGGTGTTTTTGAGAGTCCCAAGTTACAGTATAGGGTCATTTTGCAAGTGTTTTATATATTTTTGGTGGTTTTGAAAGTGTCACTTATTATAGGATTCAGGCAACCTCTCCTAAAATTCATTACTGGGAGAAATGTTCTTTGGCTAGATTAATTCATTAGTTCTCCAAGAAAACCTTCATTGGAATGTCTTCTGCTTTATAAGAACACTTGTGTGTTATCTTTAGTCTCATGTAAGTGCTATCTCACTTAAGTTTGTGTTCGTGTGTTCTGTGTCTGCTGGGAACACCAAATGACATTTAGTAATTCAAGTAAAGTGACTGTCTTTTGACGGCTAAAGCTAACTTATATTCTTTTTATTTTTTTACTATTTAATTCAAACTTCTATAATGGGTGATATTTTGACCGTATTAAAACTCACTGTTAGAATTTCGTATGGTGTAGGAAAATCTGTAGGCTCTCCTTTCTTCCTGTGTCCTCCATCACTGCTCCTTGGTACAACCAGTATTAATTGTGTGATGTGCATGAGTTGAGCTTTGCATCTCTTTCTCTCCTCTCTCTCCACAAACACACGTAAACACATGCGTACGTAAGCACAATATTCACTTGCGTGTTCACTCACACACTTGTGGATTTCATTCCAGAGAATTTACTGGAGTGCCAAGGGCAAGGGAGGGTTGGCAGTGATCCATCCCAGGCGATAAGGAGATGCGCTGTTAGAAGTGAATTATAGAAATGATAAAACTCCATGAGAGTTGATCTGCTCTTGATTAGCTCCCCACAGAAGAAATTGCAAACAAGTCAGATAACACACTCCTCCCTGCATCTCTCTCACCAGATCTTCATCTATCTCATGGCTACCACACTGAACACACACACTTCTGTAGGGAAACAAGCATTCCTATACACACATATGTACAAGTGTATAAAATGTATATTTATGGCATATATCTTCATAAAATATAAATGGAATAATGTACATTAGTTTTACAATATTTTCTATTAATTTTTATTGGGCTTCTTTCTGTGGCCTTCCATTTTTCAAAGTAAGTCTCATAGATCCCATGCTAGCCTTGAACTTGCTACGTAAGCTGCTGCTGACCTTGATCTCCTTTGTTTCTACCTCCCAAGTGCTGGGGTTCTAGATATATTCCATCATGCTTGCAGCAAAAATTTATTGTTATTGTTGTTGTCTCAGCACATGGGATCAAGCCCAGGGTCTTGCACCTGTGAGATGACTCTTCACCACCAAGCCAGTTCACCAATTGTAGTGTTTTTAAAATACAGATTATTTCTAAATTTGGTTACAAGACAGTAGGTTTCCATATTTTTTAAAAACACCCTTTTTGTTTGGTTAATGCTTTTCCTTATCTCCTACCCCCGTTCCTCCCTGCTTTCCACCCCTGGTATTCTCTCTCTATTTGTACATCACCTACAGTCTAATTTCCCTCAGCCCTTCCCTTAAAGTATTCCCCTCCCCAGGACCTCTTTCTAGTTCTCTGGCTTGCACATACATTCCAAGTTAAATACACAGAATTAGAGATCCAAAGTTAGGACTCACATATGTGGGAGAACATGTGGCCCTTGTTTCTCTGTGCCTGGGTAGTGTCACTCAATATGGGTTTTCCAGTTACCTCATCTATCTCAAATTTCATTTTTCTTTGCAGTTGAGCAAAATTCCATCGTATATAGGTAACACATGTTCATTATGTCCTGTATGTCCCACACATTCATTATCCATTCATCGGCCAATGGACAGGTAGGTTGATTCTGCTTCTTAGCTATTGTGAATAGAGTGGTAATGAACAGGAATGAGCAAGTGTCTCTGTAGAGTTCTTTGGGAACATGGCTGGGGGGTAGACTAGGTTGGTCATGTGGTAGTTCTGTCTCTGGCCTTTTGAGTAATCACCACATTGGTTTCTACAGTAACATCACCAGTTTGTTCTTCCACCACCAGTGAATAATGGTTTCTTCCCCTACTGCTCCAACTCCACAGTCTTTCCAACATTTGTAGTCCTTTGGTGTCTTGCTGATAGCCATTCTGACTGAGGTGAGATGAAATCTTAAAGTGGTTTGCATTTGGATGTCCCTGGTAGCTAATGGTACTGAAGACATTTTTGTCTTGTTTTGGTTCTTATTAACTGTTTCCTTTGCTGTACTGAAGCCTTTCATTTCACTAGGCCTCATTTGTCAGTTGTTGACACCAACAATTGAGCAATGGGGGTCCTCTTTAGATAGTCCTTGTCTATCCCTGTACATTGTCAGGTACCCACTACTTTTTTTCTAACACTTTCAGAGATTAGGTTTTAAGTTTGATTATATTATTTACTATATTTATTGACTTGCCTGTGTTGAACTATCCCTGCATCCCTGGGATAAAGCTAACTTGATTGGGTAAAGAATAATCTTGGTGTGTCTGTATTCACTTTGCAAGCATTTTGTTGAGGATTTTTTGCATCTATGTTTATTAATGATATTAGTCAATAGTGCTCTTTATATATTTTTGTTCTAGCATAATAGTAGCTACATAGAAGGGGCTTAGAGGTTTTCTATTCATTTCTATTCAGTAGAACAATTTGAGTGGCATTAGCTGTGGGTTTGCTTTAAAGTTGTAGTAGAATTCAGCTATGTGTCCATTTGGGTCTGGGCTTTGTTTAGTCATAAGTTTATTACTGCTTCAATCTCCTTGTTTGCTGTAGGTCTAACTGATTTCATGGTCTACTGATAGGCCTACTAATCTCATCTTGATTTAGATGAGTCAAACATCTCTAGAAATCCATTCATTTCTTTTAGGTTTTCCAGTTTATTTGAAATTTTTTTAAGTATGCCCTTAAAATTTTCTTAAGCATCCATTGTAATCCTTCATTGTCCACCTCTAATTTTGAGTTCTTTCTTCATTCTTTTAGTTACTTGGCTAATAGTTTATTATTAATAGAGATTCAGTTATCTTTTCAAAGAGCCAATTCTTCATTCCATTGCCTAGGTTGTTTATTTCTCATCTTTTTCCATTTTATTAATTTCTGGCCTGGCTTTGTTTTGTTTTTGGTTTTGTTTTACCTGTTGGCACAGGGTCCTGGAAAGGTGAGTGGGGAGCTGGGTGGTACAGGGAGAAGGAAGGAGAGGGGCCTATCTGGTGGTACCATATGTGCTGGGTTCTTGGAAAGGCCAGTAGGGAGTTGGGCAGCCTAATGCAGAAGAGGGCGAGGGGCCTTTATGTGTTCTGCCTGCACAGGTAACTAAGAAGTATGTACATGCAGGGCCCAAGGAAACCTAAAGAGGCATCAGATGCCCTGGAACAGGAGTCATAGATGGTTGTGAGCTGCCAAAGCTTGGTCCTCTGGAAGAGCAGCAAGAGCTCTTAACTGCTAAGCCCCCTTTCTAGCTCCCCTCATCAGGATTTCATAGCTACTGTTCTGGCAAAGTTTGCATTAAAGGTTACTAAAGAGAAGGCCGAGGGTTCTCCTTTGTGGGAATGTATTTTAATCCCTGAATACCTATAGGATTCTTTTTAAAACTTGAACTTTAGGGGCCCCTCAAAAATGGCTCAAAAGTTTGAGAAAATATGTTTTCTTAGATGAAAGTTTCATGTTGGGAGATCTTAAGTAGTTGGATTCACCTCTTTATCTCAGAAAAAAAATCTTTCTGTGTCTCCAAATATCCATTCTCTTTATTTTAAGAAAGTCATCCTGCCAAGAAGTGGCTCATGATGGCCACCTCAGCCTTATCTATTACCTCTGTTGCCTCAAAAGCAATTCTTTAAGATTTTTTTTATTAGAATTTTTAGTGCACATAGAAAATAATGGTCTTTATTGTGACATTTTAATCTGTGCACCTATTGTCTTTTGCTCATAACCGCTCCCTACTATCCTCTCTTGTCCCTGACTGGTCCTCTTACCACTTCCAAAGAGTCCCTCTTTGTTCACACCATGAGCTCCTCCTGCCTCAGGGTCCCAAACACTGGGATTGTAAGCATGCACCACCATGCCTGGCAAAGAAAGACAGTTTAATCATGCAAAGATTCTGATAATGTAGACCAGGAGCCTCTAAGATAACAGGCATTTTATTATCTACACTTAAATGTATATGCATCTTTATATGTATTTACAGATGTATCTGTGTATATAAGCATCTAAATCTGAGTTCTACAAATGAGAGAAACAAGAGATACCACCTCTCTCCTTCTCTCTCCAAAACCTTTTCTTGTCCCCTCTTCTGTCCTAGGTCCTTATCTTCTCCCCATGTCTAGTCTACCTTCTGCTGTCATGTGAGATATCCTCCCTCCTTTGCCCTCCCTCTTCCCTGCCCCTCCCCCCTGCCTGAGTCTGGCTTATTTCACTTCACATAGTGATTGGTGCTTTGTACTCTTATTTTCTGTTCTTTCCCATTTGATTATCTATGAGTTTTCCACGCTATTCTTTTACATCCCTGCTTTCAGTATTACCTGCTACTGCTTCTTCTAATGTGACTTAATGGCAAAGATCTACTGTTTAAAAAAATTCATCCCTGTGTCAGTTTATCACCTTTTATTGCTCTATGCTCAAATTGTCGATTCCATGGTGTGTTCTCTCTCTCTCTCTCTCTCTCTCTCTCTCTCTCTCTCTCTCTCTCTGCTCTTGACCCTGCATGCTTGCTTCCTACTTCTTAGGCACTGTCGCTACATGGATCATATATTGCATTCTTTTGTTTATTTTTTCAGATTTTAAGTGGATTATGGTTTTCTCTCCTCCAACTCCTCCCAGATCCTCCCTAATTTCCTACTTACCTGAATCCATACTGTTTCTTTCTCTCTCTCAGCAGAATAAAAACAGACATCTAAAAACAATAAAGCAAAATGAGATAAAAATGAAAACAAACAAACCAGAATAGGAGAAAACAAAGGGATAAACAGGAGAAAAGGAACCAATGAAAAAGCTCAAGAAACACACGCAGATACAGAAGCACACAGATTTGCATACACAGAAATCTAATAAAAAACACAAAACCAGAAATCACAATATATATGCAAAGGTTGTAAGGTTAAAAACCAACCAACCAACCAAATAACCCAACAAAAATACAACAAGACCATGAAAAAGCTTTATGAGACAAAGAACCTCCCAAAATGCCACTGAGTTGATGTTGTGTTGGCCACCTACTGGGAGGCATGGGGCAGGACCTGAAGAATGGTTTGCAAAACCCAATGAATCTCTGTTGGAGAAGAGGGAGCATTTTCATTTGTGAGCAGCTAATTGTAGATAGCTTCTGAGTAACGGATGAAGGTGAAGGCTCGTGTCCAGTTCTCTTAGTGCTGCGACCCCATCTGGCATAGACCCATATGTAGGCCCTGTGCATGCCTCCACAGTCGTTGTGAGTTTAGATGTGCACTGGTCCTACTGTGTAGAGAAGATCTTCTTTCCTTGATGTCCTCCATCCCCTCTGGCTCTTAAAATCTTTCTGCCCCTCTTCTGCTTCATTCCCTAAGCTGTGAGAAGAGGAATTCAATGAAGACATCCCATTTAGCACTGAGTGTTCCAAGGTCTCTTATTCCTTGTGCATTGTCCAGCTGTGGTCTCTGTGTTTGCTCCGTCTGCTGCAGGAGCAAGCTTCTCTGCTGATGGCTGAACAAGACACAATTCGAAGGGCTAATTTATCTGGAAGGATGGAAAATGGAGGAGCCATGGTACCCTAACATACATCGTCACAGAGCTCTTCCAAGATCTCTCTTCCTCTGCCCTGAGCTTACCCCTCTAGTTTTCTGCTTGTTTGTGCATAGGGCTGAGCGATTCTCAGTGCAGCCTCTGTTTGACACCTGATAGTTTGAATATTCATTTAAATCAAAATTTCAGTAGTATAAAATGACATGACTGGAAAAAGATCTCACCCACCGTATCCAACTCCTCCTGCTGAGCTAATCACACTGATTAATTTGTGTCTGTCTTTGGGACTCAGGTTCTGTACTTGAACAGCTCTGGGATTCAAACAGGATGATAGTGCTGCGGCTGGGATGTGGTTTGAGTTGCATCTCTCAAGGGCTCATGTGCTGGTCTCTTAGTGGGATGTGGTATGGGCCTTCAAAGGTAGGTACGCCCCATGGGAGGTAATCCCATCATGAGGACACTGTCCTCCCAAAGAATTAGTGTGTTCTTACACCACTATGGTTATAATAGAACAAGACTGGCCCTTTCCCAGTTTAGCTTTCTGTCTAGCCCTATGACCCCTCACACGCATGATTCTATAATGACGTCATCTACCATGATGTGGCATAGATGGAGAACCCCAGAGAGGGCCTTATTCTCTAGCTTCAGCTATTCCGTTTCAGCAGTAGGGAGTGGGCTAAGACACATCATCATATGCACCGAGCTTTCTCACTGAACACTTAGGCTGGAAGTGGCTGCCCTGTAGCATACACCCGACTACTTTAGTTCTGCTACAGCGCCGAGTTCTCTTCAGACTCACACCCAGAGTCTGTTGTACAGTCTAGCCTTCCTCAGTCAGCAGTAGGTCCTGAATGCTTTTTATTTTGTGTTTTAATTTTTCTATGTGTTCCCCATCTCATGGGCTCTTGGAGCTAGCTGGTAGGATGCCCCGAGGACTCAGTAAGGGACAGGGATGGTAACAGTGGTCATCTTATTCTTCCAAGGTGAAATGACAGTCAGATCTGTTCAGACATCCCTGTTCATAGATGAATCCTGGTTTATCTGTCCTGTCCCTATGTCTGTCTTGATAAAACAGGCATGAAGATGCCAAAGGGGGCCATTTCAGCAGACAGCAGAGGCCTGTGCTTTCTCTAGAGTTCTCCTTCCAAAGTATGCTTTGTTTTAGCCTATGAGATATGAGGTTTGTACAGCTGGCCTCACTCAAACGTATGATGTTTTTAGTGAAAACAATATAGTTATCTCTGAGATTTAGACAAAAACAAACGAACAAATCAGATAGTTTAAATAAAGATATTTAAGAGAGATGAGATAAACCACCAAAAGTTTCAACCTCACCAGGAGTAATTTTAACACCAGGAACATTGGATCTCATCTTCCAGCTTTGTTATCCTCCATTCTCAATGTCAGACAACAGTTTCCTCAAGGGGTGTTAGGAATGATTTTTCTGGCGGGGTAAGACTTTCTCCCATGGTGCCTCAGAGGCCCCACACACATCCTCTGTGTATCTTCTCCTGTGAACTGTTGGGGACCCGCTGTTGGTTATAGCATAAATCCCGAAGGATGATACATTCTTATTTAAGCGAATCTCTAAGACATTTGTAAAGTGTGTTTGTTTATTCTTGGCTCTGTGTCAAGCATTTTCACATATATTATCTCATGACACTTTCACAAACAGCACAGTGGGAGGTAGTTAGAGTCAAAAACCCTGGATTAAATCCTGACTCTGCCAACCCTAAATCTTGGCAAAACTGTTTAAGCCTGTATCTCATCACAGATGAGGCAGACCCTCGGAGGACAGTGATGGCTACGTGAGATCATTTGTGGAAAGTTCCCAGCCAGGTACCAGGGTCTGGTGGACAGTCCTAGAGAATGGGTATATTTACTTTGTTACCCTATTACCTCCATCTCTTGAGTGAAGAGGTGGTGGTCCATTACAAAGTGTTTTACCATGTCACCTTGCTATTGGAACGGCAGGGCCTGGATACTTCTCTAGCTGTCTACAGAGCCTGTGATTTAAAACATGGCTAGCTTTTTTTTTATGCCTAAATGTATGTCTGGGTAGCTCAGTTCTTTGAAATTCCTCATAGAATAGAACTATCCCCCAAACTGTATTGAAGTTCCCCCTGGCTTTTATTTTAGGATTGTGCTTTTCTTTCCTGCCTAGTATTTTCATTCAGGGTTAATATTTTATTCAAATAAACACATTTTTATAGCCTGGTTTACTCTCTGAAATCTTTACTATTCTCGTCATTTCCTGAGTTTACTATCAGATGAAGCCTTAGCTAATGTTACTCGTAGGGTGAAATCAGAAAGGGTGTTACCAGGAGTCTCACTGATAAGTATTTGTCCACCAGTTTCCACCAGTTAGATCTCTTTATAAAAGTGTTTTGTGTGGACACCCTAGCACTGTTTGCCTGAAAGAGTTGTTCTGGAAGTAGGCCATTTAATCTGGAGGTGAGACCAGAGCATTGATTATTTTGGTATCTGTTCTAAACATAATATTGAATGTATGTCAGTGTTTATTATTCAGGGTGTTTACCTCCCAGGGAGTCACTGTCAACACTCCCTAAAGTGGTGGCTGAGTAGTTATTTCTAGGGGACATGGAGTCAGGATCCTGTAGCATTGGTCACATTTTGTCAATCCCATAAATTCAAGTATTTATCTGTACAAAGATGTTTTGCCTTACACATAATTGATTTATAAACATTGACCTTCTCATGACACAGAACCCTCCTCATCATGCCTGAATAAGGCTTATCTAATACACATATTTTCTCCATGAGGTATTTCACAGCCTCGTTCTCAGAAACGCCAGCCAACACTGCGCTCCTGTCCTTGGGGGCCGTCTGAAACAGTGGACTCATTAAATAAAACATGCAAACTTCTAAGGATTTGGTACCAGAGATGTCACAAAGGCCACACTTGCTTATAGTACACAAGCTGAAACGGGGATGCAATACCTGCCTCGCAGGGAATGAGTCACCTCTTCTGCATTTCTGCGCATGCCCATGGATCACCATTCTGAGGTTACAAATATGTTTTAGCAAGTAGGCAAATTTGCAAGCATGGAACCCACAAATAATGATGGTCAACCATATTTTTCTTTCAAAGTGATCCTCTTTGCCTAGCTGTAAGCTTTAATTTGGAAGCTTGGGAAGACGGGTTGAGTTATTGGTCTCCCAATACGAGGCTTTCTGCCCTGAAGCCTTTGGTTCCCTCCCACTTTAATTTCAGGCTTGGAGGATGAGATAATACACTCGGTGCAAGAAGAAGCTTGAAAATCCCATATGTATTCATTTCCTTTTCTTGGCCCCTTGCCACCACCTGGGGAACGGATAGGCTGAAGTGAGAAATGAATGTAAGAGACAGGAGGAGAGGTGTCCCCTATAATCCTGGTTCAGATCAGAGAACCCTGACCTTGGCATGAGCTGAACACAGACAAAATGCACCCTTTCTTCTAGGTCCAGAGACCATGAGAAACAATCAGTTTAGGCTTTAGTCATGTCTTGAGCAGGTTATTGTGTACTAATAACTGACCGATGACTCAAGCGTCTCTAATTCGGTATGGAGTCTTTTACCTTCTAGAGGAGTCTCCAGAAGGACAGTAGGTAGCTACTGCAGCCGCTGTCATATCTCTTTCCCTCCATCATGTGGAAGTGAAAAAAGAAATCCATCATCCAAACATAGACCAGGGAAGACAGCAGGAAACGAAGGGCCAGGGCATCGATTGGGCGGAAGTGAGGGTGTCCTTTTTCACATCTGGTTCCCAGGCCTTGATGACGACATCCTCATTCTTTTAACTCCAGCTTTGTTAAAATATGATCTGTTGGGTTTAAAATTATTTTTTATCCATTGGTAACAATGGCTGCTTTATTTTTCAAAGATAGGAAAAAACAGAACAACAGCCAGAAAACAAGAAGTGGTGGAAGTATAAAGAATGGAGTACGCTCTATACAGAAAATAATTTCTCATGTTCCTGCCCCAGAACATGAAAGGAAATTCACAAGGGCAAGAATACATCAATAGACACAGTGTCTATTCCTCTCCAAAAAATGCTGGCTCCAGGGCATAATGAGAGTTACACTTAAGAAGACCATAAACCTTTTAAAAGTCATGTTTTAAATCAAAATAATTTTCTTATAAAATATTAATTTTCAAAATGAGTTATAAAATATGAACACAAATGGCCAAGGCTGTTTTTTATTTTTGCAATAAAGTTAAAATTTCTTAGAGAAATTGACAGCTACTAGAAGGGAGAGGAAATGTGAATCGGGAGCTGGGTGGAGCCCACCCTGTTCCTGCCCACAGTTGCTAAGCAGCCGGGGCTCTGTGCTAGGTACTATAGGGCTCCCCAGGAGAGGCTGTTGGAGGGTAACCTCAAAACACAGTTGGAAAATTAATGAAAACAGAGGCCATGTATTTGAAAGAGAAAAAGGAAGGGTGTATGGGAGGAATTGGAAGGAAGTAAAGGGAGAGGTGATAGAATTATAATCTCAAAAAAATAAAAGAAATAATTTTAAAAAGCCCTCATTTGGAGTCCAAGCTGCGATTTCAAGGTAACTTGTCATTGTTTGAGTGCTATGAACTTATCCATGGAGGTGGACTTTTAAAAAGGAAAGACCCAGAGAAAATTATACAAAACTACAGGCCTAACCATGGTAAAGAACAGCCTTAAGTGGAACAGAAAATTCTGTAATTAGCTGGAAATTGCCTTACCAAAATTTATCCTAATGTAGCTTTTCCCACTTGTTATCAAAACAAAACAGCCAGGTGTGGTGTCTCATGCCTGCAAACTCAGCACTCTGGGGGCTTGAGGCAGAAGGATGACCGTGAGTTTGAGACCAGTGTGGGGTTACACTATGTATCACAAGTAGAGAACTATTAACTTAGAGCCATAGGTAGATCCTCAACTCCAAAGCCATCTCCCATGTGCCCTTTTTATGAATTTTTAAAGATCAAGGTCCAATTTCTAGCACTTACATGGTGATTCACAACCCATGCACATGATGCACAGACATACATGCAGGCAAATACTCATACAAAAATCTATAACGTTAGCTAAATTTTACAACCATTCTTGTTTCAATTTTGTCCTTGGTAGTATGGATATAGCAACTTTATTTCCATCATCTGTTTGTGGTGTGTATGAAGTGAGATCATGCATGCAGATGTTTCTTCTTTGTGAGCATCATCCAGGAAACCCAGGCTTTCCTCTGTCCTTCCTCATTCTCTGAGCCAACCCTAGTGTGGGGTTCCATTCACCCACAAGCACAGACTCATCCTATTTACTCCATTAGCAAACGGATCCCAGTGTTTCTTTGGAAGCTCCTCCACAGAGGAGATAGGGAGTTAGCACCAGTGTGTCCACATTTGCTTGGCTAATACTTCACTCAGCTCCTTTGAGTGATTGTCTGGAAGAAATGGGGACAAATTCTCCTCCTGGCTCTTTGGAGATTCCCATTCCCAGACTGGTGCTGATGCCCACCATGAAAGTCTTCTGGTCTCTCAAACCCTGCCCTTTACCCCTATGGCAGACTTCTGTTTCTCTGCCCCAATCTGGAGCTTCCCTCAGCTTGCTAGACCTCAGAAGTTCCTAGTGAGGATGGGCCCTGGTCCTGACTGAGCCTGTGTCTGTTTACACTGTTGTTACATTTCTATGGGTTGTACTTGATGGACCTTGAACTTGCAATGTTTCTCATTTATATTTTTCCGTTAAGTTGAAATTACTGACTTGCCCATAACTATCTCTCTAGGGATTTCTTGCTCATTTCTAGGACACTCTATGGATTTGGTAGATTCAGGATGATGTGCACTTGGGAAAACTGGATGTACACCCTTGCTTTCTTTCTAATGTTTCTTCGAATCTATTGAATCTCAATTCCAGTTCAGAGCCTCTAGTGACACCCAAGCACACTCCAGGAGTCAGAGTCCCGAATGACTGTCAATAGATCAATCCTCATCTTGCTTTATTTAACTCACATGCTCTCTTGAGTTTGTGTTACACAAACAACATAGAGCGTGGAGGGTCCGTAGGGTAAGAAGTAATTTACACTGCTGTGACGAGCTCCCCTTTGGAAAGGTCTGACGTCAGCCGTAACTCTATGTCGCTGTTCACACTGACCCTCATCAATCTTCCTTCTTCCAATTAGCCCTCTTTCCCTAAAGACCCCTGACTCACCCACGGTTACATGGCACCCAGGAACAGAGTTAATTAGAAGTTAGGTTTCCAAGTAGTTCCTCCTTTCCCTAGGGAAAAAATTCTTCCTGTTTCTAGAAAATGGGCTTTACAACAGGCAGAGCAGAAACCCTGACATAGTACGAGGGCTCCATCTGTGAGGTGGGGTCACTGTTGCTTGCCAGTGTGTTTGCTTGGGAGCCATAAAAAGAGTAAAGGAAGACCCAGGCAGACTGTTTTATTACTGAAATAACTACAATGGCTGACATCTCTTAAACCTTTACATTATGCTGTACACTGTGGCAAATGTGTCCCGTGTTTTGTCGCATTCTGACCCCTCAACTCCACTGCTGATCTCAAAGGCCCCTACTTACAAAGTACTTTATAAGCAGAAAGAAGACTCCTGTAACAAGGACAGTGTTTTCAAAATACTACAAAGTACATTAAAGTTTTCTTCCACAATCCCTGGCAGCCATGTTCCCCAATTTTGTCCCTGGGAAAGGAGACAGGGGACATATATGGGCTTTAGATAGGACATAGGGGTCTTCTTCCCATGTGGGAAGAAGAAAAAGAACCATACAGTGGACCACATAAGTAGGAACAGATGATAACTGACTGCCCTTCACTGACTGAAGAACAGACACAGTGTGTGTGTGTGTGTGTGTGTGTGTGTGTGTGTGTGTGTGTGTGTTGCAGTAGCATAGAACTGTCAGGGACATACAGATGAGGTCAGAAGAGATGTTGGGGAGACATCTTGTCTGAGGTCATGGTGAACAGTGCCTTGCTGAGTGAATCCCAACCTGAGCAGTCAGGTTGAGAGGTTGCCAGAAAGCCTGGGGCCTGAATGTAGAAGTAATAAACATGTATTTCCTTACCATGCAACCTTGTCTTCCTAAGCAGCAGAATCCCATTGCTGCAGATGTAAATATTCTTTTTTTCTTAGCTACATTTGTAGCTGGAAAGGCCATGGAAATGATATAGACAATGAAATGTAAGCACAAATTTGAGTTGGACTCCTGGAAAGGCCTCTTCCAGGAGAGCATCCTGGTTAGAAGGTATGTGACATCCGTCTAGGATACCTTATTTCTGTTATGGTCTATGTGGGCATAGTACCTGGAGCCCCAGCAGTCATCTTTTAATGCAAATTGATGCTGAGGACAGAAATAGACCTACAAACATAAGGAGTCCAGAGTCTGTGGTACCCCATGGCTCTGGTTCACAGACCCTGCATTAGCTCCCTCCACGCATTTTATTCTAAGGTTGTGCTTTTGAGACTCCACACAGGGTCAGGCTAGAGAAACTGGGGGAGATGGGAGTGAAAGGAGGAACTCAAGTCGGGGGCGGGGAGGGAAACCATACCTTAGGATCCTGGGGCTGGCTGTTCCATGTAGGGACCAAATGGCTGGAGTCACAGTTTGAAAAAGGCCCCTGCCTACTTCAAGCACCATTGGACATCAACAGGTCACCCTGCATCCAGGGAGAAAGGTACCAGTACAGTCCACAAACAGTATGGGAATATGGCCAGGTGGCTCTGAGCTCCCCAGGGAATGCTTCCCAGATGAGCTGTCACTCTAAGAAGGAGAATCTAGAAGGAGAGAGATGCTGCAGACAGAATGGTAAGATGACAGCTCAAATTAATTCAAGAACTACTGTAAGCACTGCCTTGAACCCTGTTCCATTGGCTTGGATTAATTTTGCATTTTCTACGCTGGCCATGTGATGACAGGGAATATGAAGAGGATTCCATAAGATAGTGGCTCTCACACTTCCTAATACTGTGACCTCTTAACACAGTTCCTCATGTGGTGGTGACCCCAACCATAAAATTATCTTTGTTGCTACTTCATAACTGTAACTTTGCTACTGTTATGAATTGTAATGTAAATATTTGTGTTTTCTGATGGTCTTAGATGACCCCTATGAACGGGTCATTCAACCCCCAAAGGAGTCATGACCCACAGGTTGAGAACCACGGATGTAAGCTATCTAGGGAAGAAGGCAAAAGATTAAAAATAAAAATAGAAAAAGGAGGAAGGAAAGGTAGAGGCTCTACTAGTTCTGAGTGTGGTGCCTGCTCTGAATTGCTTAAAGACAAGGAAACCAAAACATGTGAATGTGCAGGGGTCTGATGGCTACGCAGCTATTGTGCTTCTGTCAGTATTTCTAACACATTTTAGATATGGTACCTAGTCTGCTGTACATAGCCAGCTATTTGCTGTGGCCAGTCCACATGCTTTGTGTGCCCAGCATTGGGTATGAATGGCAGCTAGACCTCACTTTTAGCATCTGCACAAATTCCAGATTGCTTTCCGGTAGGTGAGGCAGCGTTTCAACACTAAGTGGTCTTGATCCACCTCCAAAACCTAGCAGAACCTGGCCAAGAGACCCATTATTCTTGCTTAGTGAGACCATCAACATGTGATTGATTTTAAAAATGAAAATCAAAAGCCTATAGACTCAGTTTATATGTAAAGCAGAAAAGAGGCACAGCTAAGACATTTACAGGGAATGGATTTACCAGGGGACAACAAAGGAAGAAGAGAATAGTGAGCCCTAAAGCTCCGGACCCTAAGCAAGCCCCCTCTGTGTACTCAGTCACCAAAAGTTTCTGAGTACCTGCCCAGACTGAGTTGGGGAGAAAATATCTGGGGACAGCTGGGCAGTGGCTGCTCTTTTGTGTTCTGTGGATACATCAACTTTAACAATTTCCTGACCAATGATTAGAGAGCGTTCTGCTCATCTTCTCATAATAGGCACCATCTAAGACATGAACATCTTGTCAACCAAGATGTGTAGGAAAAGAGATGACCTGTAAAAGGTGTGTATGCAGCCCCCAAGCAGTAAGGACTCTTGCTTGTTAGGTTAGAGTTATGTTCTGTGGATTATTAGTGAGAACAGTGCTAAAATAAAAAATGATCTGGGCAGATATGAGCGGCGTTATGATCGGCGGGGATGGTTGACAGCTCCAGAAACCACACCAGGCCAAACAGTTCCACGTGGGGGTTTATTGGAAGGGGGGGTGGTGGTGGCAAGGTAACAGTGAGAAGAGAAAGGGAAAAGAGAGAGGAAGAAGAGAAAGATCAGAGGGGTCTTCCATTTATATATGGAGAGTGACTTAGCCACAGGTAAAGGTGGGCAGTGGGCCAAGTGGATTCTGGGAGTATGGTGGCTGTTGCCTTGGCAACAGGTGGGCGGGTTGCGCTGTTGCCTGGGTGTGATGTCACCAGTTTGGAGGTCCTGGTGCCAACATACCTCCTTTCTTATTTTTATAAAAAGGAGGAGAAAAACAGGGAGGGGGGAAGACGATGGTGAAAAGGGAATCAGGGTGTCCTGTCTCTTTAACGGCTTCCTGCTGTGTAGGGGCTTTGCCAATTTTGGGGTATAGCTAACTTTTACCATCAGGGTCCACCTAGTAAATGTTTGCATCAGGTTCCTCTTCTGTGGGCAGCGGCTGGTAATCCTGTAACAGGAACTGATTAATAGTTTGGTTAGAAATTTTCTGCATTTGTCCTTGAAGGAATGTAGAAACAAGATTAATGAGGCAGGGGGCAAATAAAAACACCAGGAAGATGACTAGGAAAGGAGTTACGAAAGGGAGAATCCGGTTCCATACAGGGTTTTCGAAAATCCCAGAACTGGAGGTCTCACGCTCCCTGAAATTCTGTATGTCTGACTCCTGTATTCTGTAGCTCCTGGATTTTGTTTCTCACTATCCCAGATTGGTTGGTGTAGAAACAGCATTCTTCTTGGAGGAACAGGCAAAGACCACCTTCTTTTTTTTTTTTTTTTTCCTGAGACAAGGTTAAAGACCACCTTCTTTAGCTGTCAAAACATCTAGCCCTTGTCAGTTCTGAAGCACCACAGCTGCCCAAGAATCAACCTGTTTCTGGATAGTAAGCACAGTTTCAGTCATTTCTTAAAGATCGCTTTCAAACTGGGAAGTGAATTCATTATATTTGGTCATGGAAGTCGTTATCCCTGCAACTCCAGTACCAACACCTGTGGATACTCCCATGGCAACCAAGAGTGGCACGAACTGAACTGCCCTCTTATGTTGGGTGGCTATCATATCTACAACTGGGATTGGAAGGGGCTCATCTCCCTGGATTACTCCCAGTTCAGGGAAAAGGAGCACCAACCTGCAAACTCCTGACCAGCTAGCTGGTGGGTAGGGGATGATATACCTGAGTGCCACAAAGAATTGACGTGTTCTGGACTGCAGGGCACTGTGGCAGAGATGGTATATCAAGGAGTATGGTTTTATTGCAGTCTAGGGTGCTTAGTGTTCCTACAGAACGTGTCCCGGAGGTCTTAAAACAATTTGCCATGACAAAGAGAGGGATAGAGGTAAGGTATGGAGTCATGGCAACATCGGAGTTGGAGCAGCTGACAAAAGGTGAGGTAAAGTTACTTGGCAGTATCACCAGAGAGGCTGTAAGTGGCAATTGTGAGCTAGTTCCAGGGGATACGCATAGCCAGCAGTCTTTAAAGTGACCAGGCCTGGTGACATTAAGGAGTTGGTACACTGAGGTCAAGGTCTGAAGCAAAAGGTGAAATGACAAGTTAGTGCCATTTATGAAGGGTGATGTCAAAGAGGTAAGGACCTCGGAGGAGTGTTTGATTATTTCCCCTACTTTTCTAATGTCTAGGGGTTGGGCAATTGAGGCATATTTTCTCTGGATATGGAGGGTACTGACTGGGGAGTCCGGTTGATTTTTATAGAGCTTACCAACAACTCTTGTCTCCCAGCTGGAATCCCATGGGTCTTGTATGTAGAAAAAGAGTGTCTTGAGTTGTTGATAGAAGAAGTGATTGGTCCGTGATCCTGACATATGTATCTGACAAGACCAGTATGGACAGCCCTCATATTCGTCTGGCCATTTTCTACAATAATCTTTTGTCTGGTCAAAGAGAAAGCAAGCATAGGGATCATAATATTTAGATGGGATAACAGATGCAGGGATGATAGCAATTTGGATTGGCTCCTGGCATCCAGCTATGGAGCAGTTTCTAGACCCTATTTGGAAAGACTGTTTGTTATCTGTAGAGGTTTCTTGAACTTCGAATCTCCAGATGTAAGGGCTACCCTGGATGGAAATGAACACAGGGAGAAGGCGAGAAACCCTTGTCTAATCCAGTGAGGTCGAGCTTGGCTTCTGGAGTGGAGTCTCATTTTCTGGGATTGGGGACAAGGTGGGTGGTCTCAACGTCCTCCAGAGCTTAACAGAGCACAGTCCTGTTAGGGTTGATGTGTATGAAGAAGAGTCATGTTTAGGCAGAGGGATGAAAGGTTTGAGGTGAGACAGGTGGACCCAATGAGAGAGTCCCTCAAGTTTAGCAGCTGTAGGGGTCACAAGAATTACCTTAAATGGGCCCTGCCATTTGGAAGAGAGGGGTGAGGGCTGATGGTCTGGAGGGGATAGAAGGACTTGGTCTCGGATGTTGACAGGCAGTGGACAGGAGACAGTGTGTGGCCATGGTAGATGGTGGTCAGCGAAGTTCCATAGGAGAGAACGGAGGTGGCAAAGTAATGGGGTGAATAGATGGTCTGGGAGGGGAGAGCATTTAGGTGAAAGGCCAGGAATTAGGACCGGACATCTATACATGAGTTCAAAGGGTGAGATGAGGAGAGGTCGCTTGGGGAGAGGTCGTAGCCTGAAAAGAACCAGAGGTAGCAATTTTACCCAATCAAGGTGAAGTTTCTGTGACAGCTTAGCAAGAGTGGTTTTTACAGAATGGTTAGTTCTTTCTACTTTTCCTGAAGACTGAGGGTGGTAGTGAATGTGAAAATGCCAGGGGATGTCTAGGGCCTTAGATAGAATTTGAGAAATCTGAGAAATAAATTCTGGACCATTGTCTGACTAGAGGGAGGCTGGGACACCAAACCGGGGGATGATCTCTCGGAGGAGGAGATCAGAGACTGTCTGAGCCCTTTTGTTAGTTGTGGGAAATGCCTCCACCCACCCCAGAAGGTGTCCACCAAGATAAGGAGGTACTTGGCACATCTGACAGTGGGCATGTGGGTAAAGTCAAGTTGCCAGTCAGTTCCAGGAAGGGAACCTCTAGCCTGATAGGTAGGAAAAGGGGTGCTATAATACCTTGAGTTGGAGTCTGACATCTGACAGATTTTGCAAGAAGCAGTGATAGATTTTAGGAAATTTAAGTCCTCAGGAGTAGGCTGTAGGTGGGTCTTGACAAAAGAAGACAACGCTTGATTGTTAGGGTGAAAGAGTTGGTGAAGAGAAGACAGAGTTTGGCGAGTGTCAGGGGTGAAGGTGGGGATGCAGGTCGCAGTTCGAGGACGTCCTGGGGAGGCTGAGATGAGTCCAGGCCCCTAAGGGCTGCAGCTCTGGCCGCCTCATCAGCTCGGTTGTTTCCCTTGGAGACAATAGAGTCATCCGTCTGGTGGGATCTTCAGTGGACAATCCCAATAGCTTTGGGGAGATGGGAGGCCTTTAGCATGGCCATAATGAGGTTTGCATTAGTTACTAATTCTCCTTTTGTGGTAAGTAACCCGTGCTCCTTCCAAATAGCAGTGTGGGACAGGAGGTTATGGAAAGCATATTTGGAATCTGTGTAGATGTTGAGGGATTGTCCCTGTGCCAGGTGAAAGACATGGGTAAGAGCTATTAGTTCAGCCTGTTGATTAGTGGTGTGAGTAAGAAGGGCCCATGCCTCCACCACCTCTGTGTCTGACACTATGGCATAGCTGGCCTTTCTGGCCCCTTCATATAGAAAGGATTTTCCATCTGTTTACCAGGTATAGGTGGCTTGAGGCAGTGTGCTCTCCTGTATGTGTGAAGGATGAGGGAATAGTTCCTCTAGAGTTTCAGTGCAGGAGTGAGACAGGGAGTGGTTAGTGTTAGGTCGAGGAAGAAGGTTGGAAATATTAAGAGGCGGGCATGATTGGAAGGTGAGTGTGGAGTCTTCTATTAGAGCTACCTGAAGAGAAAGAACCCTGGAGGGAGGTAGAGTCTGTAAGCCTTTGTAAGTCAGGAGCTGTGACAGGTTATGAGAAGAGAAGACAGTGATAGGCGACCCCAAGGTTAGTTTTTTTGACTCTTGAATAAGGAGTTCAGCTGCTGCTAAGGTACGAATACAAGATGCCCATCCCTGGATGGTTAGATCTAGTTTCATGGATAAGTATGCCTCAGGTGCAAAAGAAGGTCCCAGTTGGTGACCTAAGACTCCAAGGGCAAATCCCTACTCTTCAGTTACATAGAGGGAAAAAGGACGAGTCAGGTCAGGGAGATGTAAAGCTGGGGTCTTAAGGAGAGCCTGCTGGAGCCGTTGAAAGGGCTTGTTAACAGGTTTGAGAAGAAGTTCATGGGTGGGGTCTAATGCTGCTTCATATAAAGGGTGAGAAAGGAGGGAAAATGGAGGAACCCAGGAACGTAAAAAGCTAGCCATTCCTAGGAATGATAAAATCTCTTCCTTTGTAGAAGGAACTGTTAGAGACTGAATCAGATTCTTTCTATCTAAGGTAATAGCCTTGTGGGTTAGGGTAATTGTTAGTTCCAAATAGGTGACCTGAGGAGTGGACAGTTGGACTTTAGAAGGTGAGACCCTGTAGCCTCGACTGGAAAGGAAATTCAGAAGAGAAAGTCCTGATGCCAACAAACAATGTCTGTGATTTCTACCCAACATACCAATGTTAAATGTGCCCACCCTTTGACACAGCAATGCCAATGCGGGAAGTCATCTTTATAATGACCCTTACACATGTGTTCACTGTAATACTGTGTGAAATAACAAATCTGGATATAATCCAAGTGCTCACAAATATGGAACTTATGGAGTAAATAGAAGTGTGACTCCAAGAGAAGTACAGCCACTAACAAGACTGAAGGAGACCTGGAGATCCATCCTTCCTTCCTTCCTTCCTTCCTTCCTTCCTTTCTTTCTTTCTTTCTTTCTTTCTTTCTTTTTAGCTCTACCATGAAACTATTCTAGTATACTTATTTTTAGCAGTTTTGGTTCATTTTTTAGTGTACAAATGATGTTTCACAGTGACCTTTCTTACATTAGTATATATCAAGTGAGAAAAATTCAGGGGACCTTTGTATATAAATTTGGTGCTATTACTTGAATAGCAGTCTATGAAACGAAAGTCAGAGAGATAAGAACAAGACTGTTTCTTTCATGTTACTGGAGAGCATGCACTTGAGAAATCCTGAGCTTGTGCTATATGCCCTGAATGCAAGTAAAAGCAAAACAAAACAAAATAAAAAAGGCAGATCCCGTAAATTGGTGTAGAGCTCTACACTAAGCTGAATATTTTAAGTATTATACATCACTGACATGGAGCATAGATCAAGAGTTAGACAGCCTGTGCATTGACTGCTGTATGCCATGTTTTGCTTTTTCTCCACATGAGACAAGACAGGGTCTGAGGAAAGCAGATAGTGTATTGAGAATATTCAGGAAACTAAGTAGGGAAAGGGGAGAGGCAACTGAGAGACCACTGCCAGGGGCTGCACAGGGCAGAGTGGAGAGCTCTCCTCAGCTCCCTGAGTTGGGAACCTCCCTGTTGAGGGATGCTGTCCCTCACTTGTATCTGGAGATGAGGAAGAGGAGAGGCAAAGCTGTGGTCCCTCACCTGGTCTAACTGGTACCTCTGAGGTAGCATTTGCCCCCTGTGTCTCTGTAGTGCCAGCCATCTTTATGCAGCTGGCATTTAGGAACTTGTTCAGCAGGACAAATTCATGGTGGGCAAACAGCCCTTTGTTACCATTTCCATTGTGAGTAGCAAGTAAACACAGTTGAACGTGCGCAAGAGGTGGATGACAGAGGGGCTGTTAAGAGCACTGTCCCTCACAGTCATTAAATGGGACCTGTTGATACCAACACCTAGAGTGGCAATCATCTCTCCTAGTGGGAAATTGTGAAGCCCACATTATCCAGTGCCTGGGTCCACAGGTGTATTAGTCAGGGTTCTCTAGAGTCACAGAACTTATCAGTAGTCTCTATGTAGTAAGGGAATTTGTTAATGACTTACAGTCTGTAGTCAAATTCCCCAACAATGGTCAGCAGTAGCTGTGAATGAAAACCCAAGGATCTAGCAGTCGCTTAGTCCCACAAGGCTCAAAGGTGAAGAAGATTGAATCTTCCCTCTTTCAATGTCTTTACGTAGATCTCCAGTAACAGGCAAGGCACAGATTAGAGTCATGAGCACCACTACACCTAAAACTTGTGTCTTCCAGACTCAAGATCTAGATCACAGGTGAGCCTTCTAATTCTGGATTGTAATTCACTCCAGATATAGTCAAGTTGACAATCAGAAATAGCCACTACAACAGGCTTTCCCAAAATTCCAAGCAGCTTGTCTACAGTTCCCCCACCCAGTTCCCTAGAGGCCCCTGATGATAATGCTAACTCCTCTTCCAGTCTTAATGCTCCCAAGTACTGGTCACACATCACTGCGTTCTTGGGGAACAGGTCCCTGTGTATGGTCTCACCTGAGATAGAGTGGTGCAGGCTCACCACCAATGCTAGAACCCTCTTCCATTCATTATTTGTTTTTAGATGGGAATATTTAAGGAAAACAGTGGTGTTCACTGCTTTGCAGGGGATGCCATGGAAGCTGGCCTGTGTCAGACATAGGATGTCTCAGAGTCCCAGAGTCTGAGTGTTAGCCCTCTGTATTCCTCTCTATGCATGTTTGGGCCCCAAGTTCCAGAGCTGTAAAGCACCTTCTTGGGGCTTCTCAGCCGGGCTTCAACACAACTGAACCCAAAGCCTTTTCTCTTAGTTCCATAGATGCCTTGCTTGCAGGTCACTCTGACTTGGTGACTTGTGTGAGCGTGGGTGGGGTACTTGATTTATTCTTCATCTTCTTTCCTTCATTGTCCATCTCTCGAGTGAGGTCTATGTCCACCTCTGCCCTTACAGCCTTCGGCTTGAAGTTGTTATCCTCCAGCCACCTAGAATGCGCCACATTAAATGGTAAGGGCTGTTTTGAGAACCAATTGCTGGGAGGTTTAAAGTCTCTACTCTACCACTATCAGTCACGGAGGGAGGCGAGAGCAAACAGTTCAGAGGCTTGGGCTAGAGGTGCGAAAGAACTCTGTGATGCTGATACCTACAGATGGGTATCGAGGCTGCCTAGGGATAATGGGAGGGAACCAATTTGAATGGCTTAGTTTAGATGGGCTTCTTGTTCCTGTGTTATGGCTACCTTGTCAGGGATAGCTTAAGGAAAAATGAATCTCAAGTGGTTTTATTTTTATTATTTATTGGTTTTTAGAGATAGGGTTTCTCTATCTAGCCCTGGCTGTCCTAGAACTTGCTTTGTAGACCAGGCAGGCCTCTAACTTGTAGAGGTCTGCCTGCTTTTGCTTCTTGAGTGCTGAGATTAAAGGTGTGCACCACCAGCACCCAGGAAAAGTGAGTCTCTATACAGTTTAATTTAAGGGAAATTATTCACTGAATGCCACAGAATCATGAAAGTGGCACCTGGGAAAAGATCTGGGATTCCTGGATTCTTGCTTTGGGACCTTTGGGTGAGTTTGGACAGCATTTAGATTTGAAGGTCTGCTTTGCCTGCTGTCAGTTTGTAAAGACTGTGAGAGGAGCTTGGCTAATGTGACTTTCAAGTGTTAGACCAGTAGGCTGTGGGCCTGGTAATGAAGATCTCTGGTGGACAGGCGGCACATCAGACTCTGATGAAGACTGAGCACAGACCGTGTGGTTATTAATGGGGCACTGGAGCTTCGAGACATGCAACAAAGTGATCTGCCCTTCACACAAGCCCACTAGGACATGAGCCAGCATTAGGCCTGTTGTCAGAGTAAAGAAATTCATCAAGAGAGATCTCATTCCAGGAGCTGAAGGCAGGGCTTGGAGTGGAGTTAAAGAAAAGGAAAGACAGGTGTTACTGGGGAGACAGTGATTTAAAACTTGTTCCTTGTTGCAGGCTTTACTTCTGTTCCATGTTTATGACATAGACACCTGAGGGTCTGGTATAAACCTGTATTGTCCAGCAGAACCCAGTGTGCCCCTCCTTAAGCATAGGCCTGCTTGCTTCCTGGAATCAGGAGGAAGACTCCTTGGCATCTCAGAGCAGAGGTAGAATTCTCAGCAAGGGGACAGACATGCTGTGAATAGAGAAGGGAGGTGACATCTAGTGACAAGAAAATGGCAGTTTGGAATTGTAGATGGGGTGCAATACTTGGTATAAAGTTTGAAAATTTAAAGGAGGCAGGCAGGTCCAGGAGTGTGGGTACCAGGATATGCTCATGTTCATGGCTTCTTGGAAGGCTTAGGGCCCCATCTATACTTGTGGCTACTATTCATCACTTCACAGTGGTTTAATAAGGGACTCCAAGTCCTTATTCTTCTAAGAGAAGCTCCAGACTATGTATATGTATGTATAGATATGTATAAATAGATATATGTATAGATCAATTAGATATAGATGATATAGATAGATATAAGTGATGATATAGATGATGATATAGATATCTGGAGGATATCAGTTTCAAGCTGAAGGCTGTAAGGGCAGAGGTGGACACAGACCTCACTTGAGAGATGGACTCAATTTAAAAGCACTTAATTTTAAAATATCCCAAAATGTTAATATTAAAAACAAACAAGCAAGCAAACAAACAAACAAAACACTGGACTGATCAAATAGAACCTTCATATGGACTAAATATGTCTTGTAGGAATCTGAAATCAGAGAAGTGACCTTCCAAAGCTGTGTACATCCTAATTCTGAGGACATTTGTGTGAGTGTGCTCTTACACAGCAGAGAAAAATTAAACCTACGGATGCCATTAAGTAGCTAATCACCAGGAGACAGTATCTTGGCTTATGTAGAAGGACCAGTGCAGTTATAGGGTCCTCTAAAGTGGATGAAGGAGGCAAGAAAGTGACCTGATGTGAGAAAGATACAGTGCAACAGGAAACTTCCAAGAGCTGAAGAGAGGAGGCCTGGAGCCAAGGGATGCAGGGAGCTTCTGGATCTTGGAAAGGACAAGAAAGCAGACTGCCTGAGGTCAGCCATGAGAAGAAGCAGTCCTACATACAAGTTGGTTTCCAGCCCAGGAAGGGACACTTTGGAATTCCCAACTATGCAACTAGATGGATGCCTTGGTAACTGGTCACATAGGGAACTAATGTCACCTCTATTTTGAAGCTCAAATCTTGAGAGCACAATAGTAAGAACAATAGAAGAGGAATCCTGAGTCTGTTTTCCTTTCATGAAGATGCAGTGCAAGTGAGATGCCTAAGCTCCTTGGTAATTGTTTTGATGAATAATATCTGGCCAGCTAAGCTGATGGCTCCATGTTCCTGATTCCCACTCGCCAGCACTTCCCTATAGGCAGCTTTTAGAGGACTTTCCCATAGGATCTCCAAGTCAATCACTGGTTTCTCTTTTCTGTGACAGAAGTGCTGAGTGTCCATGAAACCCCAATGATGTCTACTATCTCTCAGCCTCCCTTACAGCTGGGTTTCAACCAGGTGCTACTCATGAGATGTCATCACATGTGCGTGACATAGACAACCTGAAGGTTTGGTTCTTCAGTAACTCTACAAGATCCCTACCCCTTCATAGAGCTATGGACCTTGGAACTCTTATGTTTGTCACAATTAAGTCAGTGTAAAAAAAAAAAAAAAACTGTTCCACATGTGTCAGTCAGCAAGAACCCCACCCTTGTTTTGATGGACTACTAAGAGTTCAGAACACTGGTTCATCAGTTACTGAGTCCAAAAAGGGGCCAAAGAAGAGGAAAGGAGAAGATGTGAGAATCCGGGAATCCAGGAGAGCTGAAGGTAAGGCTCAGAGTATGAGCACATTATTATCATGTGATTTGCAAGCCAATAATGGGAATTGCACATGTATGGTGGCAATCAGAATAGCATGTATGTATATATACAGTTTTACAGATATGTTTTGATTAGAGGTCAATTAGAGATAGGTAGAAAAAAATAAGTCAAAATACAGAAGTGGCATATTATTTTAGAATAAAAATAAGAAGGTGTTATTTGTGTAACTGAAACCCGAGGACATGGGCCATGGGAAATGAGGATGCTTGGGATATCTCCGGGAAGAATATACAGTAGCCAGGGCTTTCTGTAGGTATATGTGCACGTCTAGGGCTATGGGGAACTGAGAATAGCTTCTGAGCTGGAGAGGTAGCTCAGAGGTTAAGAACACATATTACTCTTCTAGAGAATCTTAGTTTGATGCCCAGCATCCACATTACGTGGGTCACAACAGTCTGTAATTCCAGCTCCAAATCTGATGCCCTCTCTGGCCTCTGAGGTAGAATTCATACAAACATATACATATAAGTAAAAGTAAATCTCAAAAATACAGTAGCTTGTTAAATTTATGACACTCATTCCTATTGTTCAAGACCATGTAGGTGTTTAGGATATGCTATCACTTGACTGGCCAGCTCAGTTTCTGCTGGCCTTGTGTCCCTTAGTTCTATGAAACTTGTAAGGTCAGTTAAATGCCATGTGATCTTTGAAGCTTTGCTGCATGGTCTCCCCCTCTTTAAGGTGGTCAGGGGTTGTCCCAGGGCTTTGTGCACACAGGAAAGCAGTCTTCCAACAGAAGCACATCCTTAGCCCTTACCCTTTATACAACCTACTCATGGCACTACCCAGACATGCAGTCATAAAGTGGAGTCCTTTGTGTCTGCATTGTGTTTTTCCATTTAAATTGTAAGCTCTTAAAGAAGGCTCATTAGATTTTCTTTGAACCTTTCACACTTCCTGCTAATTTTCAGTAACACACAAGCAACAGATGTAACTTTTTGATGTTAAACATCTATTTCTCACACTTCAGTGCTTTTCAAAGCACAAGCCAAGAACTGCTAGATAGCAGAATTGAGCTGTCCTATGACATAAGGGAAATTTATTGAGTTTTCTGTTTGAAGAAACTCAGCCCTGATGAAGTTGGCTATCAGAAAGGTCATGAGTTATGTTGTTACCTGGACGGTTTAAATGGTAGCGTGGAGAAGTATTTGCACATGGGATGTTTAAGTTATGGTATCTGCTATAACAAGTATGTGACTGTGTGTGTGATTTCTGAAAAATAGGGGACTCTACGTAAATGTAGAGGTGATTTCTGGAATGTAAATGTAACTTTTATTCTCCTGTAATAATTGTTGTCTCTGAGGCTTAATGTCTCAGTGCACTAACCCTGGTCTAGTCCTGGAAGCTTCTAGCTTTTATATAATCTTATCTAGGCTTAGAATGTTTTCAGTCAGTGAGTCTTACTGCTGAATAAGCTCATCCTTGCTTGCTCTTTCTGATCTCTGGCTGGCTGGTTCAACTCAGCTGTTCTGGTTCAAACTCCTCTCCCAGCTGACTGATTCAATCTGGCTTTTCCTAGTTGCTCTGTTTGGCCTTAGACTAACTCTGTCAGTATGTTCTAATCTTCTGGCTCCTTCTCATTCTGGTTTGCTCCGTCTTTACATGTGTCTAGTTTGGTTTTTTTTTTCCTCTTCAACATGTCTCTGTAGAACTCTCCTGGTAAAGCTTTCCCCCCCCCCCCCCAGTAGCTTTTCTTTCCTCTCTCTTCGTGTGAAAACTGGGCATATCCTATTCTGTCAAATCTTTTTTTTTTTTTTTCCCACTCAGTCTGCCACTCAATTAGACATAACTTTCAAACATGGGTGCTTCATTCTACAAACTAACTTTACTTTTATTGTTTAGAATTAAAGGTGTGTAATAAGGGCATGTTTGTATTCCAGCCAGAGGGATTAAAGGTGTGTGTTAAGGGCTGAGCCACACCACAACTAGAAACACAGTCTTGGCAGGGTTCACAGTGTGATTAAGTATCCTGCAGTACTGGAAAATATTGAGCACTAAGAAAATGTGGGGAATTCTACATTATTATTAATTTTCTACATTTTTGTTTACAGACAAAGACACACACACACACACACACACACACACACACACACACACACACACGGAATACCCCAGTGGCCAGATAGAGGGGTGGTCAGAGGACAACTTACTGTTGTTAGTTCTCTCCTTCTATTATATGATTTCAGGGATTGAACTCATGTGGTTAGGCTTGGCAGCAAACACTTAGATGTTGAGCTGGCTCATGGGCCTTGGGAGTAGGTCATGTTCTATTAAATCTGCCTGCCTGCCTGCCTTCCTTCCTTCCTTCCTTCCCCTTCCTTCCTTCCTTCCTTCCTTCCTTCCTTCTTTTTAAAATGATTTTTACCTTCTCAAAAATCACCTTCCTAATTCCATCTGGTTTTGCTAGCTTCTGCCTCTCCAGGTGATATTGGTATCCCTCATTCACTCTAAAAGTATCTGGCTATTGGTGGCATCCAGCAGGAGCCTGGGCCCACAGCACACATGAAACAGTCATGTGCTCTAAAAAGCCAGAATGGCTTCAGCCAGCCCTGTCAGAATGAGCACTTATGAGAGCACAAATTATACAAATCAAATTTCGCAGTTCTGTAGTGTTCTAGAAGTCATCTAGTCTAACTGCTTCTGTTTGGGTAATAAACCCATGAATACATGCAGAGACAGGGCTTGCTGCTCATGATCAGTGAAACTCAAAAGAAGACCGAACTATTCCCTGCCAGGTTACCAAAGACAAGAACTTGTCTGGTATTAGCAGGGTGTGGGGAAGCTTTCTGCCTCATTTGCCCTTGAGGAGTGTAGATTAATCAACAAGCTTTTGGGGATATTTCAATACATTTCAAAGCAAAGTGTATCCTTTGATGTAGCCGTTTAATATCCAGGAGTCCTTACACCTGTGAAAGGGGCATGAACTACATGTCTATGGAGGTGCATAATTAATTATGATAATGAAAACAGAGAGAACTTAAATGTGTTTTAATAATAGAAGGGTCAAGTTAATTACAGAAAATCCTTATTGCCATATTGTAAAATTTTGTGTAGCTATTAAAGAGAATGAATTCAACACATAATATGGTACAAGTGAGTGTGGGGTCCAGGATTGAGGAGTTGGAGAAGCGACTGAAGGAGCTGAGGGGGTTTGCAGCCCCATGGAGGGAGCAACAATGTCAATTGGCCTGACCCCCGGAGCTCCCGGAGATTGGACCACCAACCAAAGAACACACATGGAGGTACCCATGGTACTGGCCACATATATGGCAGAGGGTGGCCTTGTTGGACATCAGTGGGAGGAGAGGCCCTTGGGACTGAGAATGTTAGATGCCCCAGTGTAAGGTAATGCTAAGGAGGGAAGATGGGAGTAGGTGTGTGGGTGGGGGAGCACCCTCATAGAGGCAGGGGGAGGAGGGGTGGAAAGGGGGAAAACATTTGAAATGTAAATAAAGTAAATATCCAAAAATTTAAAAAAATTGTACAAGTGCTTTGGAAGACACCTTATATATTGAATTCAAAAGTAAAATGAGTTACCACACAAACCAGGAGAATGCTCCCAAGTATTGGGAACATTTCCACACAAAAATCTGTATACCAGTAAATATGAAACTTATCCAAAATAGCTATAAAGTAAAACCCCTCAGGTATTCATCAACTAACATAGATAAGCAAATTATGGTGTGTCCTTACAACTAAGTATTTTTCAGCCGTGAAAAGGAATAAAGTATCAATGTGTATTACAGCATGAATGAAGCTTAATGATATGTTGAGAGCTGGAGAGACAGATCGGAGGTTGAGAGCCCTTGGTGCAATCACAGAGAACCTGGGTTCAGTTTCCAGCACCCATGTAGCAGCTCACAACCATCTGTAACTTCAGTTCTAGATGATCTAATGCCTTCTTCTGACCTCTGCAGGCACCAGACATGCATGATATCTATATATCTCTATCTATATATCTCTATCTGTATGTCTCTCTCTCTCTCTCTCTCTCTCTCTCTCTCTCTCTCTCTCTCTCT
>JADRCH010000005.1:20312070-20362077 GCA_019843965.1 Rhynchomys soricoides | reverse complement strand
CCTTCCTGCCTTCCTTCCTTCCTGCCTTCCTTCCTTCCTGCCTTCCTGCCTGCCTTCCTTCCTGCCTTCCTTCTTTCCTCCCTTCCCTTTCTTTTCCTTTGCCAAGACAGGCCTCAAACTTGCGAACCTTCTGCCTCAATTTTCCAAGTGCTAGGGCCATAGGTGTGTACCAGCACACATGTGAGAATCTGTTTCTTAAAATAACAGTGTAAAGGGCACAGGGAAATGACTTTGTGTGTAAAAGTTCTTGTAGCACAAGCCTGAGGACCTGAGTTCAACTCCAAGAACTGATGTGAAAAGCAGGTTAAGAGTGTCATCTGTCATGCCAGTGCCTCAATGAGAGATAAGAGATGTGAAAAGGAGACTGCACAGGCCCAGGAACGTGTAGGCCAGTCAGGCCAGCATACTCAGTGAAAGAACAAGAAACAGACCCCACCGTTCAAGGTAGGATGTAAAGACTGACACCTGAGGTACTTCTTTGACCTCTACACACGTGTATGGCAGTGTGCCTACATTCACACACCTATGTATACACACAATGCTATCACACAGCAAAATGGAAAGGTCTCTTTTAGTAGATAAACAGAATGGATGTAATTTAATGTGGGCATGTTTTAAGCATCCAATGTTAATTTTTTCATAGATCTGGAGGGTAAGACCAAGATTCATTGTTGCTTTCTAGTGAGGAAGCTTCCGGCCATCTCTGTGTACTTAAGGCAGTGGATAAGATCTGGTGTTGTCTTCTTCTGTAAGGAAATCAGTCCCATCATACTGAGGCTTCACCCTTAAAATCTCACTTAACTTTTATTACTGCTGCTTAGGAGGCCATGCCTATCTTATTACAGGTTAGATGCTAACGTATGAAACATCCTGTGTGGACAGAATAGCCAGAACAGGACACTTTTCTCTCTGCTTTTTTTTTTTTTTTCTGCTACTGTTAGCAAGTGCCTGGAGTTTTCAGTTGTGCGGGTGGAGAACCAGCACAGGTATTACAGGACCGTTGGGGTATCACTGCTGATAACTGACCATTCACACCTGCCTTCCAAAGTTGGGGCCATAGTTTCTAGGGCTTCTGCCCTTTTACACTGCAAAAGAACCTGGTATGTGCTGGGACAGGCTTGTGGAGAATCAGCAGAAGTGGGCAGGGTAGGCTCTTAACACCCTCACAGATACTGGCTGTCACTATCCTGACATGGAAAAACAGGGCAGCAGTTAGCATCATTATGTCTATTGGCTTCCCTTGGAGGCATTCAGGCCCATTTTCACCATTTGGTACCGCAGGCTTAGTGCTATGGCCAGTATGGTTCTCAAGGATGGCGGGAAATATCTGCAATGGAGGGAAAACATAAAACAAACTAGAAACCAAACCAAACCAAACCCAAACAAATAAGCTGAAGGGCTAGGGCTATTGCTCGGTAGTTAAGAGCACTTGTTGCTCATCCGCAGGATCCAAGTTTAGTTCCCGGCACCCAAGATGGGAAGCTCACAACCAGTTGTAACTCTAGCTAGCTCCAGGGGATCCACTGTTCTCTCCTCTTCATTCAGACGCAGAACACCCTCCCACTCCCTCCCGCACCCACATAAATAAAAATAAATCTTAAAAATAGAAATCCGAGAGAACCACTACAATAATCTAATCGTACTCAATCCTTACATTTAGAGCCAGTGGTCAATAGCTGTCTCAAATCATGGCAGTTCCCTGTCCTGAAACACTGACTCCTGATTTGAATAGGAGCGTAAAGGCCAGGTGGTTGATCAAAGCAAGGAGCGATTCTAACAATGTCTGCAGCGGAATTGCCTCTGGCTCTGGTTGGGCTTTTGTCATGGTCAATATCTCTTTCTTTTCTCTCATAGTTATCAATCTCATGGGACACCCCCCCCCAATAAAAGTTTCTATATTAACCCTCTTTGCATCATTATATCAAAATGCTTGAAGAAAAGTAACTTACAAAGTTGTTTACATAGAGCACAATTTAGGAGGCTGACTGTCCCAGCAGCATGACAGTGATTTTTATGACGGCTCTCCCCTAAGTGGACCACATCATGGCAGAGGGCATCGCTGCAGAAGCAGGCGTGTGAGGAAGCATGCATATGGCGAAGAGCTCTGGTCGCCAGAGCAAGAAGGGCCAGACTCAGGCTTCTGCTACAACTCCTTTCCAGGAGAACCCACTCCTGAGACTTGACTTCTTATCTGGATACAGCACCTCGGGTGAACCTCATCTTCTTCCACATCACCTCCTCACATCCCACGCAGACAACCAGGCTCCCACCACGTAAACATTTGGGGGATATACCTATATACCCCAGGACTTCCTGTAAGTCAATCGCTGTTCAGATCCACTTCCTGAAAACTCAGCCTGGGACAAGTCCCTTAGCCTTTGTAAGTATTTAGGGAGCATGGTTTGTACAAGTGTCCCTCACCCTTGACCTGTGAAATGGCAAGCACATTTATCACCTACATCAGAACCCTCTCTTTTCTGAGACATGGTGCCTTTTTTATTACGACCAGAACCTTTCTTTCTCTAGAGAAAACCAACATACATACTTTCCTAAAATATTGAGTACGGAGACGGATGCCTAAGCCCTCCAAGTTTTAAACGCGATTCCGCTTGCTACTGCGCATGTTCGGTTTTGGTTTCTCTTAGTGCTTTACTGGTCACGGCAGTATAAGGTAGTTGTGCTCTAAGCCACCACCTTCAGCTCGCCTCGGTTTCCAGCACGCTTGATTCTCAAGTCTGCTCTTTGATTTTATTTTGACCTTTTTTTTAGACTTGGTAACTGATGGTAAACGAGTGTTGCCACAGACAGCTCTGAAATCTTAGCGGTCCAGAAAAAACAGGAGTGGAGTTTGATGACATCAGATCCCTTTCAATTCCTATGATGCTGAGCCTCACACAACAATGGTTCCTGAGACTAAGAGGACAGAGAATTAATGTAAGGATCAACAGTTGTGTCTCTATTTGAGCTCTTATCTACTCTGAGTCTCCATATTCCAGTCATAATGGCTTTGTGAATATTTGCACTATCCATCTGATATGTTTAAATACATTCAAATAGAGGCAAAATATAAAAAGTTAAAATGGAAAAGGGAAGAATTGAAAGGGAAAAACCTAGGAATGGTGGTGCATTCTTCTGTTCAAACATTCACACTGCAGGGGAAGATCATGAAATCAACAGCAATCATAGCTGTATAGAAACTCCCATACTGGCTGTAGCTAGTTTTGAAACCCTATTTCAATGAATGAATGAATGAATGAATGAATGCAAGACAAACATTTCCAGCAACTGGAATTGGATTACCAATGAAGGCGCACTTGGATCACAGTCCACTGAGCTGAGACCAGAGTTGGACTCGTGACTGGGTATCTCATTCTTATTTGATAAATATGCTTGGTATAAGGTGAAAGAGAAACCAGTCATTGTTTTAAAGCTATAGACTGAATATGGCTCCCCTACCCAGGAAAGAAAGCTGACATTTCCTATTCTTTAAATAGTTCTTTTAAAAGATTTGTTTTATTTTATATGTACATTGCTGTATGAATGTAGCATGCCTGGTGCCTGTGGAGGCCAGCAGTGGAGTCTGGATCCCCTAAGCTGGAGTTACCTACAGTTGTGAGTAGCTATATGGGTACTTGGAACAGAACTCAGGTCCTCTGTAAGAGCAACAAGTGCTCTTAACTGCTGCGCTGTCTCTCTAGTCCATTTCTAGCTATCTCTTGAAGTACAATGGCTTCCTGAAAGCTCTAGGTTTGTGAACAATGTCATGTCAGACTGCTCTTGTGATCTCTGGATTGGCTATGTTACTCTGAGACCAAGAAAAAAAAATCACATATGAAAACTAGTGCTGGACTTGAGAGCAATGATTTAGACAGAAATAGAAAGCAGAAAGAGAAAATGAAATAGAAAGTAGACAAAAGCAAATAAAAATTTTAAAAAATCCACAGATAAAATAAAATGCTAAAAATAATAGAGTAATAATTGTAAATAATCAGAAAACTCACTTCAAATAAAATTAATTTCATAAAACAACCATATGGATTTTTAAAATAATAATGCTTAGAATATTAAAGGAAAAATAAAAATGAATATCCATGATTGCAAAATACCCTTAAATGAATTGAAAATCAGTAAGAGGAACGCATGAAGAAAAGATTAAGTTATATTGTTGGAAAAGAACAAAAATTGAAATTAGAGACCTGACTGATGGAATAAGCTTTAGACTTGTCATATGAAGCAGGGAATGAAGGGAGTTAAATAGAATGTTTGCAGCATTGACTAAGAAAGTAACACAGAGAGTCACTAAAGCATTTTAAGACCCTGAAGGTTCTTGGGAGACATATCTAAACACAGGTTCTAGAAGAGTGTGAGTAACAGGAGACAATGGTTGAGACTGTCAGGGGCGAGAATATCCCTGAAGTCTAAAGACTTGATTGATAGTTCACCCCCAGAGCAGATGGGATAAATACAAGCAAGCCCATATTGAGACAAAGTGGTAAAACCTCAAGATGCTGAAGACACAGAGAAAAAGCTCTTAAAAGCTGCCAGGATGAAAAGGCATTTTATCTACAAGAGAGGCCAGTAAGACTGACACCAGACTTTCCCTCAGCAACAGTGTTTAGGGAAGAGTAGATTAATTTCTTCAAAGCAACAGTAGAAGTAACTGCCACCTTATAACGGTTTAAGAGTGAAAGAGAAATAGTAAAATTTCTAAAGACTCAGAGTCTAAAACACTTTGCTGCCCTCAGAAATTATTCATTAAAAAAATCTTCTATAAGAATAAAAATCAGCCAGGAGGGAAAGCAGGGCCATAGAGAACCATTGTTAACACACAGATAGATGTATGAACTATATTTATCAGTTTGTTTGAAAATAATCAAATTTATATTTTTGTGTGTTGAAGATGTCTGTGTTAAAAAGGGATAAGTAACCAATGAGGGTAGGCAGTAAGCAAAATTTACTATAAATGTGTGAAATTTTATTCATGTTCTAGAGGAATGTGCCAATATTGAGCAAACGCAGTCTATATGAGAAAACACATTTCTGAATGGTTATGATTTAAGATAGCCACTCAGAAAAGATAGATACAATTTATGGGACATAAGCTTGCAGAGGCAGAGGAGAAACAATATAGAAAAACATTATCTGCTCATAAGTAGGCAGTAAAAGAGATAAGAAACAAAGATACAATAAGCAGAAAAGTGAAACATTGTGTCAAAAAATAACTTCAATTATATTTTACTCAGTAATGTTTGAAATTACTGAATTCACATGTTAAAAGGTAGATTGTACAACTGGATTAAACCAAACCAAACCACAAACATTCTAGCCAGGGAAGTAGACCAGTGTCTTTCTCAGCCATCATCAGAGAAGCTTCATCCTGCAGCAGATGGGAACAAATATAGAGACACACAGCTAGACATTACACCAAGAGTGAGAGACCTTGGGACACTCAGCCCTGAATAGGATATCCCCATTCAATTCCCCTCTTTTAGAGCTCAGGATTCAGAAAGAGTGTAAGAGCCAGAGTTGATGGAGGACACCAAGAAGACAAGATTCTCTAAATCAACATTATCACAGCTCATATGAACGCACAGACACTGAATTAATATGCACAGGCCCTGCATGGGTCTGGACCAGGTCCTCTTTAGTACATATTATGGCTTCCAGTTTAGTGGTTTTTTGTTTTGTTTGTTTTTTTTATGGGGTTCCTGGGTGTGCAAACAACTGTGTCTCTGATTATTGTGCCTTCTCTTGGGTTCCTCTCCTTCAGTTGGTTCGTCTTGTTCAACTTCAATGTGAGAGTTTTTGTTTTATCTTATTATATTTTATTTTGTTATGTTTTGCAAAAATGAATGAATGAGTGAATGAATGAATGAATGAATGAAAACCTAACTACTTAGTAAAGGCTAACATCTCAAACTGTCTTTTTACTTGCTGGGAGAAGGAAAATCAGTTTTCTCCAATGGAGTGACACTGGGGATATCAACCACTCTAGAGCAGGCCTCAATTCAGGAATATTTTTGTGTGTGTGCTTTCATTTGGTTACAGTTTAGTGGGTTGTTTTGTTTTGTTTTTCCCATTTGGGTATTGTTTTATTTTGTTTTCTTGGTTTTGTTGGGGGGGGTTGTTATATTGGGATTTTTTTTTTTTTTTTTTTTTTGGAAAGATCTAAAGTTGGAGAATGAGAAGGAGGACAGGATCTGGAAGGAGTTAGGGCAGGGGAAGAATGTGATCAAAATATATTATTTAAAATTGTTTTAAACAACAAAACATAAAATAAACCACAAAGATACACATATGATATACTCAAGAGCTGGGTTTCAGCTTACGGATTAATTGCTTGCTTACACTTGGTAAGGCTCTGGGTTTAGTTATTAGCATTAAAATCAATGGGGAACATAAAACAAACAAAACCCCAAAAGCCAAGAGATAAAGATAAAATGTCCACTGGGCACACACCACTAGAAATAAGCTGGAATTTCCCTTTGGCTGGAGTTTTTGGCAAAGCTGATTCTCAAATCTAAGATTCTATGATGACCTGCCATCCATCTGTCCAGGAAAGCACAGACATCTTCAGCTCAACTTTGAAAAAGTGACATCATTTTCTTTTCTAGACTGACTCTCAGTTGATGTTGAGCCTACTGCTCACATGGTTCCAATTCCCTATGGCCCTAAGGCCTGCCATCTAGGATTTATACTGCATTTTGGATTGCTGTAATTGCACAACTAGAGCGTACAAGAGCATCCCAGGAACTGTAAGTGCTTCTGAAAAAGGCACTGCCAACCTACCAGGTATAACAGAGGCCTCCCTGTGGGTAGCAATAAAGAAATGAATGGCACCAGCACTGAGCACAATCAGGTGCTGCTGCCCTGTCTTGTCTGACCCAGCTCTGCTGCTGGGGAAGGGTGGAGCTGTGATCCTGAAGACAGCAGTAGCAGGAAGTGATACTCTGCTGCATTGTGGGAAGTGGTTAGGAACACTCCTATCAGTAGCTGATAGGCAATTGATGTATCGCAGAGCTGAGATGGGCACCAATGACCATTGGTGGGTCAGATTGGAGTCTCACCACGAGAAGACAGGCAGAGAGAGGCAGGGCTGGCAGTATGGGCTCCTCAGAATGGTTTGATGTTCTTTATATTTAACTATGTCAGTCCCCAGGTATTTCCCACTCTCTAGCAGCCCACAGAGCCTTGTACAATCATACACATCAAACATTGCATTGGGTTGATACAGAACAGTTAGTAAGTGACCTGCCTTAGGGGATTGGAGTCACTGTTGTCAGGATGCTGCCTTCCTGTCAAGTAGGGACATACCAAGCCTCTAGGGATTGCTATTTCATGACCCATCTCAAACAGGGACAGTTGCAGTATGGGCCTTTGTTTTTTAAGTGACAATGAGGCAATTACCTAAACAGAATATAGATAGATGATAGAATGATGGATGGATGGATGGATAGATAGATAGATAGATAGATAGATAGATGGATGGGGTCAGGGTAGAGATAACCCTCAGTCTGTATGGCCAGAACAGCAGAAAACATGAGGTACAATGAAGAATGCCCTCACTTAGGTGGGCTGGTGAGGCTTAATTACTATGCTCTGTTTCCTTGATGCTGGCCCGGGACTGAGGAAAGGACAGATGCCTGCACAGTCTGAGGCTGTGCCCTATCATTCTGGCCTCTTTAGAAAAAGAAGCAGTTGGGCTCTGGATCCCAGAAAAGCTGGAGAAACTCTGTCGCCCCCTCAGAGTCAGTGGTAGTGGGCACTGAGGTCTGTCCATCTGCCATGCTGCCTTGGCTTCTGTGATAACCATCCAATGTGCTGCTCCCCACTCCTCATTATCTGTGCTCTGGCCTAGCTGGCTGAAGTGTTTATTCCATGGCTGGCAGGCTGGTGGAGATGGTTCATTCCTGAAGACTCATACCCCTTTCAAGACGAGTTTTCTGTTTGCCTATCATTTGTTTGTGCAAACATTTCCAGATTAATTGAACACTCTTCCCTGTTCCAACCAAAACACATGCTCGCCTTCCCTGCACAATATGGCAATATTGGCATTTGGTTGTCTGCACACACTTTATTTCTGAGGCCCCACTGATGAGAAAAGACCAGTCTCAAGTAACCACAGGCAGCTGCACTGGAAAAATTGGGTCTCATTTCAGATTAGCCTCTTCACTTCCAGCCCCTCAAAAGCTCATTTTCCATAAATCTAGGTTTGGATATCTTCAGGCTCACCTTGGGCATGCTGCCGCATATCTTTTGCTCATCCCTTTAATTACAGCTGTGGGTTTGGAAACTTCTGTAGTGTGTCATGTTTCCAGTAAGGGGAAGAAAGAAAAGAGCTCTGCGCAGATTTTAGCAAGTAGCAAATAAAAAAAGAAATTGTTTTTTTCCAATATAATTTCACGATCAAGATTCAACTGACCACTGAAAACACCAGCTAGGATTATGGTGATTGCTTCATTTTCATGACTGAACACCCCAGCTGTATAATCAAAACCAAATCTCAAAGCACAACTCCATTATTGTCTACTCTCTCCTCCAGGTGCTGCCTAATCCTGTTCCTTAGCAGAATCAGGGTGCCATGTGTTGAAGGCAAAAAGATTGCCTCCAAAGATGTCTTTTATGGTTTGGATATAGTCTGTCCCTTTCAAAACTCATGTTGGAGACTGATCCCCACTGTGAGGTATAAAAAGGGAAGATACCTAATCCAACTCTGGTGTTCAGAGGCCTTTGGGAAGTGATTCACATAAGATAAAGCCATCAGGGCAGGGCCCCTACTCTTGAAAAAGTGCAGCTGATAAGAAACAGGGAGAGTGGGACACACGCACACACACACACACACACACACACACACACACACACACACACACACAGAGAGAGAGAGAGAGTAAGCCCAAGAAAACTTTTCCCCTGTAAAACATACCTACTCTGTGAGCCTGTGCTCTTAGTAATACACTGGATTAAGACATGTAGAACCCATTACCAGCCAAGTAATTAAGTCAAAGATTTGAGGGTGAGAGAGTGTCCTGGATCATCTAAGGAGACCCTCAATGCAATCCCACAGATTCATAAAAGAGACAAAGGGGAAAAAATGAGAGACACAGGGAGATGTAGCCATGGCAAAAGGCGGCAAAGAAAATGTTCTGTTGCTGGCTTTGATGGTGGAGGAAGGGGGGTCCATGAAAGCTGGAATTGGGGTTGGGGGACACTCCCGCCTTGTCTCTGTGAAGTCCTGCTGGCAGATAGATAGAATTCAGTATACCAATACCTGTGTGGGATTTGGGGCCCAAGCATATGATAATGTATTTGTGTTGTTTTAAGCCACAAAGTTTGCAGTAGTTGTTACAGTGACTAACAGAAATACCTGAGTCTGAATCTTGCAAGTCTGAAGATGCAAGGATGTGTAGGGGTCCAGATGTGTCACAGAGTTAAGCACTGCTGGGATGTGTCCTCAAGCATGCTCTCCCCTTAGCCCACTACAATCCAGGGGCAAGCACCACTATGCCTCTGAAACTCTTTTTACACATACTTGCCCTCCTGCTCACAAATCAAGGGGATACTTCTTCATATTTCACCCCCAAACTGACACTCTTGGTCTTGTCTACATGTTGAAACTGTAACCCATGGAGGCCTCCCTTGAGCCATTTATCTCTTTGCCTCTGCTTGCTCTTGACATCTTGCAAATCTAATGGCTGCTGCTTTCCCTTGGCCTAATCCCTGATATCACTGATGTGGGCATTCCCTCTAAGACTTCTTATTCTGTATATTTTTGCTTAGATCTTCCCCACCTCACTGCTGTCAAATGATGATGGCAACCTAACCCTCTGCACAAATCTCTTTCCTGGTTTTCATATATTCAGCAGTCTCCTTTAAACTAAGAATGTGCCATGCTAAGTCCCCTTTTCTACACATGGCATTATCTATGGATGATGATGATGATGATGATGATGATGATGATGATGATGATAAGCCAGAAACCTGGGACTCATCTGTCTCCTCTCACTCACTCCTCTTTTCTTTCTCTAGTTAATCATTTGTCTCCATCTTCTCAGTATCATCCTGGTCCAGGCTGCCTTCCTCTGTGCCTGAATTATGATGTGAGCCAAAGTCATCACTCAGAAATAAAAACAGTATCGTTCTATAAAACTCTTTATCATCCTCAGGATAAACTCCAAACTTTATACTAGCCCTCAGGACAGTGTCTTTTTGTCCATGTTTTTCTTATTCTTTTTCTCTCAAGCATCATGTCCACCTTCTTAGTCTCTTTTTTTCCTGACACTTTGTTTTCTTTAAGCTCTGTACCTCAGCCATTGTGAAATTTGTCATGCTTCCTCTTGTCACCAACTTTATATACATTGGTCTTTGTAGCCTTAAAATTTTCAAAACCTACTTTAATAAGGATTCTCAAATACTTTGAACTTCCTTCTAGCCCACCATCCAAAGGCAGGGGAGAAAAAGTGGTAAATAAGACAAGGGGAGGCAGACATGTCTAGAAGTAGTTCTTTGGGGCTATTCCAATCTCTATTTGTCAGGATACTAGCAGTCCAGTTTAGTAGTGTCAGGATACCAACAGTCTAGTTCAAAAGTGTCAACAAACATGAAGCAGCTACGATGGTATAATCCAGCAGAAACCATCAGGCCTCCTCTGAATTGGCATGAGTCAGCAGGAACAATCAGGACCAGCTAGAATGCCAGTTCTCTGCTGTGCCTCTCTCAATGAAGTGAAGATCAACAAAGATGTGAGACCAATGAATTGCTGCACAGCTAGCTTTGCAAACAGCCCATCACTGTTCACTGAGTCCTATTTATAGGCTCTCCAAACATCATGCCTCATCAAAAACACCACATTAGTCTGCCTCAGCAAAACACCACGTGAGTCTGCTTTAGCCAGACACTATGTGAGTCTGCATCACATGACACAACCAGAAGCTTCCACATCATGTCTTTCCCTTCAACAGGCCTTATAGCAATTCTAGGACCAGCTATGTCTTCCCTACCCATCAGTCTCCACTTAGCTGTTGTTAGAGCACCACCACCTTGTCTTCAGTATCCTGGTCTCCCTTTGGAAGACTTTCTCTCTTTTCCTTTATCTTTGTACATAGATGATAAAGCCAAGTGCATGACATCTGTCGATAAAGGGAGTTAGTTGCCATTTTCTCATCATCACAGTAGAGGCAGGTAGATGGGCTGTGGCCTAAACTCTCAGATAGCTGCTCAGGCAAATGAATTCTTCTCAGAGTGCTTACTAATTAATACACATGGAAATTCTACATAACTTCTCTATCTTCCTGATGGATGGAAACTTCTTGAGGATGAGGACAATACCTTGTTCATGCTATTCTCAGAACCAAGGATAAAGGCTGGAAAATAGGAAACACAGGAGGAATATAAATGCAGTTGTCTTTGATGAGAACAGAATAAATGTGGGAAAGGTCCAGAGTTGGTTGGTTCCAACATGTCCAACCGGACTACTCAAGTTTATGGAAATTATCACCAGAAAGGTTTCTTAAAACTTCTTCTGACCATGGTAAAACATGCAAGTAATCATGCAGAGTAGAAACCAAACCAAATCTAAATCTAAATCTAAACAGAGAATACCAGAAAAGAAACTTCTAGTTCCAGGAAGATGAGCAGACGTACTCTTCTCTACTTTCTCTTTAAATAAGGCAAAGGTCCCTGGTATATATATATCTCAAACCAATGATTCTGGAAGTGGAGGGAAGACTAACAAGGGAGAGCCCTTGGGACTCATAAAAAGATGTGGCAGTCACGAATAGAGGGGCTACCTATCAGGCCCCATCTATTCCTGAGAAGATAATAGCTATTAATGGCCACTAGAGAAGGGGGTGCCATTTTATAATGGTGTAACTATTGGGGAACTAGGTGGAAAGAAGAGGTTCAGAGGCAAAGAAAGAGGAGCCCGGAGGGTAACGAAGATGAGTATAATCACTGTCAAAAACAAAGAAAAGAGAAAGATATTATGGTGCTTTCTTTGTGTTTTCTTCTTGCATCATACATACTCCAGAATTGGAAATGAGGAAGTACTAATGAGAGCAGACACAGAGTTACAATGAGAGCCTTTCTTTTGCACACAGGACTTGGGAAGGGACAGGCTATCAGGACCAGAACTGTCCTACTCAAGCCAAATACTACAGAAATAAAGAAATAAAAACCATAATTCCATACCCCAACACTGGTAAGGATCAGCTGATGTTCAAGCTATAAAGAGTGCCTCACCCAGTGTTTACTAAAGAAGAGTCAGAAGAGTCAGAACTCATTCAGTAGGGAGACAGGGACTTCGTGCCTTCTATAAAGGCATACTTATAAATAAAGGTACTTATAAAGGTAATAAGTACTTTTGTTGCCCAAGCTCTTATGTAATATGAGCAAAAGATGCCTGAGGAGAGTCAAAGTATCACTGGAGACCTTATAGGGAGTAAGACCTTCACCAACCATGGCAATGATAAGCATTATTCTTGTGCACTTTGGTGCAAATATACTGTGCATAAAACATAAACTTCTACTGGAAATAAAAGAATAGTACCATTTTCTCTGTCCAGATTGGCGCTAGGGCACCTCAACTAAGGCAATGCTTACATGAGATCGCAAGCCAGACAATACATTATCCAAAATACTTAGGTCTCATCAAGCATCATTCACTGTAACAAGAACCAATAAGATCTAAACCTGAACAGAACATATGTCCATCTGATAGTTTTAACATACCTGGGTTTTTTTTCTGACAAAGATTTTAAAGGTAAGATCACAGCATGCTTCAGCCAGTAATTGCAAATGCACTCAAGGCAAGGGGGAGAAATCAACAGATTTTCAAAATCTCATTAGAGAAATAGAGGCTTTGAATGAGAACCCAAACTGGGAAATTTAGAACTGAAAATATACAAAAGCTAAAGTAAGAAGTGGGGTTGCTGTCTCAGCAGCCAAGCAGAGAAGACAGGAAAGCAGCAGCAACCTGGGAGACAAGACGATAGAAATTCCTCATCTCAAGAGCAGAGAGAATACAGACTTAGAAAATGGAGCAAGCCACTGGACAAGTGCTAAAATTCTAGCACTTGTGTCATCTGAATTCTGAAAAGAGAGTAGGCGTGGGAACATAGTGGAATAACATCTGAGAATAGCCCAAATTTGACAGGATACATAAAGACACAAATTAAAAAAAAGACCATATGAATGCTGGACAAGCTAAAGTCAAAGAAAACATGTCATAGCTAAACTCAAAACTAAAGGCAAGCGAAGAAATCCTGAAAGCAGCAGGAGATGCTAACCTCATTCATGTATAGAGACAAACAAATTCAAATGATGGTGATTTCACATCAGAAACCACACAGTCCAGGAAATAAAAAATCTCTCAAGGTGTTTACAGAAGGAAACTGTCAGCAAAAATCCTGTGTTTAGTGAAAATAACCTTCAAGAATGAAGAGAAACCAACCCCCATCCCACCTCACCCCCTGCCATAAAAACCAAATCAAAACCCTAAACTAAAAAGGAGTCATCTTCAGCAGATGCATGCTACAGGAGCAGCTAAAGGAAGCTCTATAAACAGAAAAGATACAGGAAGGGACACTGAGACACCAGCATCAAGAACACCGCAAGCAAAATTACCGTAAATAGACTTTTATTGAATTTTCTGATTTTTATTTGGGAATGGAAGCAAAAAAATTTAACTGTCTGCTGTGGTTCTAAATGTACAGGAAATCTAAAGCAATTATGTTAAATATGGGGAGGGGCACAAAAAAGAACGATGCCTTTATACGTCCCTGGAACTGGCAAAATGACATTGGCATTCTTTGATAACTTAAAAATGTATGTGCATATGTGATGCACGTGTGTTTGTGTGTGTGTGTCTGTGTTATGTCTGTATTTGGATATAGAGGTGAGATGACAACACTCAGTGTCTGTCTTTGCCTTTCACCGCGTTCGAGAATGGGTCTCTTTGTTGTTCTGCTGTGCACATCAGGATAGCTGGACCTCAGCTTCTGGGAATTCTCCTATCTCCTATTCCCATCTTGCTACAGGGCACTGGGATTCAGATGTGCTCCACTGAACACAGCTTCCTGGAAGTTTTACGTATTCCAATTCAGGTCCTCATGTATTTCACCCCCTTGGTCATCTATCTCCCAAGCTCTGTGAAAAGAAAAATAAAACTGAACAGGTTATATGAAGAGAGATAGTAAAAATATTCTGTATAGGAGTAGGGACTCATTGATTAAAGTGTTTGCTGCATTGCAGGAAGACTGGAGTTCAGATCTCCAAATCCATATAAATACCAGACTCGTGTGGTGGCCTGACTGTAATTCCAGCCTTTGAAAGGGGAGGCTGGGAATCCTCAGAGTAAGCTAGTTAGTGAGACCAGTGCTATAGGTGAGTTCTGGTTTGGACCAAAAGATCCTGCCCCAGTGAAGAAGTTGAAGAGTGATCAAACATGATTCCAAACAGTCTCCTCATACACTCACCCCCCCACACACACGCATACACGCACAGACACACACACATGCTCACAATGAAAAAAAATTTAGTTATGTAAAAATAGACTCTACAAAAAAACACAATTAACCTACATGAATCCAGAAATAACGAAACAAACAAACAAAAAAAATAGAAATAGAAAACGTTAATCCTTGCCTATCAGTAATTACACTAAATATAAATGGTCACAGCATACAAAGTGAAAGACAGTTTAAAAGAATGGACTTAAAAAACATGATATATACAAAAACTTCATATACAGTAATATAGGCAGGGTCAAAGCAGAAAGACAGAAAAACATGCAACCAGGAGTGGCTTCAATACTATCAGATAAAACAAACTTTAGAACAGATTACCAGAGACAAGAAAATGTATAATTGTAAAAATATCATCCTACTGGGAAGACATAGCAGCCCTAACTATATATGCACAAGACAATAGACATGCATAACATATAGGACAAACACTGATAGACCAGAGAAACATTGAAAAGTTACAATTGGGGACTTTATTTCCCTTTCTGCAACAGTTAATAAAATTGTAGAAAAAGATAAACAACGATATAGAAAAAATTAGACAATTTTATCAGCTATCAGGATCCAATCAACAACACATAATGTTCAACAACAGTGGGTCATCTTTCAAGTACCAGGGGAATATATTCCATGAGGAGCTATACCCTGGCCCAAGTATTCCTTAAAGTTGAAATGAATAAACTCTTACAATAATCTCTGGCTCAATGGGATCGATGACCAGTTTGATGGTTTTTGTTTTTCCAGTCCTGAGGATCAAATCTACATACTGAGCAAACACCCTGCTATGCAGGTACATTCTCAGCCCAAACAACAGACTCTAAATAGCCCAGTGGGCAAAGACCCGTGAAAGGAAATATAGATGCAATGAACTACAGGAAACAGCAACATTTCCAATTCACAGCACACAGCTAACAGTGTTAAGAGGAAAGTCACCATTCCCTACGTGCATACATTAGAAAAGAGGAAGAATCTCTAGCTATCACTCTAACCTCATCTAGGGCATCTAGGTTAGATGCACAGGGCATCTAGGAAAGGTCAAGTGTACAACTCAGTGGGGAGTGCGCACCTGACATGCAGAAGGCCCTGGTCCAGTCTTCACACCGAAACAAACCAAAACAAAAAATCCATAATAAACACAAACAACAAAAAGAACCAATAAAGATATCAGTATGAAGGAAGGAAGTTGAAAATAACAGCAAGTACAGTTTTCAAAGATCTCAATAAATCAGAGCTAGGCCTTTGACAAGATCAATAAATGTAATGATCCCTTAGCCACAGTGACAAACAGAGATGATACAAATTGTCAATATCACGAATGAAACAAGATATCCTTGTACTGTAAGAACATCTAAAAAGAGCTAATAAATAAATACTACAAAAAAAATTTATATATCATATATAGACTTAACAATATACATGAAATGGTCCATTTCCACAAAAATACAGCCATCACCAGTCAATAAGTGAAACAGTTTTATAATTGACATGTAGTGACTGTACATATTTGTAGGGTACACTGTGGTGTTAAGTAGCTCTTAATTATTGAGGAAATTTAATTAGTGATTTTTAAATTCTCCAGAATGAACCTACATATGCGGGCTGTTTTATTGGAGAAATCTGTAAATACACAAATAAAAAGGGCTATGAGCAAAGCATAAAAAAATGAGTAAAACTTTGAAAAATTTAAATTAACAAAATCTGAACTTAATAGCTTGCTGCACTGGCTCAGTAGCAAATTAGGTATGATAGGAAAGTTGGTAAGCATGAAACACTTAAATTTATAAAAACAATCCAGTAATGTGTTAATAATAAAATCTTCATCACTTCTCTGACTAATAGAGGACAGTGTTTAGACTTGTTCATTTAAGAGTAGATGAACTGTTTCATTGTTTTACAGGGTGTTCAGTGCCTGGAGCTTTAACATGCACATGCACGCACGTGTACAGACACATGCATGTGCACACATATCGCACGTGTACAGACACATGCATGTGCACACACATCCCTATAATGACCATTTTCAGAGGTCAACGTGGAGAGTAAAAGGATCTGCATGCTCGTAAGACTTCGGTATATTACTAAAAGTGATAAATATTAATTCAGAATAGATTGTGACAGGTTAGATGTCATATTATAATCCCTGGAGTAAGCAGTATTAATTCAGAGATATGGCTATAACACTATCAGACAAAGTGGGGTATTAAAAATATTCAAATAATTCAAAAGAAGACAGAAAAGGAAGGTCAGAGTGAGGAAAAAAAAACCCACTGAGACAGACATAAGACAAATGATATCACAACAGACTTAAATCCAATCATATCAATAATTAGTGTAAATTACCTAGACACACCAGGGAATACACTTTAAATTAAATATATGTGGCCATTGAGAGGGGAGAAAATGGTGGATTATATAAACAATGATAAAGATGGGATACTCTGTTAATATTAGACAAAGATGATGTCCAAACAAGGACTATTACTAGAAGAATGGGGGTTTAATTCTCCCAGAAGATCAAAACCGTTCTGAAATGCTCTGAGGCGTTGTAGTGTGGGAGAGTGGGCCATCAGACATGGCACAGTGACGTTTTTATTAATAGGCAATCACACACAGCTGAGGTTCCAGAGTGACACCGTAGGCATCTTGGTTTGCATAAGAGTATTCTGTGATGTCCACACAAGGATGGGATTGCCCAAGACACTGTTCTTAGAAAGCTTCTGAATAGCTAGAGTGACATGTGATTACAGTTGATAATAACCTGTTTTGGAACAAAAAAATCCCCTCCTGTTTTGCTCTGCTGTTTTCCAAACAGTTTACTTTGAGCATCATAGGTAGAGCCAACGAAGAACAAATAATAGTCTTTATCAGAAATAAATGGTTATGAGCTGGGGAGATGGCTCAGGGGGTGAAGTACATGCTGCTTGTGATGTCCTTTATGTTGGGAGATTGTCATGTACTCTTTGAGTTCATTGAGGAGCTGGCTCTGGGAGGAAGGGGGCCCTGGAAGGGGGCTCGCTCCCCACCCCATCGCAGACTCACATGATTTTATCTCAGTCTTCCAAGGCTGGTTGTCTGAAGATGGGCTGTCCACTGGCAACTCTGTGGTGGGGATAGAGAAACAGCTCAAGGGTAAAAGCTGTTGTGCCCTTTCCAACAGCTAGAAAATGAACTGGATCCAGCAGAGGTTTCTGTTCTTTATCCAGTAATAAAAATGTGCCTGCTGTGAGACAGAGAACCTGAAAGTCCAACCCTTGAAAGGTCAGCCATGAAGCTAAAGCTCACCTGGGCACCTCAGCTGATGGTCTCAGCTCCCCCAGTTAGTTTCTGCTGGATGTTATTTGTGCCCAATTTGCTGATGTTACCTTCATCTGCTGCTATTTGTTCTTTTACTTGGAAACCTTACCTGAGGGAATATTCTGTTCTACCAAGGACCCTAACTCCAGTTGATGACCTTAAACAGGCTTTCCCATTCAGTTTTTGCTGGGTGTTTTGAGTACCTGATTTGATGATGTTTTGCTGATATCTATCTATCTCTCAATCAATTTATCTATCAATTTATCTACCTATTATCTATTAATCTATTATATATCTATCATCTATCATTTATCAACCTATCAATGTAACTATCATCTATCATCTATGTATTACTTATCTATCATCTATCTATCATGTATTTATATATAATCTATCAATCAATACATCTATTATCTATCAATTATCTATATATTATCTGTCTGTCTGTCTGTCTGCATATCTATCTATCTAGTACTTGTTTCCTTTGGCTAGCTAGCTGTATATTTAATAAACTCACTCATTCAAGCAATGGTTGAATGTGGATAGAACACTGCCCATGTGTGAGGCTGGATCACCAGCATCCACATAAAAGGCAAAGAGGTTTGATTATAATCCCAGTGTTGAAAACAGGTGAGATGGGGGAAGGGAAAACTCACTGGCCAGTGGGCTATCTGAAATGGTAGTGGGTGACCCTGTGTCTCACACACACACACACACACACACACACACACACACACACACACACTTTCTTCCAGAGAAAGAGAAAAAAGTTAATATGTATCCTATCCTACAAAAACTTACCAAAGTAACTCTTAGTTGTTTCTAGTTAATGGATTGTCCTTGCTAGCCTTTGTTCTTGGGAAGGCATTATGAACCAATATGGCAGACAGTTTGTTTATGGGCTGATTTTCCATTCCTGACCATATGGAATGTGAATGTCTGAAACTGTAACTCAGGCCTGCACTGAGATCTTGTATGCTACCAACAGTACCCATTCTGTCTTTGCTTACAGGTCATTTCTGCTTAACGAGACTCTGGAATCTGAAATCACACCCTTAGAGGCCTCAGCTTCCATTGCTCCCAACCTTAGAGCCTGCAGGAGACTGGTAGGTGGGTCAGAGATTGACAAATCCACTAGGGTAACATACATGAAATGATCCTCTAGAAAGCTTATCTGGAATGTCTCTCCATTATGTCTGGAGAGTCCTTATCTGATTCCTTTCTTGTTTCCTCCTGGGAGCCGATAGGCCAGTCTGTTATTAGCTATTCACCCACCTGTCACCTGTTTCTTCAAGTCACAGAATAGAATCTATTGAGAAAAGTCAGAAAGCAAAAGAACAAACTGTCAATATATAAAAGCATGAAATGAAATTATTAAGAGCAAACACTAAGTTGAACATTTATGTTCAAAAGACAAATTTCTTCATAATCAGCATTGCAGGAGGAGCCTGTCAGGGATGTTGGGTATCAGTAGTAAAGGTCATTAGCTGCGAGTGGAGCTAGTGAAAGAAGTCAGCTTAAAATGAGTGGGGCACTAGGCATGCGCACACACACACACACATACACACGCACGCACACACACATACACACATACACGCACACACATGCACACGCACACACACATACACACATACACACACACACACGCACGCACACACACATACACACATACACGCACACACACGGGGAAGGGGAGACATAGCTGTAGTCTACAGACTCACTTCACTCATGACAAGCACTGAAACAACTCTAAATAAAACATAGGCAAACAGAAGGCAGATGAAAACATTAATATTTCATGATCAAAGGAATTTACTCCACGGATGGGAGGATGTTTCAATATTTGTATTTACTAATATATTTCACATTAGTAGATCAGATAGGAAAATCAGATGACCATTTTCATGAACCTCTTTGATAAAATTCAACACCTATTCTTGGTTTATAAACACTTCACAAAATGAGAATTGGTAGATATCAACCTTTCATGTGAGATCTAGTTCTACGCCTAATAGGGAATGAGAGGAAGGAAATATTCAAAAACTGGGGGCTGGGGAAGGGAACCCTTGCTCTTGAGTAAAGTATCCTGGTCGTTGGCATTCTAAATATAATTAGAGAAGAGAGAGATGCCAATGGCTTAAAAGTTGAGTAAAGACACACAGTTATAATGATTAGCAGACATCGGGGCCCCCAAAAATGTAATGAAGAATAAATTGAAATACTGTCTAGTTAGACAATTTAGTAAGTTAACCGAACAAAAATCATAGATGGAAGCCAATAACCCTCATATATACAAGCTACACCAATAGAAAGAATCTCTCAAACAAATGCAAACGCACTTAAATACTAAAGAATAAGCCTACCAAGAACTGGAAAATCATACAGAACACTGCAAACACTGCTCATGACCACTAGTGGTGGGCACATATGAACTGACACAAACCCTTAGTTCTCCCAAAGGTAAACAGAAATCATAATACACTTTCAATAAGACGCAAACTGGATTGTTTTGGAATTAGGCAACCTAATCATAGCATTTATCTGGAAAACAAACAATCCTGGGGTTCTAAGAAAATTCTAAAAATAAAAGAAATATATATCACATGACTGCCTCTATCAGACAGGAAAATGTAATCTTCAAAACAACGTGACACTGGACCTAAATAGATAACCAGACTATTGAAAAACACTGTAAAGACATACCTCCAAGCATGTAGGAATTTACTATGTCATAAATATAGCTTTCACATCAGTGGATAGGCTGCTTACATGATGACACTTAGCCCTGTTCCCGCCTCTCATGCTCTCCTCTGTTGCAAAGGTCCTGGGCTGGGATCCAGTGCACTGCATTCCCAGATTCTATCCTCAGCCGCCCTCAGTTAGGTTCTGCAACTGACGAGCTTGGTACTGAGTGCAGGGGGAAGAAATATATATATATATATTCCACTACCAATACTTCCTCTTCAATTCCTCTCCTATTCCCCACTTCCATTTCCCAAATTTATGTGCTTACTCGCTCTTTTTTCCCCCCACAGTGATTTTACTTAGTACTAACTGGGTATGTATATCTAAATTGAAGCACCTGTATAAGTCAGGAAACTCATGAGGGACCGTGATTGGGATGGGGATTTCAAGGGAAGGGGATAGAGCACAGATAGCATGAGGGAGAAGGGAAATAGTGGAATAGGAAGGGTTAAAGGGAGGGGGGGTGGGATGTCAGGTCCAGAAAAGACGTGGGGAGGGATAAAGACCTTTGAAAATGCCTTGTGGAGACCTAACATAGAAGTTCCTTAAAATGGATTCATAGGCATGCACATACACATGCATACGCACATAAAGAGTTTAAATGAAGTTACCTTATAATGGGGAAGGTATGCCCCTCCCAGACAGCAGAGCTATCACCCAAGAAGCCCAGTGTCAGGTATGAGTTACGTTCATCCAACGGGGGCTGAGTCTAGTAGGAGCAGTGGCACCTGTGGCAGGCAGCTTGTATACTATGGAGAGTCATGAAAATTGCTGTGGTTTTAGCAATGTCATTAAGTACAATGTGTGTGTGTGTGTGTGTGTGTGTGTGTGTGTGTGTGTGTGTATAGCTCAGCAGTGAGTGTGACCTGTTGGTGTCCAGCTCCAAGCACTCCCCACTCTTCTGGCCACCAAGTTCCTTTCCTTCTTTGCTTCCTTCACCCTTCCAATGTCTTTGCATCAAGTCACTCTTTGAAATGTCTGGAATACTTTCAGATTTCCTGAGAGCACACTAACAGATTTTAGAAGAAAATAACTATTGAATAATTGATATTGGTGTTATTACAGGTCATCGGCTTCAGGGGAAAGAGGATTCAAGTCACCACATCACACCTTGTGTTAAAACATGTCTCAGATATCAAAGTGGTTAAAAAGTAAATGTCATAGAAATACATAAGAAAATATTACGTACCATAAAGCAGAATCTCAGAACTGAGGTCTTACTAGGCTTTAATGTGCTACAGAAAAAGCTGCATTTGAAAATTTAATTTCATAATAGAGTTGGAATGAAAAAAAAATAAGCCCACCGTGAAGGAAGTTGACAAAGAGGAAAAGTACTTGGAATGCTCAGCCCTAGACAAATAGTAAGACCCCTGCAGGAAAAACAACACAGATCCTGGATTGAAAGGAAAGATAAGCGGGCCCTTAAAACAAGTTCTAACAATTCACTAGGAAAGCCTGGGATTTTCTCTGTTGGGAAGTTTCTGATTACAAAGCTAAACTCCAGACTTTGCTAATAGACTTGAAATTTTCCATTTCGTTGTCATTCAGTATCTGTGCAGGCATTTATCCAGTTGTTCCATTATCCAGCCTTACAACATTCTCTTATGGTATTTATTTATATTATTTTCAACTATAATGTCTCATCTTTCACTTTTTCTTTTTTCAATGTTTTTATTTATTTATTTAGTGTGTGTGTGTGTGTGTGTGTGTGTGTGTGTGAGAGAGAGAGAGAGAGAGAGAGAGAGAGAGAGAGAGAGACTGTGCATCACATGTATTAATGCATCTAGAGGCCAGAATGCATCAGATCTCCTTGGAGCTGGAGCTACAGGTGCTTGTGAGCCCCCTGGTGTGGGAACTGGAAGAGCAGCAAATGTGCTTAACTGCTGAGCCATCTCTCAGCCTCCTCATTTCTGACTTAGCAGTTGGACTCTCCTCTTTTTCCTTAATTAATCTAGTTAAAGTACTGTCACCATTTCCCTCCTTTGGGAAGGGTTGGACATGTCTTTGACCTTAATTGTGGTGACGGGACCAAGTTATATGTAGTATCCTACCTTATCAGTATGTATAGATCTTTGCATATCTATACTCCAAATAAAGCTGCGAACATACTCAGAGCCACTTATTATAAGAAAACCATAAATTTAAACTACAATAGATTTCATTTCTACATATTACATAAGCAAGAGCACAAAAGCAGTTGGTAACATACTGAGGTAGTTTAAAATAAATTTATAAATTCTTTGAATTCTTGTCCCTCAAGAGGTATGGACTGGACTTAGTGACTGTCACAGACATGATGGTGTGACTTTTGAGACTTTTGTGACTTTTGCCCTCTCTCTGGGGAAGAGCAATTGTGACATGAAGACACTTCAGAATCCACATGCCAAGACTTGCCTCAGTGAGACATTTTGGATTGATCCCTCCACTTTGCTTAAGTCTTGAAATGACTGCATCATTGGCCAGCTTCATCTAGCCAACCTCCTTTTAAGCTCCCGACTCACAGAAACTGTGAGCTAGGACATGTTCTAAGCTATTAAACATTGTGGTCATTTGTTACACAGCACTAGATAACTAATGAACTTTCTGTGTAGTGAGTGTGTGGGAATAGGCCGGCACCCTCATAAACTGTTGGTAAGAATATAAATCAGATCATTGCTATGGAGATGTATTAGGCAACATCCATTACAAGTAAGAGTGTAATTGTACATTTAGAAATACTCCCGAAGATGCACTTGCACAGGTGTGGAATGTTAATTAAGCAACACTATTATTGTAGCCATTTTTGCAATGGGAAGCAATTTAGATGTGCACTGTTCCTGGGACTAATTACATAAATAGACCATATCTCCACAATGACATTCTACGCCAAGGATAAAGAGAACAACATAAGTCTATAAGCAAGAAACAAGAAAAGTATGATGTGTACTGCTAGCATTATGTAAGAAAAAAGAAGCATATTATCTTCGAGTGGACATCCGAGAGGCTGGTAACCATGGAAGAGATGGGAATCAGGAGTGGGAGAGAATTTTCTACTGTTTACTCTTTGGGAAATACATTTCGAAAATAATTCTTTTACCATGTGCGTGTACTATCTATTTGAAAAAATAAATAATTTGAAAGCTAAAATAGATGGAAGGTCACTCATGTTAAGAAACGGATTTTAACAGCATTTTGATAAAGAACTAGAAAACCTTCAAGTATGGACTATGACTTAAAATTACAATCTGGGCACACCCCCTTCCCCAATTTATCTAGAGAAAGAAGAGGAGGGAGAAGCACTTCCTAGAGTTTAATGACAAGAAATGGGATTTGTCAGTATTTACCCAGAACTAGGGAGAAAGGCAATATTTATATATCATAAAGTCTTCAGTACTAGAAAGAGATATTTACAATTCAAGAATGTTTGAGTCTGTGCTCAAGGAAGTAAACACCAATTACTCTATTTTAGTTTCCTAGGTTTTTACAAGAAATCTCCTTCATATTAAACAGAAGTATCATAGTCACTCCAAAATACAGATCTAATTAGGAAATTTATATGAGTATTTTAGTTTCTATATCTGTCTTTTAGGAGATAGACTATGTGACTTAGTCCAAAGTTGAGCAGCAAATTCTGATCTACTGTTACGGAGTTTCTTGGCTCAAAAACTCAGATACAGAGTCTATTCTTTTGTTTGCTGGCTAGAGGAGCAGCCAGTCAACCTCTACTGAAACATCCCTTCTTATTGTAAAATGTAAGGAAAAGGAGGAGAATGTTGTTTCACAAGTCAGATGAAAAATCTCCCCGGACTTTGGTGGTGGGATGCAACTGAGAAGACCCAGGTATTTTAGTTAGGTTCCTATTGCTGTGATAACACACCATTACCAAAAGCAACTTGGAGAGGAAAGGGTTAATTTCATCTTGCACCTCTTAGGTTAGCAGGAACGCTCACCAGGAACCTGGAGGCAGGAACTAAAACGGAAACAATGGCAGAATGCTCCTATGGGGTGCTCAGCCTGCTCAGGGGTGGCACCACCCACAGTGGGCAGAGTCCTTGATTCGTTTAGAAAGCACTCTACAGACTTGCCTAGAGACCAATCTGATTGTGACACTTTCCCAATTAAGACTCCCTCTTCCTACATATGTCTAGGTTTGTATCAAGTTGACAAGAAACAACCAAACAAAAAAATCAACCAAATGACCAGAACACCCCAGAAGCTCAAGTCTCAGGACTGTGGAGAGACCAGACCATGAAGAATCACCATCCTCTAACAGGTACCTGTCAGTCTCCTTGGGAAAGCTTTCCTAAATAGAGAAGAAAGTCGTGGATAGTCCTGCAGATTTTTGTATTTTGATGCTAATTCTGCTTCCCCAACAGGGGCTGCCTAGGGAGAGGAGTGAATCACTGCTCAGATGACTTCTTGTGAACCTTCCCCTAATGAATAAAGATTTCAGGGGACCAATCACTGGGCAAGGAGTAGGCGGGACTTCCGGGTGGGGGGGCAGGAGAAAGATATTTTATTTTGGACGGGGAGGTCAAAGGAATCAAGATGTAGGTAGCAGAGACCCCTGGTTCAGGTGCCAGATCCATAACTTAGAATGGCTTACACATTAGGATGCTAGTTGTTTTGCCCAGTGATTTGTGTTGCCTTTTGATTCTAAACTAAGATTATGTGGTGTTTTCCTTCACGTGGCAACTCAACTGAATTCCAGAGAAAAGGAATGATGGCAGGTCACCCCAGCCTGCAACAGGAATTTGGAAGTGTGGGGCAGTCATGGCTGCGACTCGCCATGGGAACTTAGCGAGCTGGGTGGAGAGATTTGGGAACTCTGTGTCAGAGAGCCTGCCGGCTTGTGCACTGCCGGCATAGCGAGGATTGCTTTTTGAATATTCTATGCTACAGAGGAATATGAGCTAAGATCATTACAAATTTCCAGAATTTCTGATACCATTACAGAACATTTTGTACTATGAAGTACCTATGCAACAAAATTCAAGCTGAGCTTTGGATGCTGGAGAATCAACTGGCCCCCACTCATTAGCTAGATGATGTAAAGGACTCAGCTATCACACTCAGCTCCTGTCATCACTGTCAGTAAGCTTTTTCCATAACCACAGATTTCAGTGTTGTACATGATATTAGACTTACTCAGAAAGAGTAGAAGATATAACATGTTAACTTGGTGACTATCAAAGGTGTGCTGGGAAGGACAGGCCTCACATTAAAGAAGAATGATGGGGAACCAAGACAGTTTAAAGGTTGTATTGATGTTCTTTTCATGTATCATCTATGTTCTTGCCACTGTTGTTCTGAGACAGGGTCTTACACTGGTTCAGGCTGACCTGGAGCTCACCATGTAGCCTGTACTGGCCTTGAGCTAGGCTCAATCTTCCTGCTGTAGTCTTTTGAACATTAGGAATTGTATGTATATGTCATCATACCCGGCTTCATTCATTCATTCAACTTATATGTGTTGATCATATCCTGTTTGCTAAGAATTATGGTATGTTTTAGGGTAATCTGCTATGAGAGACAGTGAGGGAGGAAGAGACTCCAGACATACCACCAAAAGCGATTTAAAGGGAACTTGACAGCTGTTTGCAAGTATATACAGAGTAGAAGGCTTATCTGTGTTTTTCCAGAGGGCACAATTAGTGAAAGTGAATGGACGATAAGGAGAGGCAGAAAAGGGCATAAATTACAGAGGAATCTTTTGACTCTGAGCTAACCAACAATGGAATCTACAGCCTTGAAAAATAGCCATCTTCCGGAGGTCAAGGGAACTGCCCACGTGAAAGAGATAAGGAGATGAAATACCCTGTCCAAGGCCACATGGCTAGTTCCTGGCGGGTCTGGCTTAGAACCCAGAATTTGAGACAGGCTAGGCTGCTCAGTGCTTGGTACATGATGAGATTAGCATTTGCTTTTGCAACCTCAAAGCTCTGTGATGTGTTGCAATGTTGATAAAGCACATTCTGCAAGGTTGACATGGGAGAGTGCAGCCCTGAGCCAGCAAGTTAAAACTCACATTTCAAGCTGTCTGTGAAGTTTAGTACTGTGCAATGCATAGGAACTCTGATGGATTCCCTTTGGTCTTACTTTTATATTTATTTTTATGTGTATCAGCTTTTGCCTGCACATAAGTAAGTGCACTGTGTGTGTGTGTATAGTAATTGAGGCGATCAGAAGAGGTATTAGATCCCCTAGAACTGGAGTTGTATATGGTTATAAGTGTCTTAGTCAGGGTTTCTATTCCTGCACAAACATCATGACCAAGATGCAAGTAGGGGAGGAAAGGGTTTATTCAGCTTACACTTCCATGCTGCTGTTCATCACCAAAGGAAGTCAGGACTGGAACTCAAGCAGGTCAAGGAGCAGGAGCTGATGCAGAGGCCAAGGAGGAATGCTGCTTACTGGCTTCCTTCTCCTGGCTTGCTCAGTCTGCTTTCTTATAGAACCCAAGACTGCCAGCCCACAGATGGTACCACCCACAAGGGGCCCTCTGCCCTTGATCACTAACTGGGAAAATGCCTTACAGCTGGATCTCATGGAGGCATTTTCTCAACTGAAACTCCTTTCTCTGTGATAACTCCAGCTTGTGTCAAGTTGACACACAAAACCAGCCAGTACAATAAGCCACTGTGTGGGTGCTGGGAACTGAACCCAGGTCCTCTGCAGGAGTAGCATGTGCTCTTAACTGCTGAGTCATCTCTCTAGCTCCAATTACTTGTTATTTGTTTATGTGTGTGTTTATTTATGTATTTCAATTAGAAATAGTTAATGCATATGGAACAAAAGTAAAATTAAGAATGGCATTTAAGTTTAGAGGTGATGGAGTCTGTGATGTGAGCTGCCTGCTTCATTAGGGGATCCAGAGCTTCCATTACCTGGCAAATGTTCAAGTGGAAAGTATATCTTACACTCATGCATCTATGTTCTTGTCTCTTGTCATCTGCTCTGAGTAATTTGAACCATCCTGGATACACGGAGGAACTGCATCCCCTTCTTACTGCATCTTGTTCTTACCACTCTGGAGATAAAGAGGGGGAAAGAATTGCACACCTCATATGCAGCTTCCTTGTCAGTCTACATGGCCCATGGGGAACTCTAGCTCTACTTGACCTGTACACGTTCCAGGCTGTTATCATTGCAAATAAGGGTCCGTGGACAGGCATCCATCTTAAATGTTTCTGTCTTCTTTTTTAGGGAATAGACACATTATTGTCAGCTGTGGGCCCGAGGGGGTAGGTCCAGATTCAAGCAGCCTTTCAGTTCCCTCCAGGATACCGGAGGCAGCACAGGCTTTATGTTCTGAAACCACAGAGAAACTGTGGGCTTTTTCTGGGGCTTTCTCTGTGGTTGTCTAGTGTAGCAGTGACCAGCAATAGCAGCACTGAGAACTTGTTTAAAATGCAAATTCCATTCTCATCCAGAGATGCAAGCTGCAAGCTCTGGGGAGCTCTGGAGTGGTCTCAGCAATATGTGCTTCAGCATCACTTCCTCTCATGATTGTGCTTGCTAGACTTTGAGATCTGTAAACAGAGACCTTCAGGAATAAAAAGAGACCTTGGACTTCATTACTAATGTGTAGACTTAATCAGCAGACTCCCTCCCCACAAAATACGAATGCATACGGAAGTCCACAGGGATAGTGACTATCTTGACCCACATTTAAGAATCTATACAGGTTGTCTATATACATTATATAGTTTGTAGACGACTGTATAGTTTGCCTGTACAGAACACACAGCAATGAGTAGAAAATGCTTTGGGGGCGGGGAGATAGCTCAGTTGGTAAAGTGCTTACCATGAAAACAAAAGACCCAAGTTCATATCCTCAGCACTCACATAAGAAACAGAACAGAGTGGAGTATCTGTAAATCCAGAGCTGACAGGGTAGAGACAGGGGACCCCTGAGGCTTATGAGCCTCTAGCTCAGTAAGTTCTGGGTCCAGTGAGAATCCCTGTACCCCCCAAACTAGATGGAGAATATTTGAGGAAATTATACAGTGTCAACCTCTGGCCTCCATATGCATGTGTATACAAATGCATGCATTCTCACATACACTCACGGGCACAATGCATGCATACCAGTGTACACACAGTGTACAGGGTGTGGAGGTGGGGAGGGGGCTATTAGATAGTTTCTGTGCGACCCTGCCAAGTTTTAAGTGGCACCCAAATATTTTACCAATTGAAACAGAGGAGTCAGCACACCCATGCTGTACCACAAACAGCAATGCAGGCTGCAGAAACTGTGCAGAGACCCCCAGGACCAGCTGCTTGTTGCATATTTCTACCTGCAAAGCTGTCAACACAGCACTTTTGCCAGCTCCAGTTTTACTTGAGAAAGCCAAAGTCAACCATTTATATGATTTATATCTTTGATTACTAGAACTCTACCAAATTACACGTTTAATAACTGAAATAGTAGTTCTCTACCTATATGTGAGCTCTCTCTCTCTCTCTCTCTCTCTCTCTCTCTCTCTCATCTTTCACTCACCAAGCATCTTAGGCTCAGGCATCTCCCCCTCCCATCCTCACTTCATTCTTTTGCTTCTTTATGGCAGGCTGTTTGTGTGCAGCTGGTTTGGATTGATATAAACACACTCCCCATTCCAACTGAATAAATGTCAGGGGAGCAGCAGGAGGCCTATTCTTCCTTTGTTGCACCCTATCCCTTCACATCACATCCTCCCTGCTATAAAGGACTGCTGGGGAATGACAATCCACATCTACAGAATGCATACCTGGAAACTAAGAGGTTGCTTACATCCCGGGAAGAGGGAGGGTGCAGTAATGAACCCAGAGTGAACCTTTTACTGAAGCAGGGTGTCATACCCTCTGGCTGTTTATGTGATCCTATTTACAGAGGCCTGGGTGAGTGCAGAGGGCAGAGAGGGTGCTGGAGTGAGGTAGGAGGGAAGGGCAGGTGCTGAGCTCACCATAGCAGCCCTGTAAAATGGACTTCACTCTGGACCTTAGAAATGACTGGCATCTGTCAGTTCTGCAGTGTACTGTTTCTAAGTGTTACTCTGGTAAGCACACAGTTAATTGTGTAGTAAAGTCTTTCTCTTCTCCTTGAATGCAGCTTATTTTAGAATTTAACCCTAAAATCTCTGCTTTAGTCCTCCCCCACACACACCTGAAGAAGAAGTGGGGAAAGAAAGGACAAAATAAATATCATAATTTTTTGTGCATAAGTTCTAATCAAGAAGCCCAGGGACTGGAGAGGAAGCTCAGCACTTGAATGCACCTGCTGCTTTTGCAGAGGACCTGCGTTCATTTTCCAGACTTTTTCTGTCTTGTGCAGGTATCCATGTTCACAAGTACATGTTCACACTCAGACACACATAAGTACATGCATTTCAAAATAAAAATATATCTTTAAAATAGACCAGAATATTCTTTCTCACTGGAAAATTATCTATGCACCTGAGACGTGGTCCCCTACAGCTGGAAAGGGGTCAGAGCAACTGTGCTCGTAGCTAGAGCACCCGGATCCGAATGAAGACATGGTCCTTCTTCCACTGCTTAATTGATGCCTGTTGACAGCTCATATAAAGTATATCCTAGCTTTATGGGTGAAACTGAGCCTCTTCCTATAAACCTCTCTGGTAGTTAAAGAAAGGGCAATCTTTTATGAATAGGCCAATCTGTGTTGGCCTTTACCTGGTTAGCAGAATTCATCCTAGTAGTGTGCATGCGTGTTTTTATACAAAACCTCTGTGTGCTTAATAAAGGTCAGTGGAACAGTGGGCAGCCTGTTTCATCCCATTATGTCCCTGTCTCACTACAAAACAGCTTAGCTCCAAACCTTCCTGACAATACCAGGCTTTGAGGGAGGCCCTGCAACTGAGGTCTGCATGGCAAGGCTGTCCTGCGGTTCTATTTACAGCCATTTTCCCGGGCCACCTCTGGATCCTAGGTATGCACCATGGTGGGTACAGCTGCCCCTGAACTATGGGCAGGGTTTGACTCAAATTTTTGGGTAGCCTTGTGTTTCCACAGGAATCCCTAATGTGGACATCTCGGTAATGTGGGGTTTGACAAGGTGGTTTAGTCAGGGTTTCTATTCCTGCACAAACATCATGACCAAGATGCAAGTAGGGGAGGAAAGGGTTTATTGAGCTTACACTTCCATGCTGCTGTTTATCACCAAAGGAAGTCAGGACTGGAACTCAAGCAGGTCAGGAAGCAGGAGCTGATGCAGAGGCCATGGAGGGATGTTTCTTACTGGCTTGCTTCCCCTGGCTTGCTCAGCCTGCTTTCTTACAGAGCCCAAGACTACCAGCCCACAGATGGTACCACCCACAAAAGGCCCTTCCCCTTTGATCACTAATTGAGAAAATGTCTTACGGCTGGATCTCATGGAGGCATTTCCTCAAGGGAGGCTCCTTTCTCTGTGATAATTCCAGCTTGTGTCAAGTTGGCACACAAAACCAGCCAGTGCACAAGGCTATGCTGGAAGGAAAGACCATAACAGGTTATAGAATGGAGGGTAATTCTAAAGAAATGAGACACTGGAACAGATCAGTGTGTCAGCTGTCTTTCTCCCTGTTGTGGTTAAATACAAGACAAGCATGAATTTATGGAGAAAAATTTGCTGTGGCTCATGGTTTGAATATAGAATCTACCATCAGGGGAAAATCATGGCCGCAGGAGGGTCTCAACCATGGCAATGGGACCTTGTTTACATCTTGGCAGATATGGCTAAACCAGAACAAGGAGATGCCAGTTCATGTTTTTATTCATTCCAAGACCTCTCCAGACCATGGGATGATGTCACTCAAATTCAGGGCAGCCTTCACCCTCTCAGTCAATCCCAGAAACACTCTGAGAGTCCGTGTTATGTGCTAACCATTGTTCGTATTATACACACGGAGCATACACATATTATACACAATACAGTGGAATCTCTCATTCCAGCCACATAGTAATCACCTAATGCTGATACTCTTATCGTCCTTGGTTAACCAGATGAGTGAAGAGATGTTAAGTAATGTGCCTGGGGTCATGGTGTGGTTTAGTGGAGAATAAGGGAGTGTAACCCAGGTTCTGTACATCTAGCCTCTCTACTTAACTCTCATTACAAACGAATCTGATGGTCATGTTGTAGAGGGCAATCAATAGCATTGGAAATAACCTATAATGTTTTAGAGGGAGGTTAAGGGAGCTTGTTGACCAATGACTCAACAAGATGTAACTCATCTTCGGTGCTTGGGTTTTACTTGGTAGCATATGAAATCTAACTGGGGCACTGTCTCCCTGTTATCCCGCAACTCCATTTAAATTATTTTCTATAACTCGGGAAGCTTCTAGAGTAGTGGGTTTCCAATGGCTTTTCACAAAGGTTTTAGTGTTGGTGTTCTTCTTCATATTCTGTTTTTACCTTGTCTTCCCATCCTCTTCCCCATTTAATCTTACTCTACTTTCCCCTTTGTAACACTGTATTTTATTTTCTCTTCCTTGGAAGATCCCCTTCTCCTTCCCGGTCCCTTACAAGTTACCTAACCACTGTGGATATACTAAGTGAAAACACACATATTTAAAACTTAAAAGATGACACACATGTATATGAGAAACCATGCAGCATTTGTCTTTCTAGGTCTGGGTTAAGTCACTCAGGACATTTATTTCTAGCTCCATCCATTTATCATAATTTCATTTTTTTAACAGCTAAATATTCCATTGTATAAATGTACCACATTTTCATTATCTATTCCCAAACTGATGGACAGCTAGACTGTCTGCAGTTTCTAGCTATAGAGCAGTGATAAACATGGATGAGCGAATATCTCTGTAGTCGTGGTATATGCCCAGGAGTATAGAGCTGGATCTTGTGGTAGATCTATTTTCAGCTTTTTAAGGAACCTCCTCAGGGATTTCCATACTGGTTGTACCAGTTTGCACTCCCACCTGCAATGAATAAGTGTTTCCCTTTCCTTAAATTGTTGCCAGCTTCTGTTGTCATTTGTTTTATTAATCTTGGCCATTCTGACTGAGGTAAGATAGAATCTCAAAGTAGTTTTAATTTGCATTTTTTTCTGATGACTAAAGATGTTGAACATTTTTAAAGTATTTCTCAGCCATCTGTATTTCGTCTTTGAAGACCCTCTGTTTAGTTCTAGACCCCATTTCCAATTGCTTTATTTGTATCCTTGTTTAGTTTTGGGTTCTTTGTGTGTTCCAGATAATAATCCTTTGTCAGATGTATAACTGGTAAATATTTTTGTCATTCTGTAGGCTGTCTCCTCACTCAAATGATGGTGTCCTTTGCTGTGTAGAATCTTTTTACTTCATGGGGTCCTATTTATTGTCAGTCTTGATGGTTACACTACTGGGGTCTGGTTTATCAAATCCTTTCCTGTGCCAATGAGTTTAAGCCCACTCCCTACTTTATCTCCTCTTAGATTCAGGATATCTGGTCTTATGCTGAGATCCTTGATATATCTGGAGTTGAGTTTTATGCCTGATGACAGATACAGATCTCTTTTTACCCTTCTACAGGCCGCCATCCAGTTTGACTAGCACCATTTGTTGAAAGCGCTGCTTTTTCTCTGGTGTGCAGTTTTGGTTTGTTTGTTAAAAAAAAAAAAATCAGGTATTTATAATATGTGGAGTTATGTTCATGTTTTTATTTCTATTCCATTGATCAGTGTCCTATTTTTAAGCTGATACTGTGCTGTTTTTATTACTGTAGCTGTGTAATACAACCTGAAATCTGGGGTGGTGTTACCTCTAGAAGTTCTTTTTTTATTGGATATTCTGATTTATTTGTGATGTGATGTGTGTGTGTGTATGTGTGTGTGGTTTAAGTTTTTTTTTTTTTTCTGGGTGTGGTTGTATACTCCTTTAGTCCCAGCATTCGTGAGGCAGAGACAGGTGGATCTTTGTGAGTTTGAGGTCAGCCTGGTCTATAAAACAAATAAAAAATTAAAATAAAAAAATAAAGATTGGTTTTCCAATTTCTGTGAAGATTTGTGTTGGAATTTTGATGAGGATTGAGTTGAAGCTGTAGATTTTACAATATTAATCCTGCCAATCAATGAGCATGGAAGATTTTCTAGCTCCATGTGTCTTCTTCAGTTCTCTCTATTCATTGTCTTAAAGTTTTTATTATGCAAGTCTTTCACTTGCTTGGTTAGAGTTATTCCAAGAGGAATATTTTTAAACTACTCTGAAAGGTAACTATTTGCCTTTCCCAGTTTGTTGTTTGTACATTTGAAGGCTACTTACTTATGTGTGTTAATTTTGTATCCTGCTATTTTGCTGAAAATGTTCGTTAGCTGTAGAAGTTTCCTGATAAAATTTGTAGTGTCTTTTGTTACATGTAGCTTTTGATACCCAACCTAAGCTTGGGTGAACCACACTCCCAGCCCCTGCCTAGAGAATATTGGATCTACAGATGAAACAAACAAACACGCGTTGTTCAATGTCAGCCTACCTTATTGGCTCAATTGCTGGGCACTACTATTCTCCAACGGCCAGGGTGTCCTTCCCAATACTCTTAGCTCATCACCCCTCAACCTGCCCTAGTTCCGTTGTTCAGCTACCTTCAGTTCCAGTTCAACACCCCAAGCTCCTGCCTGCAGAAGTGGTTGGCCTATGGCCGCTCTGCCTGAAATCTCACATGGTTGGTTGGCTTTTCTCCCTTTGAAGCATGGCAAAAACTCCTTTGCTCTCTCTCTCTCTCTCTTTCTCTCTCTTGCATCTGCTAGCTTGCCTGAAGGGACCAGGAAGTCCTGCCTATTCTGCCCAGTAATTGGCCACTAGTATCTTTATTAATAGATCAAGAACCAACTGGGGAACAGGACCTTAGCATCAGACCTTCCCCTACAGTCTTTTATGTATAAAATGATGTCATCTGCAAATAAAGATACTTTTGACTACTTCTTTTCCTGTTTGTATCTCCTTGGTCTACTTCAGGTGTCATATTGCTTTAGCTAAGACTTCAAGTACTAAATTAAACAGGTATGGAGAGAATGGCCAATACGTTGAGCTTTTCTGAAGACACTACTTGCTGTATAATCAAACAGGAGAAATTGAGCCTGTACCCAACTAGAAACTTCATCCCTTCTGAATAGCTATGAACAGTGTTCATAGTGTTTGAAGGTACTACATACACACTACCAGAGGAGAAAGGTAATCGTTAATTTCACCCAGCTATGAACTCTAAAGTCTATGACAGTGACCTGCCTTCAAGAAATACTTGCGCTATAGTGGTACAAGCATTACGAGAGTAGCCAATCACATTTGAAAATTATATTTAAGGCCCAGTCCATGAGATGAAACCCATGCCTGACACTGTTAATAAGGGGAAGATCCTGAGAATACATAGGTGATGGGCTCCACCATCATTCTGTCAAATGTATATAGTAATAAAATGACCCCTAAATATCTATTTTTATACCCATAGAGCACAGAATTTCTTAGCACTCCTCAAAGAAGCGTCTTCTTGGAGTAAATGGCAATTAACAAAGAGGCCCAGAACTGGACAATGTGCAGAAAACAAGAGACCATGGAGCACTATGTCTTAAAAGGAATGTTTTTATCACACTCCTCCCTCAAGGCTCAGAGATCTATACCAAAGAACAGGTAGAAGTTTGTAAGAGCAAGAAGTAGTGGATGTCTCCAAGGAAATAAGCTGATGTACATATGAACCATGGAGACTGTGACAGCAAATACAAGACCTACATGAATTCAAACCAGACAAAACTCCAGAGAAAATAATGGGAAGTGGACACAAAGTCCCATTCCTATCCAAGAAGATATTTATAATTATTATCTGCTGGATGAGGGAAAATCCAGTTTCAGTGGAGTAACACTGAGTATATCAACTACCTTACAGGACAGGCCTCATGGCCAGGAGTAGTTGCCCAACACAAAAATGACTCCATGTTTATTATTGTGTTTGTTTTTATTGTTGTTGTTATTGTTATTGCTGGTGGAGGTGGAGGTGTGTGTGTCTGTTATAATTTGGTGTTATTGTTTTTCTGGTTTTTGTTTTGTTTTCATGGGTTTTTTTTTTTGTTTTGTTTGAATGAGAAATAGAACATGAAGTTGTATGGTAGGTGTTGGGGGGATCTGGGAAGATGTTGAGGAGGGGAAAGAATACAATCAAAATATATCATAAAAAATAAAAGTAATTTGAATAAATAGATAAGGATGAGGTAGAGGAGGAGGAGGGGGAGGGGGAGGGGGAGGAGGAGGAGAGAAGAAGAAGAAGAAGAAGAAGAGGAGGAGGAGGAGGAGGAGGAGGAGGAGGAGGAGGAGGAGGAAGAAGCCGTCATCAGGCTGTAGAGTTGCCTGTAGTGGCTAAGTGCTCTTGTAGAGGACCTAGGTTTGCTTCCTAACACCCATATAGCAGTTAATATCCATCCGCAACCCCAGTTCCAGGAGATCTGATTCCCAATTCTGCCTTCTGAGGACATTAAAATAAAATAACTTTTTTTTTAAAGAATTTATCTTAGAGTTTAATGTACATAGTGAATCAAATTACCTCATGGTCTTGTTAATAAGTGTGGGTGCCAGGCTTCTTCAGCCATCCAGCTACTTCTAGAGAGGAGGGAAATGACCCTTTGGCCTTCTGTCCCCAAGTAGCTCTAAGTTCTTCACATTGCACTCTCTGCCCTGGCTGTTCAGCCCTTTTTGTTGACCCAGGAAAAAGACTACAAAAGTGATGCCCAGGATTTCCAATGTGATGTTCACTTCCAGGCTCCTGAGAAGGTCTTTGTTCATGTCTCACTCCCTGTCCCTTCATGGTCATAACCTTTGGGAACTGGTGTGCAGCAAAAGAAGCATCAGGACCATTTTGTTGAATACCGTTCATTTCACACTCCAAGCCCTCTTCTTCACAGCTCTGTCCTGGTTTTTGAAGCCTCATCGTACAGCCAAGTAAGACATTTCTGGGCCTCTCTAATTTGCACTAGTGTAATACACACAGTCCTGGACAATGATTACCAGAGTCTCGACATTCTTTGTGTATCATTCAGCAACTCGTTAGGCTTAAAGCACAGCTCTTCTTCACGCTGGTGCTAAATATTTCCCCATTACATGCAGTATACGATCAGTCAAGGGGAGTGACCAGTTTTAATGTCTGTTCAAGTTCACTGTTCACTCTGTTGGGTGCTAGAGGCATGGAGTTTTCAGAGATTTCTGAATATACTGCTCAGATTGTGGCAGCATGCAGCTGGGTTTCTGTATAAGCCAAGTGAAGCTGGGACAATCCCACTTCCAGGCAGGTTTGCAGTCCAGTCAACAGTTTGAAGTGCTGGGTTACGCTGGAACAGCAAGAAAGAACTCTCCAGGCTGGTAGACTTCGAGAGCTCAGGAACGAGGCAGGCTAAGGGAATGTGTGTGACAGGCACTTTTAATCCTTTCTCCAAAGTGCCACTTTTAACTTCCTCTGCAATATGCAGGGAAATTGTTCTTTCTCAGGGCACAATTGCTTTGTTCAGACAAGGGGCCATTCACCTGGAGTATTGTCTGCCTGGGAACTAGGCAATCACACTGGTGAGATGAAGATTTATCTTGTAGCTGGGATGTCTTAACAATCTTTCTAGCACTTCATTACAAGGTTATGCCTCTGCTCCCTCTGCCTCTTGACAGACAGCCTGGAGTTCTCTTGCCTCTGCACATTTGGTTTTCATCTGTTCCCCTGCCATGTCCCTTGCAGAGGTAGGAATTCGAATTGCTGGTGACAAGAATGTAGACTCAGAAGTCATTTGGAAGTAGCTGAGGCAGGTCTACACAAATCCATGAAGAGACCTGGAAGGCTGGTAGGGGCTTTTTTTGTTTCCTTCTACATAAACTGTCTTTCCCTTCTGAGGAAGGAGATGAAACAGCATACAGAGTTCATAGCATTCCAAATGCCCCTCAGTTTATCAGTTAACCCCAGCACACACTGCCCCCACAGGCGGGCAGCAAGTATGGCTCTGTTCTGCTACTCTCATCTGTCAGTTTTGTCCAGAAACTCCCTCACTTTCTCCTCTTGCCTTCTCTCTCTGTCTGGCACAGCCCCAGCACTCCTTGCCATCTCACTCATGGCTCTGATTTTCTTCAGAAAAATCTGACCAAATAAATGCAGATATGATCCCCTCTGCAACCCCAGCATGAGCCTCTTGGTGCATCTCTCCCTTCTGTATCCCAGGGAAAAACTTTTACAAGTCAGAAGTGGCTATCACCTCCCTCCATAGGTTCAATCTATCATAGCACCCCAAATACAAAACAGATAGAAACCCCTCACGGAAGGAACACGCATCCCCTGCACTCGGCTTGTGTTCTGGATCTACCTAAATGGATCGAGGCTCTTTTCTCCTCTGTTCCTTTTCTGAACTTTCCAGGAGGCCAGATTGATTGATTGATTGATTGATTGATTTCTTCACTTTACATTCTGATAGGAACCCCCCTTTTTTCCTAAGCCCCTCTCATACAGCGCCTGTACTCATTCCCTGCTCACTTTCTCCTCTGAGAAGGGGGAGGCCCCTCCTGTGTATCAACCCACCCTGGCACATCAAGTCACTGCAAGAATGGGAACATCCTCTCCCACTGAGGCCACCAAAGGCAGCCCAGTTAGGGAACAGGAGCCATAGGCAGGCAACAGAGCCAGGGACAACCCCTGCTCCAGTTATTGGAGCACCCTCATAAAGACCAAACTGCAATCTGCTACACATATGCTGAAGGAGGTGTCTAAGTCCATCCCAAGTATGCTATTGGGTTGGTGGTTCATTCTCTCAGAGCTCTCAAGATTCCAGCTTAGTTGACTCTGTTGGTCTTCCTGCGGAGTTCCTGTCCTCTTCAGGGCCTGCAATCCTTCCCACAACTCATCCAAAAGACTCCCTTAGTTCCACCCAATGTTCGTCTGTGTGTATCTGAATCTGTTTCAGTCAGCTTCTGGGTTAAGCCTCTCAGAGGACAGTTATGCTAGGCCCCTGTTATGCATGTCAGGAAGCCAAAATTTAAAGGTACAGGCAGAATTGGCTTATTCTAAAATTGAGGATGGCATGTTACCCCAGGGAAGGCAGGACCTGACTTGCTGGTGTGCTTTTCTCAAGCTTCTGGCTACTGCATGGGTGCCTGGCTTTGACCTCCAGCTGGCTCTACTTCCTAAAGGATGCTCAACTTTGAGCTTTATAGACCCGTCTGCAAAATGGGAATGGCAGTATAGACCACGTGTGCTTGTTATAGAGCTGGATGAAATGATTTATGCAGAATATGTAGCACAGAGCACTGGATGCATTATGAGAATGATTAATTTTTACATTGATCAAATACTACAAAAGAGAAGACATTCTGCTTTTGACATGAAAATGCCTTTGCTTCCTGTCCTTGGTCACACATAGTCCTTCATCACCATATATGGAGCAATTCATGAATCAGTTCTCTCCTTTCCTACCCGAGATTTTATTTTTGGCCCTCAGTGCTTATATTTTCCAGTGCCCTGGATAAGCTGGAACTGGCTTCATACAACTTAACCCCTGAGGAGATAGCTTTTCTTCAACAACACAAAAAGATTTTTTTTTTCTACTAGTAAAGAACTGCAATAACCATTGTTATGTTAGGAACAAATGCTCCCTGTGATGTTTGGTGAAGACTTTGGCCATGAGATTTTAAAACACTCTCCTTTAGCATAAATAACTATGAAGAGCTGATGCCAAGCACACAAAATGATTTACATTCTTTCATATTAACAGACCGGCTCTTCTCTGGTGCAGTGTATTTGGTACAATGTATTTTTTGAGGAAATGTTTCTAACAGTGGACCCAGTTACTAGATAGTTCATATTTGTTCCTCATTAGAAAACAAACACATAAACCAAAAACCTCTTAAGGGCCCCACTATATTGACTCATGCCTGTAATTCCACCCTCAAAAAGAGGAGGCAGGAGGACCCAGACTTCAAGGTCACCTTTGGCTCCATGCTGAGGCCAGCTTGGGCTATGGAGATCCTATCTTAGAAAACTAAGCAATAACAGCAGCAGCAGCTCTGAGGACCCTGCCTGGACCCTCACTGATGTCCCTGCTGGCAGTATGCCTTGGAGGATCCGTTCTATTTTCCTTGTAAGTGCTTTCAGTTTTAGGAAACTGAGTTTTGCTTTCATTTGTTTTGACTGTGTGGTGGTGACAACAGTGGCCGCGAGTGTCCCTTCTGCCAGCCAGTTTGTCCCGGTCCTGCTGGTCTACCTTTACTCCTTATTATTGATCTTTTGTGAAATTTTCTATTCTGAAATGAGTGAATGGTATTCTATGTGAATCTCATGCATTCTGACTCAACACCTATTAAACCCTAGAAAGTCCTTTCCAGTCATTTGGAATACGCAAGCAGAAAGTGCGGTCAGTGTCACAAGCCCTGTCAAAGCTGGAAAACAGTTTGATTTGTGGTCGATATCCTGACCACACGGCTCTATAATCAGTGAGCCTTGATTTGATTTGAGTTATTTAACTCAACTACTTTGCTTCAGCCACTTAATTGTTTTACAGTTTGTGTGTGTGTGTGTGTGTGTGTGTGTGTGTGTGTGTGAGAAACAACCAATTAGAGAAGAATTATTGAGTAGGTATATCAGAAAAAGACATTACACCCCTCAAAACTGCAGCTAGACCAAGTGTATACTAAAGCTCTGAATGACATTCCTAGGTTGATCAAGTTGATTGGTTTGTCTGCTTAATTTGACCAAAATTCTAATCAATTTGATCACATGTCCAATTTGACTGACAGCTCATGCACGGCGCTGAATTAACCCTACAGTTTATTCAAAATGGTCATTGTAAGAATCACATTCTTCTGTTCACGTACTCATTGAGCATGTAAACTGAGCATCTTACTGTGTTCTGGGTGCAGGGGTGCATTAAGGAATTAAACAGTCCCTGCCTTTGTTGAATTACATATTGGGCAGAAATGGTGAGCAAGAAAGCAAAGACTTCTCAAAGGCTGATCCTGAGATGAGTACTTGAAAATGGAGAGAATGTAGAATTGAGAATACAGGCCATTTAGTGTAATCCCACGAGGGAGCATCAGCAGAAGTCAACATCTGAACCAAGAAACACTAAGTAGGTCAACACGCCATGTTGATCTGTCATCCACCCACTTTCTTCTGGACCACAGCCTGGAAAATTTACTTTCCAATCAATTTCCTTACAGTTTATAAGAAAGTGCCTCTAAGTTGGCATCTGCCATCTCCAGAATTTTCATTTCCGTAAGGATTTATAAATTGTGAAACATGTGCATATTTTTCTGAAAGCCACAGAAAATATTTTATGATTCCTTTTTTCAGCCAGCATATCTTTCTTAGTTTTTTTTCTTTTCTCTGTGATTTATTTTCCCACAAAATAATAGTTCTTGTAAACAACTCAAGCAAGTGCCCAGACAAAAGTCTATTCAGAATGTAGGGATGAAACATCTCACCACAAATTAAGTATTTCTTCCTTCCAAGTCCGACTTGGGTAACATTTTCATCAAATCCCCCAAATGTTGCTATAACAAATGTCTTTGAAGCGTATGGTTTCCAATCAAAGGTTCCATCCACGCACTTGGAAGTCAGCTACAGAAAGCACCTGAAGCAGTTGGAATTTGTCCACAGTTTGTTTAGATGACCTGAGATGCTAATTGCATTTGGGAGGTTCTCCAAGGGGAATTTGTGGTTTCATGGAAACATCATAATTGCCTATGTAGATTCAGCTTGTTTAAGTAAGAAAGACTCAGTTCTGTATGTAGAAAGTTACTCAAGGCCTTAGTCATTGCTCGGAAATAATATTGCCTAGGATGTGTTTGTGTTCTCCATGTACCAAGCATTTCATTAAAACTTCAAAAAAAAAATTGTCAAACAACATGATTATTTTCATGAATAAGAAAACAGATGTAAAAACTTAACTACCTCGAGATCACAGAATTAAAAGCTGGCAGAATCAAGAAAAGAATACAACATTGTCGTCTGTTTCTGAGCTTCTCTGGGACCTCAGCCCTTGGAGGGAGCTGAGTGGAGGAAGGTAGTGAGGATGACAGCAGGCTTAGTGGCCAGAAAACCTGGGTTCTAGACCAAGGACTGACTCAAATAAGTCTGGGACTGCTTCTTGTTCTGCAGGCTTTACTTTCCTCATTCGTTGAAAGAAGTCATTTTTAAGTATGATTCTAACTCTTATAGTTCTGTCACTGAAGGACAAAGTCCCCACTAATTGGTTCCTAAAGCAAGTGAGACACAGGACATACAGACAGAGCTTGGAGATGAGGGCAACAGAAACTGTCATAGACACAAACTTTTAACAGCTTGCTATCAGAATGGGTCACCAATCAATCAGGAGAGGTGCCAAACCTTTGCAGTAGACTTGCTGTGCATGAGGCTCCCGAGGTCCTTGTTGATCTGTACTGATAAGCAGTGTAAGGCACAGACTGAGAGAGTGGGCTCCAACTTGCATTACTTTAGAACCTGACTATCCCCAAAGGCCTATGGTGAAAGGCCTGGTCCTTGGGCTGGCACTGTTGAGAGATGGTACAGTCCTTCAGAGGTGGGGCCTAGAGGGAGGTCCTTAGGTAATTTAGGAAATATTCTTAAGCATGATTGTGGGAAGCCAGCCACTTCTTTCTGGTGGTGAGCTGAGAAGATCTGCTTCCATAGACATTTTTACATTGCTATGCTGCCTCAACCACAGACACTGCTACCTAACCTATGGGATGGGGGTGGGGGGGTGGGGGGGTGTCACTTAGCCTCCTCCATGACTGGTAGCTGGCATTTTGCTAACAGTGCTTGAAAACTCAAAGACTTCAATCCCTATCCAAATTCAAATATCAAATTAGCATGTAAAGCTGTCACCAGTTTTATATGGCTAAGTGTGGGGATGATTTAAGATCACAGCTTAGGTTGTTTCCAGCTTCTGGCTATTACAAATATGGCTTCTATGAACATAGGAACATGTGTCCTTGTTATATGTTGGAACATCTTCTGGGTATATGCCCAGGAGTGGTATAGCTGGGTCCTCAGGTAGTATTATGTTTAATTTTCTGAGGGTCCGCCAAACTGATTTCCAGAGAGATTGTACCAGCTTGCAATCCCACTAGCAATGGAGGAGTGTTCCTCTTTCTCCACATCCTCACCAGCAACTGCTGTCACCTGAGTTTTTGATCTTAGCCATTCTGACTGGTGTGAGGTGGAATCTCAGGGTTGTTTTGATTTGCATTTCCCTGATGACTAAGGATGTTGAACATTTCTTTAGGTACTTCTCGGCCCTTCAAGTTTCCTCAGTTGAGAATTTTCTGTTTGTCTCTGTTCCCCATTTTTTAAAATAGGGTTATTTGGTTCTCTGGAATCTAACTTCTTGAGTTCTTTGTATATATTGGATATTAGCCCTCTATCAAATGTAGGATTCATAAAGATCTTTTCCCAATCTGTTGGTTGCCATTTTGTCCTATTGAGTGTCCTTTGTCTTACAGAAGCTTTGCAATTTTATGAGGTCCCATTTGTCAATTCTTGATCGTAGAGCATAAGCCATTGGTGTTCTGTTCAAGAACTTTTCCACTGTGCCCAAGTGTTCGAGACTCTTCCCCACTTTCTCTTCTATTAGATTCAGTGTATCTGGTTTTATGATGAGGTCCTTGATCCACTTGGACTTGAGCTTTGTTCAGGGAGATAGGAATAAATCAATTTGCATTCTTCTACATGTTGACCACCAGTTGAGCCAGCACCATTTGTTGAAAATACTGTCTTTTTTCCACTGGATGGTTTTAGCTCCTTTGTCAAAGATCAAGTGACCTTAAGTGTGTGGGTTCATTTCTGGGTCTTCAATTCTATTCCATTGATCTACCTGCCTGACACTGTACCAATACCATGCAGTTTTTTATCACTACTGCTCTGTAGTACAGCTGGAAGTTAGGGATGCTGATTCCCCCAGAAGTTCTTTTATTGTTGAGAATAGTTTTTGCTATCCTGGGTATTTTGTTATTCCAAATTAATTTGAGAATTTCTCTTTCTAAGTCTATGAAGAATTGAGTTGGAAGTTTGATGGGGATTGCATTGAATCTGTAGATTGCTTTCAGCAGGATGGCCATTTTTATTATATTAATCCTGCAAATCCATGGGCATGGGAGGTCTTTCCATCTTCTGAGATCTTCGATTTCTTCTTCAGAGACTTGAAGTTCTTGTCATACAGATCTTTCACTAGTTTGGTTAGAGTCACACCAAGATACTTTATATTGTTTGTGACTATTGTGAAGGGTGTCATTTCCCTAATTTCTTTCTCAGCCTCTTCATCCTTTGAGAATAGGAAGGCTACTGATTTGTTTGAGTTAATTTTATATCCAGCCACTTTGCTGAAGTTGTTTATCAGCTGTAGCAGATCTCTGGTGGAGTTTTTTGGGTCACTTAATTATACCATCATATCATCTGCGAATAGTGATATTTTGATTTCTTCCTTTCCAATTTGTATCCCTTTGACCTCTTTTTGTTGTCTAATTGCTCTAGCTAGAACTTTAAGTACTATATTGAATAGATAGAGAGAAAGTGGACAGCCTTGTCTAGTTCCTGATTTTAGTGGGAATGCTTTAATTTTCTCCCCATTTAGTTGGATGTTGGCTACTGGTTTGCTGTATAGGAAACAACCCAGATGTTCCTCAACAGAGGAATGGATACAGAAAATATGGTACATTTACACAGTGGAGTACTACTCAGCTACTGAAAACAATGACTTCATGTAATTCACAGGCAAATGGATGGAACTTGAAAATATCATCATGAGTGATAATAACTCAGTCACAAAAGAACAAACACAATATGTATTCACTGATAAGCGGATATTAGCCCAAAAGTTCAGAATACCCATGATTCAATTCACAGCACCTGTTGGACTGAGCATGAGGTCCCAGACGGAGGAGGTGGAGAAGGAACTGAAGGAGCTAAGGGAGTTTGCAGCCCCATGGGGAGGGAGCAACAGTGTCAACTGGTCAGTGTCCCCCTCACCCCCCCGTGTTCCCAGAGACTGGACCACCAACCAAAGAATGCATAGGGTGTGACCCATTGTGACTGAGTAGGGCCTTGTTGGCCATCAGTGGGAGGAGAGGGCCTTGGGTCTGAGGGTATTAGATGTCCCAGTATAGGGGAATGCCAGGGAGGGAAGATGGGAGTGGGTGGATAGGTGAGGGAATACCCTCATAGAGGCAGGGGGAGGGGGATGGTATAGGGGGTTTCCAAAGGGGAGACCTGGAAAGGGGAAAACATTTGAAATGTAAATAAAGTATAAAAATAAAAAAAATAAAAAAGATGGCAGCTTAGCAAACGTAGGGAGGTAGAATGTGAATACTGGAGACATGAGAGGTAGAAATTTAACCCAGCAATGAAGGGTTCTGAGAGGTGAGGCTGGAAATGCTGAGGACTAGCTCCTGTGGTAACTAACTATGGTGAAAAGGTCCCATTTCCCTCCCCCCCCCCCAATGGATCCTCCTAGTAGTAACAAACCAAACCTAAAGGAGTCAGAAACAATGAGAACAAAAGTAAAACTCATATGGTAAAGGTTACCTCTTCAGCGGCTAAGTGGTAAGGGACATCCATTTGTGAATGTACTTAACTCATGTTATGCCAAATTCCTTGTGAGCCTCTCAGTAAGTTATAGTGCACAGTTCTGTGTCCTGACTGTATTTGAAGTGAGTTCTAGAATAACACACCCCATAACTATGGTTTGCCTGCAGAAATGGCAGCTCACACACAGAGTTCCTGTCTACCAGTTCACCCTGTCTACTCTATAGGGTCTTTTCTCTAGATTTTTAATTTCTCTTCTAGTAGTGTTTGTGACTTTTATGGAAAGCCTACCTGTTAAAATAGCTTTTATTTAAAAACAAATAAATAAATAAAACTCTAGCTTCCCTTATAAAATCTAAAAATGTTCAGACTTGTTTAGAAAGTACATTAACATTGCAGGCCAGCTATTTGGAAAAGGATCTTTCTTATCTTGTACAGAAGAATTATTACATAGCCTGAAGTTAAGTCAGAATGAAGTTTTAGGTGCAACTGAATAGTAAGAATAGATTTTCAAATGCATCTGAGTTGCTTCCAGCTCTGTCAAGATCTATTCAATTGTCCTTGAAGATATCAACAGGCAACTGAATTTGACCTGATTTCTTCAGGAACAATTGGGTTGCTGCTGAGTAATGTGGCTGACTCTGACTCTCACCTTCTCAAAGTTCGATGGTGTGAAAAAAATGAAAACAGTGGGCTTGAAAAACATGCAGTGGATGTCAGCTAAGAAGCCATCTGATAACTTTGGCCTTACTTCATTTTTTTTGTTTTGAGGGGGGTTTCTATGTAACTCAGGCTCCAATTCACCATGGCTCTGAACTATTGATCCACCACACTGGGCTCACTAAGCCTCTTTGTAACATTTGCATGCTGTTCTGGAGCAAGGCAGTAAGGTGACAGCCATGAAATATATATATACACACACACACACACACACACATATACATATATACACATACATATATATGTGTGTATATATACATATATACATATACATATATATGTGTGTATATATACATATATACATATATATGTGTGTATATATACATATATACATATATACACATATATATATACATATATGTACATACATGCATATATATATATACATATATTCTTGAGAAAGGGTCTCCTGTAGCCCAGGATGGCCTCAAACTCCTTGTGTAGTTGAGGATAACACTGAATTCCTGATCTTTCTGCCTTTCTCTCTGACCAGGTTAGGAGTTACAGGCAACCATGCATGATTTATATTGTGTTAAGGATCTGCCCTAGGGCTTCATGAATGTTAGGTTAGCAACCTAAAGTCCCATCCCAGGCTGGTCTCCAACTCATAATCCTCCTGCCTCATTCTTTTCAATACTTGCCTACTGGGGTGTGTCACCACACCCAGCCCAATAACAATCTTAAAGGAGGCTTAACAATCTGAAGCTTTGTCATATAGCTTCAAACGTGGCAAGATCTTTTACATGATGATGATCACTGCTATCTTGTGTGTGTGTAGTTTGACGTTTCCATTGTCATCTTGACCTTGGTGATAAAGGGCAGTGAGTGTGACCTTGGCATTCAACTTCTACTTTGTCCTCTCGTGTGTCTTCCTACCCTCCAGAGGGTGGAAAGCTCAGAGCATTTGCTGACCCCTCTTGCAGCTAAATTTCCCGTCATAATTTAGGTTTCTCCAACTGGATCCACCCAAATGAGGTTTGAAAAGTCAATGTGGGATATTATTTCTGCAGTGTTTCACGTCACAGGCAAACATACTTGTAAACACATTTTTTTGTTGTTGTTTTGTTTGTTTGTTTGTTTGTTTTAACAAGAGGATTGTAGTGTCCCATCTCTGGCTTCATGGGCATCAAGAGGTAGGCTGTGGAGCATCTCGTGCTTACCAAAGCATATCTAGCAGGCATGAGTGTGACTTCAGAGCCTCTAGCTGTAGCAGCAATCATGCCCTCCTCCCTCCCTGGGTCACTGCCAGGGCACCACTGAGTAGCCAGCGCCTCCAGTGGAAATCATAGAAGCATCTGCGGTCCTTGTGAAGGCCACGGTTTCCCTGTGGCTATTCTGCATAGATCCTTAACTCAGCCCATTGCCTTGCTGCAGCTCCATTAACAGTTAGCAAAGGCTTCTAGCATTCCTTTACATCTGCCTTCAGTCTTTCTTGTTTTCTGTCACTGAACCCTGACTGAAGCAATCACCAGGATAGAAAAAAAACTAGTGAAGAAGACCGCCAGCTTCAAGTACTAAACAAAGAAAATAGAACTCCTTTTTCTTCCCTCACAGACTTCATATTCCATTACAAGGAATAGATAGATGTAAATCAATTGATGGTCAGGAAAGGTGAACCACATATTGATCAGGGAACAGAGAATAGGAGTGGGGAGAGGCTACAGAAAGTGACTCGGTTTGATTACCAAGCTTAAAACTATATAGGCCTGAGAACATAAGGGAAAGACAACATTGAATTTGACAATGATTTCTTTTTAAAGTATTTATTTTATACTATAATTGTGTGTGTATACCTACATGGATTTCATATCCTCCGGAGTTGGAGCTAGAAGCAGTGAGCCTGTATGGGAAAGTTCTGGAAACCAGACTTAGGTCCTCTGCAAGAGCAAGACCTGCTCCTCACCACTAATGTCTCCAGCCCTGGTAATGATTTCCTGACATGATACCCCAAGTACTGGCCACAAGAAGAAACACAGGTTTGTTAGACTTGATCAAAATTAAAATTGTCTACATCTAAGGACACTATCAAAGGAACGAAAAGATAACCCACAGAATGGCCGAAAATGTCTTTAAGTAATATAGGATGAAGAACTACAGTTAGACAACCAGATTTAAAAATGAGCTTGTAATCTGAATAATTCATACATATGGATGATGAGCAAACACATAGCCAAGCTTCAACATCCCTAGTTTGTTAGAGAAACACAAATTTCATAATATGATACTCGTTCATATTCTTTAAGATGGCGAAAAAGAAACAGAAATAATAGTTGGTGAGGATGAGAAATTCCAACATACAGGTATTTAAAGGATATGGCAGTTACTCAAAAATACAAATGGCTGTATAAATTGGCAATTCCACCCCAAAGGAAATGATGGTGAGATGTAGCTATTTGTTCAGTGTTCACAGCAACATTAGTCACAACAGCCGAATGGTGTAAGAAACCCAAATGTTCATCAAAGGATGAATAGATAAACAGAATATAGACAAATAATAGAGTCCTTTCATAGCCAATCTTGGGAGTAAATTCTCACACATACCACAATCTAGATGAAGCTTGGAAATGCACTAAACAAAACAAATCCCCACCAATGGATAAGTGTCAAAATGAGCTGTCTGGAGCAGTTGAACGCAGAGAAGCAGAAAGATTTCTAGAAGTGAAATTGTTTCATCTTATGTTAATGCCTATTTTTAACTTTGGGGGGAACCTGCCACAGTGTTTCTCATAGGATTGTCATGTTTTTGAGCCAGGTACTCCAGACAGTTAAATAAATAGAATCGAGAAGTAATGATTACCAGGATGGTATGGGGAAGTGGTGTAATAGAAGATGTGTTGGTTAACAGTCAGTCCTGTGCTGCTTCAATGCTCTGAGAAGCTGGTTCTGGAAGCCATTCATGCTGAAGTGTGTTTGCCTCAGAATGTCTTCCAAGGTTGGTTGTCTAGGCACAGGCTGGTTCTCTGACCTTGTGACAAGATAGAAGGAAAAGATCAAAGACAGACTGAGAGTAAAAACACCATGTCCCTGAGCACAGCTAGAGGAAGAAGCCATTTTCAACAGACGGTTACTATTATTTATCCTATGGCATTAAAAAAAAAATATCTGCCAGAAGAATAGGAAATCCCACATATGGAAACCCCAGTGTCGTTGTTTCTGCACGGCTTCCTCAGTCATTTCTGCTGGATGATGTAAGAGTTCCTGCGAATAATGTTACTTTTGTTCTCTCAGTAAGGTTACTCCCGTTGTCTCTGCTGGATATCGCAAACTCCCCATTTGATCAGGCTTTACTCTCTACCTGCTATTTGCTGTATTTGCTCTTTTTCTATTGCTTACTATATAGTTAAAAAACTATATCATTTGAAACTGAGAGTACAAACTGTAATATGCAATGGGGACGGGATAAGGGGTATTGTTAGGCAGGCACAGCTTCAATTGCAAAAGTTGGTGGTTATGATGATATAGCCATGGAAGTGTACTGAATGTGGTCCAACTGTATACCTGATGGTAAAAATGGTAATTTTTATGTTACATACAGTTTTACTATTGTGATGGCTATTCCCAGTTGTCAGCTTGACTATATTTGGAATGAAATACAATCCGGAAGTGGAGGGCATACCTGTGTGATCCAGATCTTGAGGCTGGAAGACACAGGGTTTTTGGTTCAGATCTTGAAGCATAGTGGCCATGAAAAGCTTAGGCCCAGGCAAGGTGGTACATGCCTTTAACCTGGGCCATACTGTCTCCTGGAGGCCTACACAAGGACAATGAGAAAAGGAAGGCTCCCTTCTTCTCATGCTCTCACTTACTTGCCAGGACATCTGTTAGAACTTACTTCTTCAGGATTTCAGCTTATATAGAAGACCAGCTGAAACAGCCAGCCTCATGGGACTGAGTAACTAGTAGATTCTTGGACTTCCCATTCACAGCTGCCCATTGTTAGGTTAGCTGGACTACAGACTGTAAGTTATTCCAATAAATTCTCTTTATATAGAGAGACATTCCGTCAGTTCTGTGACTCTAGAGACTCCTGACTAATAATTGAAAAAATTAGTAGGATCTACGAGATGGGTTTTTACAAGAAAAAACTGAAAGAGGTCTGTGCCTCCATAGGATGTAAGGAAAGGAAGAGGTAAGAGAGAAGACAGAAACACAGCAGAGAGTCCTAAAGAACTCGAAGACTGGGTTTTGTTGTTTATGTCTCACTCCTACATGCACCTGCACACTCACCCCTACGTGCACCTGCACACTCAC
>JADRCH010000005.1:20245621-20312060 GCA_019843965.1 Rhynchomys soricoides | reverse complement strand
TCACCCCTACGTGCACCTGCACACTCACCCCTACATGCACCTGCACAAGAATAACACATATATTCCTTATGGAACATTACTCTTTTAATGAGAAATGATGACGCCTCTGTCTAACATGGATGCTGTATGTTCCAATCAAGGCAGAATTTCATGATCCTGTGTGTCCATTTCAGACTCAACTCCTCAGCAGGATATTGTTACACATTTATAATATTAGATAACAGTGCCATTTGAAAACCAGCATGGAATCCAGGTTAGCTTGTAATGGGCATACCATGTGATTTTATTGCCTTGCGCGTCTCTGTGACATCATAGTAAAAAATCTGATTCAATTATGGGAGATAATCTGCTAGGAAGAAGTGCCACTGGTGATTTTTAAAAGGAGCCATGAGCCCAGGAATACTTTGATTGCAAAATAATTAATTCCAAGGGGAACCTGAGAGGAGACAGCTTATTTGGTCAAAGCTTTTTCATGGTCATGAAGAAGAAAGGGACGCACAATTCTTTTATTAAATTGGCATTGCATCAGGAAAAAAAGAGGTAAAATATGATTGATTGCAAATATAATGTGGGTGATGGGAACAGCTGGTTCCGGCATAAATAAGGCAGGCTCTTCAACATATGGCACCAATTTGTGCGTATGCCACTGTGGTCCACCTTTTCAAACGGAGACATCTTTTGCAAGATGGGTTGTTTTCTTCAGTGTGAAGCATGTAGCATTGGAGAGAGAGGGAGTATCTCCCTGGGCTGTCTTTGAGAGGGAGAAGCTCCATATTAGCACAGGAACTTGTAGGATATGTGTGTCTCTAGCTGCAATTTATTATAGTCACACTGTAAACACTAGAATGAGATAGCGTGAAGTCCAGTGGGCTTGATTGGAAATTGGACTCTTAAATGTCCAAGCAGAAGTTCTCCAGAGGTTTAAGCCTCTAGATTTCTAATCTAAAACTGAGCAACTGCCTTCTCAAAGCACAAAAGATGGGATTTTTGTTTTAGGCCTTGGACTCTGAGCCAAAAAGGATTTGACTGTGTTTATTGACATGAACAAAACCATAGAGGACAGAGAAGCTTCGAAGTAGTTGGTAGCAACAAAGGAATCGTCCTTCCGCCTTTAAAAAACCAGAGTTGTCTCCCTTCTCTGTGGTGTACCTGTTTGGGGTGTCCTCAGCCCCCCACAGCAGTCACACAGAACTTGGCCACTGTGGACTCTGCTCCTGTCAGCTCACACAAGAAATAATGGAAAAATACATTTGTAGGGAATATTATAGCTGCCCACTGTATAACACCAAGAACAACGATTCCTTTGGATTCAATATCTGGCCCTCTCTTAAGGACACAGAACTTTGATCTTTATAGCCCCTAGTTTTCTGAGGAAGGGGTTTTAACCAGTGGCATGAGCTCCAATTCTTTCCTCTCGGCCTGATGCTGACCGTCCCTTGGTAAGTCAGCCCACAGCTGGCTGTACATAATTTTCAGGTTACATCCTTGGTGAGCTTCCTTCTCAGCAGCCTTCTTCTACCCGTGCAAAATCCCAATGAATCCCAAGCATCTAGGGTTGCATGTAAATCTTTACCAACACTAGTGTTCTGTGGGATCCCTTCTAATGTTGAACCGGAACAATTACATGTTTGCTTTTAAGCTCCAGTGCTGACACATCTAGGAGCTCTCGATATAGAATGCCAAGTCTGATCTCTGTGATGGAGCCTTCACTTCATATCCTGATCCAACAAAACACAAACAACTGATTTGGAAGACATTTCCTCCCTCAGAAGTGGCTTATGTCAGTATGTTTCAGGAAGGCATGGCATAATATATCCAGTTCTTCCATTTTTTAAAATATACTTGAAAACTCCACTTTAGTGTGCAATGGATTTCAAAATACTCATTTCCACCCAGATTTTGAAATTATGAAGTTCATCTCACATACTGAAGGAACCTTCTAAAGGATCTTGAAAATGCCCATGAAAATCTATCAACTCAATAACAAATGAAAATATAAGCTTGGGTTTGTAAGAATTCTCTGACTCAGGAATATATCCAACCAATGATATTCAAATAGAAAGCACTTCTATATCTAATTACTTTTCTGCATGCAATGGTTGCTTCTTCTCCACGAAGGTTCTGAAAGAGCCCAATCAGAGAAGACTGGACAAAGAAAATCAAGAGGACTGACTGCTACTCTTTGGGTCTGGAGTGACCTACCAGGGATCCATGACAGTGTAACATCACCACTGCAGACACAGAAGCTGTGATTTCCGGCACAAGACTTGTGTATGATTAGACCCGCCCATGTTCTTGAGCTGTCCATCCCAGACCCACAACCTGTAGGCTGATACTGATAGTGGATGGGAGGGGAGGGCCTCCTGTGGCTCTGAACCTCCCTGAACGTTTACACACATTATATGGTTGCTGGAGGACAATTTTCTTTAGTGGTGATGAACTCGTAAAGAACTCCAGGATCCTGTAGCAACCTGAAAGAAATATAGCGGGTCACCAAAAGGAAGGAAGGAAGGAAGGAAGGGAGGGAGGGAGGGAGGGAGGGAGGGAGGGAGGGAGGAAGATAAAGATGGGGTGGGAAAAAAGAGCAGGAACATGAGAGATGAACATGATAAAAATTTTTACATGTAAAATACCATAATGAAACCTATTTTGTATAATAAATACATTTTAATAAAAACAAATTTAAAAACAGCAAGCGAAAAGTCCTGAACTGTATCAGATCTGTATTGCTTTCTGCCTTACTGTGAGTTGCTGCCTCCTGTTTTTATTTTGTTTTGTTTTGTTTTTAATTTTTTAAATTTATTTTTCATATTTTATTTACATTTCAAATGTTTCCCCCTTTCCAGATCTTCCCTTTGGGATCTCCCCATTCCCTCCCCCCTCCCCCTGCCACTATGGGGGTATTCCCCCACCCACCCACCCACTCTCATCTTCCCTCCTTGGCATTCTCCTATACTGGGGAATCTAACACCATCAGGCCCAAGGGCTTCTCCCTAGTTTCATTCTCAGCCTGTTTATCCTTGGAGTATAGGAAGGCTACTGATTTGCTTGAGTTAATTTTGTATCCAGCCATTTTGCTGAAGTTGTTTATCAGCTGTAGCAGATCTCTGGTGGAGTTTTCCGAGTCACTTAAGTATACCATCATATCATCTGCAAATAGTGATATTATGATTTCTTCTTTCCCAATTTGTATCCCTTTGACCTCCTTTTGTTGTTTGATTGCTCTAGCTAGAACTTCAAGTACTATATTGAATAGGTAGGTTGAGAGAGGGCAGCCTTGTCTAGTCCCTGATTTTAGTGGGATTGCTTTGAGTTTCTCTCCATTTAGTTTGATGTTGGCTACTGGTTTGCTGTATATCGCTTTTACTGTGTTTAAGTATGCTCCTTGAATTCCTGATCTTTCCAAGACTTTTATCATGAAGGGATGTCAAATTTTGTCAAATGCTATTCCAGCATCTAATGAAATGACCATGTGGTTTTTTTCTTTGAGTTTGTTTATGTAGTGAATTACACTGATGGATTTCCGGGTATTGAACCATCCCTGCATCCTTGGGATGAAGCCTACTTGATCATGGTGAATGATCGTTGTGATGTGTTCTTGGATTCGGTTTGTGAAAATTTTATTGAGTATTTTTGCATCGATATTCATAAGGGAAATTGGTTTGAAGTTTTCTTTTATTGTTGGGTCTTTGTGGGGCTTTGGTATCAGTGTAACTGTGGCCTCATAGAATGAATTGGGTAGTGTTCCTTCTGTTTCTATTTTGTGGAATAGACTGAAGAGTATTGGTATTAGGTCTTTTTTGAAAGTCTGATAGAATTCTGCACTGAACCCATCTGGTCCTGGGCTGTTTTTGGTTGGAAGACTGTTAATGACTGCTTCTATTTCTTTGGGGGTTATGGGACTGTTTAGATGATTTATCTGATCCTGATTTAACTTTGGTAATTGGTATCTGTCCAGAAATTTGTCCATTTCCTCCAGATTTTCCAATTTTGTTGCATATAGGCTTTTGTAGTAGGATCTGATGATTTTTTAAATTTCCTCAGAGTTTGTTGCTATATCTCCCTTTTCATTTCTAATTTTGTTAATTTGGATGCTGTCTCTGTGCCCTCTGGTTAGTCTGGCTAAGGGTTTATCTATCTTGTTGATTTTCTCAAAGAACCAGCTCTTGGTTTTGTTGATTCTTTGTATAGTTCTTTTAGTTTCCACTTGGTTGATTCCAGCCCTTAATTTGATTATTTCCTGCCTTCTACTCCTCGTGTGTGTATTAGCTTCTTTTTGTTCTAGAACTTTCAGGTGTGCTGTTAAGCTGTAAGTATATGCTTTCTCCCGTTTCTTTTTGGAGGAATTCAGAGCTATGAGTTTGCCTCTGAACACTGCTTTCATTGTGTCCCATAGGTTTGGGTAAGTTGTACTTTCATTTTCATTAAACTCTAGGAAGTCTTTAATTTCTTTTTTTATTTCTTCCTTAACCAAGTAATCATTGAACAGAGCATTGTTCAGCTTCCATGTGTATGAGGGCTTTCTGTTGTTGTTGTTGCCATTGAAGACCAACCTTAATCCATAGTGATCTGATAGGAGGCATGGGATTATTTTAATCTTCTTATATCTGTTGAGGTTTGTTTTGTGACCAATTATATGATCAATTTTGGAGAAGGTACCATGAGGTGCTGAGAAGAAGGTATATTCTTTTGATGTAGGATGAAATGTTCTATAGATGTCTGTTAAATACATTTGTTTCATAGCATCTGTTAGTTTCACTGTGTCTCTGTTTAGTTTATCTTTCCAAGATCTGTCCATTGTTGATAGTGGGGTGTTGAAGTCTCCCACTAATATTGTGTGAGGTGCAATGTGTACTCTGAGCTTTAGTAGAGTTTCTTTTATGAATGTGGGTACCCTTGCATTCGGGGCATAGATGTTCAGAATTGAGAGTTCTTCATGGTGGATTTTTCCTTTGATGAGTATGAAGTGTCCTTCTTTATCTTTTTTGATGACTTTTGGTTGAAAGTCAATTTTATCTGATATTAGAATGGCTACTCCAGCCTGTTTCTTGGGGCCATTTGCCTGGAAAATTGTTTTCCAGCCCTTTACTCTGAGGTAGTGTCTGTCTTTAACACGGAGGTGCATTTCCTGGATGCAGCAAAATGCTGGGTCCTGTTTATGGATCCAGTCTGTCAGTCTATGTCTTTTGTCAGTCTATGTCAGTTGAGACCATTGATGTTAAGAGATATTAAAGAATAGTGATTGATGTTTCCTGTTATTTTTTATGTTGTTTATATGTTTGCGTGGCTATCTTCTTTTGAGTTTGTTGAAAGATTACTTTCTTGCTTTTTCTTGAGTGTACTTTCCCTCCTTGAGTTGGCGTTTTTCATGTATTATTCTTTGTAGGGCTGGGTTTGTGGAAATAGACTGTGCAAATTTGGATTTGTCGTAGAATATTTTGGTTCTACCATCTATGATTATTGAGAGTTTTGCTGGGTATAGCAACCTGGACTGGCATTTGTGTTCTCTTAGTCTGTATGAGATCTGCCCAGGATCTTCTAGCTTTCATAGTCTCTGGTGAGACGTCTGGTGTAATTCTGATAGGTCTCCCTTCATATGTTACTTGCCCTTTTTCCCTTACTGCTTTTAATATTCTTTCCTTGTTTTGTGTATTTGGTGTTTTGACTATAATGTGATGGGAGGAATTTCTTTCCTGGTCCAGTCTATTTGGAGTTCTGTAGGCTTCCTGTATATTTATGTTCATCTCTTTCTTTAGGTTAGGGAAGTTTTCTTCTATAATTTTGTTGAAGATATTTTCTGGTCCTTTATGTTGGGAGTCTTCACTTTCTTCTATACCTATTATCCTCAGGTTCTGTCTTCTCATTGCATTCCGGATATCTTGGATGTTTTGGGTTAGGAGCTTTTTGGATTTTGTGTTTTCTTTGACAGTTTTGTCCATGTTTTCAATGGTATCTTCTGCACCTGAGATTCTCTCTTCCATCTCTTGTATTCTGTTGGTGATGCTTGCATCTATGACTCCTGATTTCTTTCCTATGTTCTCTAACTCCAGGGTTGTCTACCTTTGTGATTTCTTTATTGTTTCTATTTCTGTTGTTAATTCCTGAATGGTTTTGTTCATTTGTTTGATTGTGTTTTCCTGTAATTCTTTAAGGGATTTTTGTGTGTCCTCTTTAAGGGTTTCCAGTTGTTTACCTGTGTTCTCTTGTATTTCTTTAAGGGAGTTATGTCTTTCCTTCTTAAAATCTTCTATCATCCTCTTGATAAGTGATTTTAAGTCTGAGTTTTCCTTTTCTGGTGTGTTGGGGTATCCAGGGCTGGCTGTGGTGGGAGAGCTGGGTTCTGATGAAGCCAAGTAGTCTTGGTTTCTGTTCCTTGTGTTCTTGCCCTTGCCTTTGGCCATCTGGTTATCTCTGGTGTTAGCTGGTCTTTCTCTCTCTGACTGTGGCTTGTCTTTCCTTCAAGCCCAGATGTCCATATTCCTGGGAGACCAGTTCTCTCTCCCGGCTGTTCCTCAGTCCCTGTGTCTGGAGCCCTCCTGTTGCTGGCTTTTCCACACAAGTGGGCGGCTTGCTTTCTCCCTGTGCTGTTTGGTTATGGAGGCCTGGTGGTCCAGGCAGAGGTCTCCTGCCATAGGTGGAAGCAGGCAGGCTCTTACCTCCCAGCTTTTCCTCAGTCCCTGCTGATGCCTCCTCTTTTGATACTAGCCTTTGAAGTGCCAATGTTTTTAAATTTTTAAGTTCAATTTTATAATTTTTTAAAATTTTTTTGCTGTGGTTTCAGTGCCGTGTTTTTGCAAGCATTGCCTAATTTAAAACCATGAAGACTTACATCAATGTTTATCTCTGAGAGTTCTTTTACCCTTGTTACACTTGTTATGAGGTAAGGCTCAACTGCATTCTTTCCCATCCTGTTGTCCAGCATCAGCTGAAGAAAAGACCAATCTTTCTCCAGTGAGTAATGTTGGCATTCTTGTCAAAAATAAATTCTCTACTTTATGTGAGTTTATTGCTTCCTTCTCAAGTCTGTCCCGTGGGGCCCTACATGTATTTTCTTATCAATATTTTTTATTTTGATCATTATAAATTTGTAATAAGTTTTGAAATAAAGAAGTAATTTGCTCCAATTCTTTTCCTTCATGTTTGTCTTAAAATTCCAAGACATCTAGGACTCCATAAGTTCAGTATTTAGTTAATAATTAAATGGTTATTATTTTTAATGTCTGGAAGCAAAATGAACAAGCAAGAAAGCAAGCAAGCCTCCAGTTTTCCAGAGGAGTTCTATTTATGTGTCAGAACATAATTTCAACAGGTAGGATGTCTGTGACTCTGCCTTGGTCTTCATTTAAGGCTAGTCAGAGGTTTGAAAGCCACTTGGGTCTTTCCTAAGCATCACTCAGCTTCGGGAATAGGTGCAATTTCCTAGATTCTGAGAAGTGTCTCAGAGCTTGTGAAGCTCGAATTCCTGATAGCTACAGCATTCCATGCCAAGACTTTCCTCAGGAGAATTTTGGTTTATCTATCATTCATCTAAATATTAAGTTTTATCTTGGCCAATAAGAACTAAATCATTTGCCCATAGTTTTTTGTTTTTGCTCTTTAAATAAAGAGTCTTTATCCTGCATCAGCTTAAGGTTTAGGTCAATGAGGTAAAGACAAACTTTCTGGGAAAGCCTTCCAGGAAGTCAGTAGATACTAAAACCAACTTGCAGTGATGTCTGCTCCCCACTCTTCTCTTCTGCTAAGGTGGGGATATCGGGTGTTACTTTGAAGGGAAGTTTTGAGTTGTGGACAGAAGGTTGGACTAGGGTAAGCTGGGAATCAGTCATGCTCATTGACGTTATTGAGACCAGCTCTGTGTCAAGAACAAATACCTCTAGGTTGCGAATGTTTTTAGTTACCTTTCAACTATTTACAAAAACTGTGATTTTTGAGAGTTATTTTCATTACAGTTACAGAGCAGTCTTTTGGAATCCTGTCACTCAGGTTTTCTCTCAGCCGTGGGCCTTTGAAAGGTACATACTAATAAAAATGTCATAACTGGATTCTTTAGTATCTCATGAAAATAATGGTGGATATGTAACCTAGCAAAGAAAGAGGGAAGGGAGGAGCCAAAGAGTGTAGGAGGGAGGGAAGGAGGGAGGGAGGGAGAGAGGGGGAGACAGAGACAGAGAGAGCTCAAGCAAGACAGGCAGAGAGCGAGAGACAGAGAGAGAGAGAGAGAGAGAGAGAGAGAGAGAGAGAGAGAGAGATTGTTTATTATGAAGGCATTAGTGACATTCCTGACTACTTGCACATGGGGATAACACATTTCTTGAAAAACTCTCAACATTTGTTTTCTAAACATCTACTTTAAAAAGTAACCATTCTGAGATGATTGTGACAGAGATACTTTAGTATGTACCATGCAGAAAACATCTGATCATGCTCAGAAGTATAACTTTTTAAAATGAAAAGACATTGTTCTCAATATCACATTCTTTTCCTAAGTTCTCTGTGTATACCCTCCCCCAACCCCCAACCCCTCCCCCAAAAAACCCAACGACTGCCAGTGTGCTGATTCCCTTGGCAAAGGAAGATTCTTATGGGTACCTGATGTCTGTGTTATATAGTGACACTGGGTATTTCAGATGGAAAAGTAGCTAATACAAATAGTGGTTTCACTACTTTTTTTTAAAAAGGCAAATTCAAGCTGTATAAAGCTTTTGGGATCTCCTGAAAAGATATGTTGCACTAAATGCCTTTGACATTTTGTTTTGACGTTTAAAAATTATGTATATGGGTATTTTGCTTGCTTGTATGTCTTTGCATGACATGCATGTGTTACCTGTGGAAGGCACTGGATCCCCTGGAACTGGAGCTACAGACGGTTGTGAGCCGTCAAGTGGGTGTTGGAAACCTAACCTTGGTCTTCTAGAAGAGTAGCAAGTGTTGTCAACATTGTACTGTCTCTCCAGTCTGAGAATGAAGTCCAGTTCGGAAGTTTAGCATTCCAGACGAACTTTCCTGGTTCCAATAGAAGCACAAATTCTGGTAGGACTCAGCCCTGAAGCAGTAGCAGTGCTCTCAGTAGGTGGAGGACTATGGAGCAAGGTGTGTTTGAAGTTAGTGAAGGAGCCTCAGTTGTCAGAAGGTCTACATAAGTTCCAGCTGTAAGGCATTTCCTCAATTAGTGATCAAGGGGGGGAGGGCCCAGCCCATTGTGGGTTGGGCCATCCTAGGCAGGTGGTCCTGCAGTCTCTAAGAAAGCAGGCTGAGTAAGCAATGGGAAGCAAGCCAGCAAGCAGCACTGCTCCATGGACTCTACATCAGCCCCTGCCTCCAGGTTCCTATCCTGCTTGAGCTTCTGTCCTAACTTCCTTTGGTGATGAACAGCAGTATGGAAGTAAGCCAAATAAACCCTTTCCCCCACGACTTGCTTTTATGGTCATGGTATTTCATCGCAGCAGTAGAAACCCTGACTAAGACAGTGAGTACAAGACCAGTCGTAGAAAATTAGTGAGTCTTTCTCAAAATAAATTAACATAGAGAGGTTAGAGTATAGCCCAGTCACGGAGTGCTTGTCCAGCATATGTGAGACCCAGGCTGCACTCTTCAGGGCTGAACAATGTTTTCACAGATATTTTTATGTATGTACTCAATGAAAGAGGCACACAAGTGCTTTGTACAAAGCCAAGGTCAGATACACCAAGATACTTGAACTTGGCTGTACGTGTTTTCTCTCATGCCCATTGTAAGAGTAACTAGAATTTACAAAACTCTGGGGCCTTTGAGAGAACTAATTTATAAATTTATGCCACAGTGATCTGGTGTTGTACGACCTTACTTTTGTGAAAGGGTTCTTTACATTTTGATTTTTTTTTTAAAACCTGAGCACTTAATAATAAAATATTTGACATTTTAGCTTGTAAAATTGCCAAAAGCTATTTACTTCAAGTAAAGACAGAGAGGCAGCTTATGAAAATACAGGCTCAAATAGTCATACTTGCACTTTACAAAGGAAGACTTGAGAATGTCTTGCATGTTGAAAGGTTTGTGGTGAGCATCACACAAAGCCTAGCCCTGTACAGAATGTATTTCCAAACATAAAGGGTCGCAGCCTTTTGAGAAAAGTCAATGGAAAGGTTCAGCAGTTTCAAATTTAGTGGTGTAGATTCAATATTGAGAATATTATTAAATGTTATGAAAGAACAAATCATAATTATATCAAGTATGCTGTGAACACATACTGGCCAGATAAACAACAGTCATGCTGTTAGAAACATATTAAACTGAAGTATATGAATATGACCCAGGAATCCTGATTCTGTTCTTTAATTTCAGATAGTCAGTGTGAAGAATTTTTGAGAGATGTAATGTACCTATTTGTGGATATACTAATTTACATTTTCTAGAAAGATTTATATTGGAAAATAGACTGAATGGCTAGGTCCACTACTATCATGGTTGCACTTTGTTTTCTTGACAGGGTTTCACTGTATGTAGCCCAAGCTTGCCTTAAACTCCTGACTACCTTCTGAATACTGGGATTATAGGCATGCACCACCACATTTGGCCTTTTTAAATGGCTGGACTGTGTGTAGCTGATATAATTGTACTTACTCTAAGCGCCTCTTTTAGTCTCCTTGGTATCTTGGTTGATAATCTACCTGACTAGTTATTTATCTCATCCTCAGGTGCCTGGATCTTTGGCATATCGGTACATTATCTCTCCTACACATCTAACTGTAATAGCTGTAAGAATTTGAGATGCTTTAAACCTGAGAGCCCAAAGAGCAGAACTGTAGAGACAACATATCTCACAACGACAACAAATTGCCGTAAGATTTAAAGTAGATGGACATGGTAATATGAACAGAGTCTGAGGCCCCAACTCTAGTGCCTACAGAGGGTCTAGCCTGCAACCATGTAGACTATCCACAGCTTTAGGACTGCTGCGGGCAAGGGTGAGAGCTGCTGCTGGAAACAGGGCAGTGACTGAGCATCTCTGTGTCTCTCAGCCTGGGATTCTGAAAGGCGGGCTGGTCACGCCTGTCATTTCTCCCCAGGACGACACAAAGTTGGTGCTACCGAAAGGGTGTAGTCAGAAAGACCTTTCCTCGTTCCTACAACCATGCCTCTGAGTTCCAACACCTGAGAAGGACCCTCCAGTGCCCTCAGCAGTCACGACAGAAAACACAGAACCCAGAGCTTGGGGGACCGGGTTGAGAGGGGAGGCTCCCCACCACCTTCCTAGATGCTAGGAACTGTGTTTATGCCTGCTGAGGCAGACAAGTGGAAGATTCTTCCCTGGGGAGAGTAGAGTAAAGAACTCCTTAGAAGATCTATGTATACGTCTTGACGGTGACGTTCTCCTCTCGGCAAGACCCAGAGTTTTCCGTCCGAATTTGAGCATCTTTTCCTTACTTATGAACAGCCACATGTGTGAGAAACAAAGACCAATATCCACAAACAGAAACGAAGAACCCTGAGGAAACAGACAAGGAACTGTGAGGCTCCTCTTAATTAAAATCCGCAGAGAGAGATTGCAATCCTGAAACAGAAGGAGCCGTAAGTATGTTGGGAATTGAAAAATCACAGCAGAAATGAAGGCTTCTGAAGAACATTCTGGAGATGAAATTGAGGAAATCTCCTAGAAAAGCCATGGGGGGAAAAGAGTTAGAAAATAAGAGGAAGAAAATGAGAAAATTAGATTTGAGTTGAGGATCTAAGCATTTTACAAAGATAAAACAGGACGGGAATTATTAAAGAAAGTGTGTAACAATTCCCAAGACTGAAGGCCTCACATCTCCAGACATAAAGGGTTCGGGCACTCTGCACAAAGAATTTCAAAAAAGAAGACCCATGTTAATGTGTATTATAGAGAGGGAAAGCAGGTCACATACAAAAGATCGGGCATCAAAGAGACTTACCGCTGGCACTTCACAAAAGGCTGGAAGCCACGGAGTGCGGCTGCAAAACCCTAGAAAAAGTCAGTTCCAAACCCAGATTCTTAACCCAGCCAAGTTATCAATCAAGAGTGTGGGTAAAATAATCAGTTTTACATCCTTGTATCACATTACATCGCATGTATCCTTTCTCCAAGAACCCCTGGAAGATGCTCCTTAGGAAGAACTATTAAGTACGGTTACTAGAGTTACTTATGGGAGTCTGGGTGACTGAAAAGGGCACCGCCCAAAGTCCACTGCTGCATTTTGAGATTCCCTGCCCAACCGACAGACAGTTCCTCAGAAGAGTCTGCACACCCCTCCCCCTACATGGCAACTGCCCCCGGTTTCTAACCTTCAGGAGAGGACCCTGTGAGTTTTGTAACTTCCATGAGTTTCCTTAGCTTCCTGGGTTTTGTGAGCCACACCTTGCTCCAGAGGGGAATGTTTCAATTTTAAAGAAATCGTTACACAATAAGAGATCTGGAGCTGGAATGAAGACGAGTGTTGAGTCAGCCCAGGGAGGGTACAGGGCTGCAGCCAAGGAGCTGGGGTGTTAATGAGCAGGGCTCCTGGGATGATACAGGGATCACACCAGACCAAGATAGAGCTGGTGTGTGATCAAGGGGGTGGGAATCTGACTTAACGTAAAAAGTACGGAGAGCTTGTTGCAGAGAAGTTTAAACAGTAGGAAAAAAATGTTGAAATTTAAGTAAATGGTAAAGCATCATAACTTTAATTGGCTTACTAATGTACATTTACACAGCCATAATTATATACTCTGTAATGTTAAATAAACCAAAGACCCATTGTTAATCATGTTGGAGAATGATAGTCAAAAAACAGTAATATCAAAGAATCCATTTAAAAATACACTAAGCAAAGAGTTCCTGGGCTCCTGCTGTGTGTCTATCCCAGGCAGGGCTGCTCATAACTCCAAAGATGTATGGAACATCAAGGGCAGCAGGCCCAGCCTGATGGGAGAAACTGAAAAGTAATCTATGTTAATCAGATGCTTCCAGAAAATTCCCTAAAGCCTTGGTTACAGGTGTGTCCGGTTTCTTTCTGAAAGCTTTGATTCTTTAAGTGGATGGTGATTTGCCCTATCTTGAAGGATTCTTAACAGTGTTTTCACAGCAGGGCTCTTGCGTCTAAGCATCTGTGCAGTTATGTATTTATTTACACATACGTGTCTTATAGAGCTTTCTCACCAGCCCAGCCCAGTGAGTGCTTCACACCCTCCTCATTCTCAGGCTGCTCAGCCTGAACACCAGGTCAATCTAGTGAGTTCTGCAGATGCATTGCCTGCCTGAACCATCCTTATACTCATAAGCTTAGTTTAGTGCACAGCTTGCACACCAGCTCTGGAAAGCCAGAACCTCACCGTGTACATGTCCTGTTCCCAAACTCTCCGACCCAGCTGGGTTCTCACAGCCTTGCACTATCCAGCCAGGTGAGTGTCTCAGATCCCTGCCTGCCTGTGGCATCCTCACACTCCCAAGCTTAGTTCAGGTTGTACAACCTGCATACCAGGCAGGCCAGGTAAATGACTCAGATCTCCACCTGTCCTGATCTGCACACATTGAAGCCTACCTTGGGCAGTACAGCTTTTGTACTGGCCCATGTAGAAACAGTCAGGAGTCACATTCACAAGCTTCCTTGGTGCACTGGAATCACCTTTGGCTCTTCGATCGAAATTCAACACTGATTATCTGAAAGGCTGAGTTGCTAACTTTTTATACTTGAACTTGAACCAACCTAGCTTGGGCAACAGCAAGAACCAAAGCTCCATGCAACAGAGGCAGGCTAGAATCTCGAATCAGACACAGAATCAACGGAAAAAGTCTACATGCCTAGGTCACATCACAAAAATACAAGCCCCATGAAGGGCTCAGGCCATGTCACCTCCACCTTACTCCACTGATTCTATAGAAATCCAAGGAGATTGAAAAGGATCTGAAGCTCAGTGAACTCAGGAATACATCCTCAAGTGAAGACCAAGAAAACACGAACGCATGAATGAAGTGATGAAGACAACTCTGCATTTGAAACTGAATGCAGTAAAGAAATAGAAATACTAACAGAAAAATGCAAAATGAAATGAAGATGAAATTGAATATCTCAATAAATCAACCAGAAAGCCCAAGGGGAAACCTAACAAGTAGACTGGATCAAGTAAAAGATAGAATCAGGACCCAAAGACAAGGTAGAGGAATCAATTGTACCACCCACACACAATGAATATAATGAATTTTAAAAACTGATAAAAATTATGGCATGCCATGGAAAAACCAAATCTATGAATTATAGGCATAGAGAAATAAGAATCCTAGGTTAATGACATAGACCAGATCTCCAATAAGCTCATATAAGAAAACATTGCTGAATTAAGAAAAAAAAAAAGTGAGTACAGATAAAGGAAGTATACAGAACATCAAATAGACAGGACTAGGAAAGAGACTTCCCAGAGCATGCTCCACTTAAAACACAACTGTACAGAACAAAGAGAGAGGGTGTTAAAAGCTGCAAGAGAAAAACTTTAAGTCACATATAAAGGAAAACCCATCAGAATAACCGCTGACTTCTCAGTGGAAACTTTAAAAGCCTGAAGATTCTCAATGGAAACGTTAAAAGCCTGAAGAGCCTGGAGCAATGTACTGCAAGTTCTAAAAGAGAACAGAAGCCAACCGAGACTATTTTACCCAGCAAAAATGGCTGCCATACTAATGATTGTTGGGAGATGGAGAGACTAATTGGTTAGCCAGTACAAGGTGGTCAGCCTGAAACACACACAACAACAAAACCAGACTCAGCAGGGTGTATTTTTATATCTGTGCAGATGCACATAAATAGTTGTACATGGAGATAATAATCAAAGAAAAAGGCTTTCCCTTTGTAAGGGGTGGAAGGAGCTGAGGGGAGGAAAGGGAAAGGGGACATTCATGTAATTTTATTTTTCATTGAAAAGGTAGTAAAGTAAAAATTAGAAAAACTATTTGTCGTAGTTGAAAGAGGGAAATAAAAACGTCTCAGGATATAAACAGGTCAAAAGAATTCCTGTCCACCAAACCAGCCCTACATAGAATAATAGAAGCAATACTTCCCACTGAAGAAAGTACTGGGCATAGACAAACACAGAAAGAAAACAAATGAAGCTGTAATGATTGAAACACAAAATAAGACTAGAAGCACAAATAGGAAACAAGCAACAGAATGATAGTCATCAGCACACTTTTCAATAATAACTTTCAACAATACTATTGGCCACCATTCCCCAATCAAAGAATATAGACTAGTTGAGTAGTTTAAGAAACAAAGTGCTTTTCAGTCTCTGTATCCCTGGGGGTAGGAATCTCAGCTAGAGTCACCCCCATAGGCTCCCAGAAGCCTCCCCAGAAAATTTGAGATTGCAGTCATGCATTTTTTTTTTCTTGTCTGTTTGTTTGCTTTTGTTTTCATGACAGGGTTTCTCTGTGTAGCCCTGGCTGTCCTAGAACTCACTTTGTAGTCCATGCTGGCCCTGAACTCACAGAGATTTACCTGTCTCTGCCTCCTGGGTGTTGAGATTAAATATGGATGCCACCAGGTCAGGTGATCTTACAATGAGAATTAAAGCTTTTGTCAAGAATTCTGATATGAAAGTCAATAGTGAATGTTACCAAACTTCACATGAAAAGATAATGTCAATAAAAACATCTTCAGTTTCTCAAGGAAAAGAACAAAATGAAAAAGGGAGCTAATCACTGGCATTTATTGCTTCTTGCCTACAGATGAAGTTAACCAGTAGCCTCAGCTTCCTGCCTCCATGTTTCCTGTTATAGTGAACTCAGACTCTAAGCCAAAATAAATTCTTCCTTCATTCTTAAATTTCTTAGGTCAGGTACAGCAGAGGGAAAAGTAACTAATAACAATGTGATATCAATGTCCACAAAATTCAAAATTCAAAATAAAATAAGTGCCTAATACCAGAAACATTGGTAGTGGCCCCTATGTAGGTAGGTTGGTAGGCACTGGGTTTTTGAGGTTGGGTTTCTCTGTGTCATCCTGGCTGTCCTGGAACTCACTTGTGGACTAGGCTAGCATCGAACTCAAAGTTGAGAACACTTTGTAAAACTTTGAAGATGAAGCTAAGGCCCTCCCCTGCCTCCAGAGTGCTCAATAACAGTCTTGTCCCACCAGGCCCAACAAGGGGCTCTATATTTTTAACTCAGTCAAAGAAACATGATTTGAAGAAACTAACCATAGAAGAAAGACCTCTCAGTGAAATGTCATGTAATAATTATTAATTTTCAAAAATTATTTTTGTTTAAATTTAAATAAAGTTTTAGTGATGACAATTTTAATAAGAAAATGAGAAGGAAAATAGCTCATAAGAAACGTAATCATAAAACACATTAACGCTGTATAACCTGATAGACCTCCAAAGCATAAATACACTGAATGGTGAGAATGACCTGAACTAAAACAAAACAAACAATAAATAAAACTCACATAGAACCTACTATTTCTAGAATCTTCATTGATTTCCATTAGGAAATGCCATTCTGAAAAACAAAGAAAGTAGAAACCAGGGTAAAATAGTTAATTGTATATTCATATGTGGTAGTAATTTAATTTTGGCATTTCTCATCTTGGTGCCTACTCTTATTTTGCCCAATTCTTAGAAACAATGGCAAAAACATGAGACAGACTGCTCAAGTCACATGAGTGTTAAGATTAAAAATTTAACACATTTTTAAGACATGTACTACTTAAAGCTAAGCAATATAATTGGCTATCTTCTGTCTCTCTCATTCCTTCTCATTGCAATGTTTTGTTAGAAAATGTAAAGCTTTATTTTATATTACTCATGTTTTTCTTGGGTTGTTCTGTTTGTTTGGAATGTTCCAGTTAGTTCCCACCGCAACAGAGAGCTTGTGTTTCTGCTTTATATTATGTTCAGTTCTTTGGATATTAATCAACTTCCTGTAAGACATTACATGATTTAATTTCTAAAATGATTAAAAAAAGAATATATTCAAAGGAAAGAAACAAAGTTCTGGGGCTGGAGAGATGGCTCAGCAGTTAAGCGCTGGTTAAGTGGCTGCTCTTCCAGAGGACCCAGGTTCAATTCCTAGCACCCACATGACAGCTCACACCTGTCTGTAATTCCACTTCCAAAAGATCTGACACCTCACACAGACATACATACAGGCAAAATACCAATGTACAGCAAAATAAAAATAATAGATAGATGGATTTTAAAAAATCAATAAAATCCATTTTGTGTTGTCTACAAGAAATTCATCTTACCTTCAAGAATAGGTAGCACCTTAGAATGGTGGTGGAAAAAAACATTCAAAGTAAATGAGACCAGGGAACAAGCAGACATTGCTATCTGAATAGCTAAAGGAATAGACTGCTAGCAGAAATTAGTTGTAAGAGATGAAGGACACTTTGTTCTGAGCAAAGGACAATTCACCAATAAGACATTACTATTCTAAACATATATGCATCAAACTCTGGTATAGCAAACTTCATAAGATGTGCACTACTGAGGTTCAAGACAAAGATTAACCCCAACTAAGTAATAGCAGGTAATTTCAATACCCCACTTCTTCCAGTAGACAAATCTTCGGAACAATAAATTAACAGAAAAATGTTGTAACTAAGGATCTCATACATCACTGGGTACCCTCTCAACAATACATGACAACTGAAGTAACTCTGTGTCCTATCAGAAGCACAATGCAATAAAGCTTAAAATTAATAGCAAAAGAATCTCTTGTAATTACAGGAACTCATGGGGATCAAACAATACATTCATTACTGAATGATGTTTAAGTCAAAGAAGCAATCAATGAAGAAAGAAATTCCTGGAAAGTATATGAAAATGAAAACACAAACCTCTGGGACATAATAAAAGTAGTTCTGTAGACAATTTATAGCTCTAAGTGTATATATTAAAAAACAAAACAAAACACCAGAAAGAGCACAAATAAATGGCTTGATGCAACCCAAGAATGTGGGGAATCAAGAACAAGACAAACCTTAGCTTCCTCTCTTATTTACCTAAAGTTCATTCTAATTAATCTGCTGAAAAAATATGAACAAAGCCTCAAGTAACTTCTTATCTCTTCTAAGGAATGTGTGATGTCTTTCCTCAGCTTGCTAGTAAGGTGTACACCCTGACCCTTTAACTTGTTAAGTACAATGAGAACATTTTCTCTTTTAGACATACATACATACATACACACACACACACACAGAGAGAGAGAGAGAGAGAGAGAGAGAGAGAGAGAGAGATAAAGATAGACCCAAAGACAGACACAATCACAAAGACACACACATAGACACACAGATGCACATAGATGCACACAAACACATACATAGATACACACAGAGAGAGAGAGAGAGAGAGAGAGAGAGAGAGAGAGAGAGAGAGAGAGGTGGAGAGATACCTTTGCGTGGACAAATAGACCACCAGAGTTAACTATGTCTTGCTTTCTCTTGGAAGAATTTTTAAATTTCTTTGGGACACATTTGAAGATACAAATATCTTTCATCTTCAGAAAAGAGTCAAAATGTCTCCTAAACTATCAAAGACATAAATCCAGAATCTGAAAAAAAAAAACCCTCTTTGAATAAAAAGTTAAATTATACAATTTGTCTCACCACAGTGTTATCAGGGCTCCCTGCTTCAGAGATACAGGTGCTGTGTCACAGGGTCTCCTTGGAAAAATTAGTGAAAATTCTATAGGTTGATAAAATAATTCTACCCACCCAGAATTACACGCCCCAAGCAATGGGGGATGTACCCTCACACCCCCATGCATTTTTCAGCTGGTGACATTTATTAGATCTGTATGTGTAGAAATGTGAACTGCCATCATGGAAAGGACTGAAAGGAACTGCAAGACCATTGATTCATAGTAATTTATTTACAATAAACATAAATATCCATAGCAATGCCCCAAATCCAAAATATACTTAATCACATCTAGTGCTTTAAATTAGATTCTGAAACCCTTCTCTCAAAAGTCACAACTTGCTCAATATTTACTTAAAGAGTTGGCACAGCAGCACACTTCAGCAGGGTAGCAAGAACAAACGAAGCCCTGTGCAGGGAGAGAGGCACAGGTACGCTGCAGAGAATGTGCCTGGGCTGGGTAGCCCTGTGGATTTTCTTCCTCAGTCCTTCAACTCTGGTAGTAAAAAATTACAAGGGTGCAGGTACATTTACACTCTCGTGCGTTTTTCAGCCAGTGACATTTATTGGGTCTGTCTGTACAGAAATGTGAACTGCCATTGTGGAACGGATTCAAAGGAACTGCAAGACCAGACCTTTGTCCTGAGAAAATGCACATGAAAGGAATGAGCAGATGCTCTGAATAACATACCAAGAGTGTATGAATGGAATAAAATCTCTAGGTACACAACTAATGAAGACTGCTAGAGTAGAGGAATTGAGAGAACTGGGTCAAGGTAATCAGGAGATGTCATTATAAACTGATTTTGAAGCTAGGTTTGAAGGGTGAGAGTTTGCCAGACTGGAAAAAGAGGGTACATCCCTCATTGCTTAAGGTATGCAATTCTGGGTGGGTATAATTTAGGCTTGTTGTTACAATGACGTTTATCAACTTAGTTAATGGTGTAACTAAAGCAAGACAATGTCACACTAGAAAAGTCACATAACTGTCATCTGTGAAGGAAATGGGGCCAGGGGAGCATTTCCTGTTCTCTTTGAATGCCAAGTTCCAGTCTGTCCTCAGGTCTGACTACAAATTTTTAAGAAAAGAAGAGGGGGCTGCATCAAGAAAAGAATTCTTTCCATTTCGAAACCAACTACAAAAGAGGAGAGTTAACCCTGAATGTGCCGTGAAAGTAGGCCACCAAGGAGGGATGCCCCTGGGAGCACCTAGGGATTGTGGAGTGGAAGGAGTGTACACATTACCCATAAGGTAGTGTAGAAGTCATTGCCCAGTATCCTAGTTAGTTTTAATTACCAACCTGACATAGCCTCACGTCATCAGAGGAAAGCCTTAGTTGAGGAGTTGCCTAGATCAATTGGCCTGTGGGAATGTCTGTGAAGGACTGTCTTCATTATTAATTGATATAGAAAGGCTCAGTCTACTGTGGGTGTCACCATTCCTACGCAGGTAGGTTGGGTTGTATATGAAAGCCAGCTAAGAGTGAGCCAGTGAGTGAGCCACCAAGCAGAATTCATTCATGGTTTCTGCTTCAATTTTTCTATTGAGCTCTTGCGATGCCTTCCCTCAGTGATGGAGTAGGACCTAGAGGTGCAAGCCAAATAAACTCCTTTCTCCCCTTAGTTGCTTTTGGTTTCTTCACAGCAACAGAATGGAAACTAGAACACCCATGTACCAGGTGCTGATAATCAGGTTACCAGTGCTCTGGAAAAGGGATGGGAGGAGGACAGAGGGTGGCAGGGAGAGCCCATGAGTCTAGGCAAGGCTTTCTTAATGCAGGAAGTGTGAGGCTCAAGGTGAAAGCATGGTAGGCACTTGGGGGACACCGGCTTTTAGAGGGTAAGTGTAGATGGCATCAAACTGACAAGTGACAGTTGACATTTGAATTGTGTTGTGCAGATCCATTTGCTGTTTTCTAGGTGAGGAAGATGAGATATTTGGGACTATGGGTTAAGCTGGCAAAAAAAAAAAAATTACAGAAGCAGAAAAGGAATAGTGTGTTTAAAGAGGCCAAGCTGCACCTTGGAGGAGACTGCCTATGTTGTGGGCGAGTAAGAGAGGAAAAATATTGTCAGAAATATACTATGAAAAGCCAACCAACTATCTCAAGGCAGAAGTTCAAGCTGGCCCACACCATTGACATACTCGACCCAGTCAAATACACATGGCGGCTACTGACATCATCACATCTCCTGAGTTCTGCATCTGATCAGTTCTGTATCTCTGGAGGGAGAAGAAATGGGTCAAGGGCAACTATGGCTCACAGGATATTTAATACATATCCTTTTAAATACTAGCAGGCTTAAATTATAATTTTAATTATATTTATATTTTTACTTAATATATTTGGGTGAAATCAATCATGAACACAAGAAAGAAACTTCTACAGAGGTCAGGTGAGCTGTGACTTGGGTCCGTGATGGTGTTTTGGGGTCACTGGCAAATTTAGTCTATATGATGGGTAGTAAGGGATTTTCTGTAATTGTTCCCTAAGCTATGTTTGTTTTATGGTGTTTTCTGTTTTGTAAGAGTGAACCGAATTCTATGTATGCATGTGCCATATATACAGATAGTTTGATACTGAGGAAACCCAGTATCAACTGAGTCACAGGGACACAGAGAGGATCCAGGTTGTCAGAGATCAGCTGTGGCTCACACTGACTGCTCAGAGCCTTGAACTGAAGGCACAGTGGGACCTGATACGCAAGCTGTCCACCCCTGTAATCTACCCTTAACTACCCAATAACAACCTATACTAATCGCTTCAGGGTCACCTTGATAGAAAGTGTCAGATATTTGTATCCTACTTTGTCAAGGTGACTTTTAATATTAGATGACCTGAAAACATATTCATTGACTCTTCAGTTAGATCAATATAGGTCTATGGCGGGGGGGGGAAGGGGGGCAACCAACCAAAAAGCAACACACCATGCCTTTTTTGTCTTACCAATAATCTATGCATCATGCAGGCCTGACATTGGCTTTCAGAGCATATCTTCAGTTCCTGAGGCATGTTTGTTTTATAGCAAAGAGCTAAGCATTTCAGGCTATGGGCACTGGTGTCAGGAATACACAAGTTCAGCCAAGACAATGAGGTGGATGGTAATAAAGCAGGAACTAATGCAGCTAAGCAGATATAGTCTCAATTCCCCTGACATCTTTGAATATCTAACTCAGGAATCTCTGCCCTTAGCTCAAGAGCTTTGCGCACCATCTGCTTTCCCCCTGCATAAGGGAAGCAGGGTGCCTTGAACAGAGCTTTTGCATAAAGAAGCCTGTCAGTCTCTATTAAATATATACACAAGTAAAAAGTAACTAAGGTCGACTGTGTGTGAGTGAGGCTTTTGATATGGTCCCCGTAGTAATTCTGGCTTGTTCAGTTTAGGGAGTAGGTTTGAACTTTAGTATCTTTGTATGTACATTAACTTCCTGCAAAGGCAAAGAGGATATGGTGTGAATAACAAATTAAGGATCAGATACTTTAGGTTAACTGGGCATTCAGAAACATTCAGTGTCATGGCTAACATCAATTGAAACCATAATACCACTTGGCAGAGAGGAGAGTTGGAGGTAGAACCTTCAAAATTTAGAGAGAATGATCTAACAAATTAGCCAGTACATATTAAATACTCTTATAAAATTGCTGGCTTTGCATTGCTTTTTGCTAACTCCTGCACCAAGTTTGTTAGGGACTTAAAATTCCACTTCTTCACACCCTTTGGGTCATTCCAGATAATGAAGCATAAAGAACAGGCAGATGTTGCACAATTTTCCTGGGGAGGCACAGACAAATCTATTCAGCCTAGATAGGGGCCTGGAGGTACGTCAAAGCATGATTCCAAGCCTAACTTGATAAACCAGTGAGTTGTGCTTACTTACAGGAATATGAGTGACTCAGTTACATTGCCAAAGATCTCAATCCAGGAAGGATGATGACTCCCAAAGCTGCATTACTGATGTACATTCTCCCTCCATACAGTTGTTCCCTGACATAACCTCACAGAGGGTCTTATGAGTCTTGTAGATTTTCTGAGCTTCCTGTGCCTCCTAAATTTCAGTAGCTTCTCTCTCTCTCTGTCTGATACACACACACACACACACACACACACACACACACACACAATCAGTCTAGTAATCCAACAATGGCTAGCTGTGAATGGAAAGTCCAAGAATCCAGTACTTGCTTAGTCTATAATGCTGGATGTATTGGATGGTCTTCTGTATAAGCTGGGATCCTGAAGAAGTAGGCTGTAATGCCAGTGAAAAAATGGATGTGTTGGTAAGCCAGGGGCAAGCAAAGAGCAGAAGCTTCTTACTTCCATGTCCTTACATAGGCTTCTAGCAGAAGGTATGGACCATATTAAAGATATATCTTCCTGCCTCCAATTTTGTATAAAAGGTGTGTGTCTTCTTGCCTCTTGACCCTAATTAAAGGCTTGTGCCTTCCAACCTTATGATCCAGATCAAATGTGTATCAAAGGCACAGGCTAGAAGTGGATTGAACCACTTCAATCCAAGCAGACAGATCTTTCACAAGTGTGCCCTCCATTTCTGGATTGTAGTTCATTCTATATATAGTCAGCTTGACAACCAAGAGTAGTCATCATAATCGTTTACCTTGTTTATATACAAGAGACTCTCTACCTGGGACATGGAGCTCACTGACTTAGCTAGGCTGGCTAGCCAGTGAGCTTCAGGGATCCACCTGTCTTCCACCTACTTTGGAGCACTGTGCTTAACTGTTCACATCACCATGCCTGGCTCCCTATGTGAGAACTGGGAGATTAGAAATCAGTTCCATGTGTTTGTACAGGAAACGCTTTTCCACATGGTCTATCTTTCAAGCTCAGCTTCCTGAATCATATGAGCTATCAATCATAAGAGTATACCAGGTATACCTGGTATGGAGTATACCAGGAGAAAATGTTTCCATTCAGAAAAAAAAGAAGACACCAGAAGTTCAACCAATTAAGCACAAACTTTAAAAAATATTAAATGAAGAACTTTCTGGAGAATTGCATGTTGTCTTAATGGGTCAATGGAGAGAAGACAGAGTAGTTAGTGTGATGTCACATACCCATAACTTCAGCAGTTTGAGAGGCTGAAGCAGAAGGCTCTGGAGTTTGAGGCCAGTCAGGCATATAGAGTGAGATTCTGTTTCAAAATAAAAACTAACCAAATGAAGAGTGAAAACTTTGAAGACCAAGAAAGCTTGGACCCACAGAGCATCATTTTCTGATTGATGATGATTGTGTCACTTCATTATTTTTACTGAAACTCAGTTTCTTAAGCTCTAACACAGCAATAATCTTCCTATACCATATTTAGTAATTATGGTTAATTGTACTGCACAGCAATGTTCCTCATTACTCAGCTGACAGTCTAGCTCTAATATTCCATGTTTTAGATAGACGGCATCAAGGAAAATATCAAGATTACACCTGAAAGGTACCAGAAAGGATGGAAGAATACACTTGGCAGAGTTGGAAAGTCCCGTCAAGATTTAAGATTCACCATGATGGCTGATGGCATGCTGTCTACTTAATGTTACAGAGCTTGAGAGCTGAGTTCCCTGCATGTACGTAACTTAAGCAATGCCAGACATTGAGTTTCTAGAAACGTTCTGTTCTCTGAGGCTTTAGGAGATGGGTCAGATGTTGCAAGAAAACACACAGATCTCTCTAAGGAAGGCCACCTACCCAGCCTTGAAGATCTCCACAGGCTGCAGCCTGCAGCTGGTTGGAACTCTCAATGGAAATAGCTTCTATTAGAACAACAGGCCGCTTGCCCACTCTGTGTCAATCCAAGGTTCCCTGCCCAACTTTATTTCCTCCTTTCCACTTCACAGTGTCACTCCACAAGAAACCCTTTGTATATAAAATTCTGTCTCAACAGCTGTTTCCTGGCACTGACTGGTCACATATTGGCTGGGGTGGGGAGAAAGCACTGGTACATATATGTGCACTGGAGAGTCAGAGAGCAAGAATGGGGCAGTAACAACACAGGTTAAAGAGGGCTCATTGCAGGAGGCTTACAGGCAGCTAAGAATGGCTCCAAGAGCTGGAGATGGAAGAAAGAGAGCAGCGCTAATCAACAGTGTCTCCTGCACTGTGGGCTGGAGACAGGGATATGGGAACCCAGCAAAGAAGCTGAATGGTGCCTTACACACATACTCTTCAACCTCACACACTACCAAGTTATGAATCCTAGAAAAGATGATCCAAAGGACTTAGTCCCCTGCTAAACCCAGTAATGAGAGAGTTTATTCAGCTAATGGTCTCTGGCAGTGACATGCATCTGAAAGAGAAGCATACCTTGTTTTAACTGCCAGGTATCTTTTGCCTTTGGAGATATCTGTCAGTCACATAGCCTGGCATTCCCATCATGGAGACAGGGGTGAGACCAATAAAACTACTGAAACCTTTGGACCTAGTGAGTAGTCTGAGGAGAGTGGGTGCCAGAAGAAACAGAGTACTTTCAGAGATGCTATGGACAGGGAAGGGAGAGTGGCTCTTGCTCTTCTTACTGGGGTGGGGAGTCCAAACATGGTCTGAACCTGAAGATCCTGGGGACCACATCTGGAGAGAACCTGCCTAAGGATAAAGCCAGAGTGATGATGTAATTTGTGAACACTTTAGATATGGGGAGAAAATTGTGTTCTTTGTTTCCTTGAGCCATTTGGATTTGGGTAGGTCTGTGATGTTTATTATTAGATTTTGACTAATACAATACTAGTTGTCCAGATCGATCCTGCGCTGAAACTGGTAATATCCTGGAAAAGTGTTCAGCTGCTAATCAAATACTAATGTGAGTTTATGAGACACAAAGCTGGCTGTTGGTAATAGGGATGGCCTAATGTGTCTTCCTTATGGCTTCTAATGAGAAATCAATGACAATCGTGTGTGTGAATCAGAAGTAGCAACTCCTCCTACATCTGCCAATGTCTGTAACATCTTATTCTAGATGAGGGCTAGGGTATTCTGTCAGGGAAGCATCGGAACTTTGTAAAATGGTGAGTGTTTCAGGGAAATAGCCGGATCTTTCTGGTTCTGAGAAAGGAAAAGAATGTTTTGGAATCTACACTTTCAGCACATTACAGTTCACATTGCCCTTCTTTCTGACCAGAGAAAAAGAGTGCTTCCTTTAGCTGCCAATCAGTAAAAACGGGGGGAAATGTCATTACCAGTCCAGAAAAATATTAGTATTTTTGTGCAGTATGGCTAAGACAAGGGTGTTTCCCAACTTTCTGTAGGGTGTTTAGATTTCTTTAAAAGGAAGATAGCAACTCTGGTGTAACCGCTGAGATCTGCAGAAACTCTGTGATCGGGAAGTAGAAAGTGTAAAGACAAGTGTGGATGACTCAAAGGGGCTTGTTAAGAAAGGGGGTTGGTGGCTATTAACCCACATCTGTCTGTGAGGTAGAGGCATTGTTGAAGCTTGAAACCCCAAACTCCAACAGACTTTCTGTACTTCTCCTGGGTTCTCTAACCTCCACATGCCACTGCATCATAGTTCACTATTGCATGCACGTCTGTGCTCCTGTGTGGTGAAGGTGCTTATGCTGGTTGCTGGGCAGTGTGGTTTCTTCCCCTTTGGTTGTAAATGATGTGTATGAAATGCTCAGTGAGGGCACCTGCTAGAATTTCTACTCCAAGGATTGTGCTTCATACCATAAGCATGCACTGCCTACCTCCAAGCACGCACAGGCACTGCCTCTAAACCTGCCACCAAAACTTGATTTAAGGCATTCAGTGTTCAGCTCACTTGCAAAGCCCTGTCACTCTCTGCTTGCTTGCTTGCTTGCTTCCTTATGTGCTCTGTGTTAGTGTCTCCTGCCCTCTACCACACAGCAGTACTCAACAGCTCATCGATATGTCTAACAACTACTGCACGCCTGTCTTAGTTGTTGAGGGCATATGGTGAACAAGACCAACAACTATTCAGGGCTCGTAGAGTTTATAGTCTCCAGGTAACTCAGCTTCTTGTCCAATCCCAATCAGCATTCTGCTCCACAACCTCTCTGTATCCACCTACATTCCTCTCCGTCTCTCAGGGGAGAAGCTGTCCCTCTTATCTGGAAAGCCTAGATGGCTCCCCTTCCCTCCTGAATCCTCATGGGAATGTTTTGGCTCTTCATGTCTTAGCTCGGTCATCCATTTTATCTGCTAGCCTTTCTTTTTTTCCCCATAGAGATATGAGTGAAATATAAATGAGGACCACCCATAGCTGAGTCTGTGCTGCCCATAGGCCAGTCTGTGCAGGCTATGAAGAAGCAAGGTCAGACAGGTGAGAATTCCTGGTGAGGCAGACACACCAGTGCTCATTAGCACATTAGTACATGTTACTTTCTCTTGCATGTGATTAACCAGCACACTTGGAAAACTCAAAAAAAAAGAATTAAACTTCTACAAACCGTGAAGATTCTCCTGACTTATTAGAGCTTCCTTGTAACTCTGCCGGAATTTGCTTTGTATTTCATGCAATTCTGTTAGATGTATACAAGTCTAAATTTGGTTATTTTGGTTTGTTTTTTTTTGAACTTTAGGTTTTTCCTTTTATTAGAGCATATTTCATATCTATATTTTCCCTTAAAGTTTATCTCATCTAGCAGTAGCATGATTGCAAAGTATTTTTACGAGAAAATTTGACAGACTTCTAATTAACAAAAGAAGGTAAAACACAGACACGTTCTTACTATAAATCTTTCTCATTAGAGGTTTCCGGCATATCATTTATATCGCTAAGTTTATATTTCATATATTTTTGTATTTCTTCATTTATTTTTGTGTTCATGCTTGGACAACGTACAGGGCTCAGTTCTCATCTTCCATCATCTGGGTCCCACCACTAACTGGACTTCTAATTTCCCATATGGCCCACCATCTACTACCCTCTATTAATGTGCATTTTATGTTGTGAGGTTTCAGATGTCACTCTTGCAAATACCTTATAACTACTATTTGATTTATCTATTAAATGGCCCCCAAAGGCTCCTGTCGTAAAGCCTCAGTTGCCAGCTGGTGAGGCCACTGGGGAGTGGGAGAATCATTAAGAGGTGTTCTCTTTCTGAATATATTACGTGTTATGTGTTACATGCTATAAGTTATATTTTATATATTATATTATTTGTTATATATAATTCATCTATCTATCTATCTATCTGTCTATCATCACTTGCTCTCTTGCTCTGTCTCACTAGTCACTGCTAGGAAGTAAACAGTTTCTTTTCTTTTTGCCTGTTTCCCCATTTTTATTGTTTGACAGTTTCACACATTTATAGAATGAATTTCGGTCATTTCCATCTCCTGTTCTTCTCAGCATCTCTTCTCTCTCCCTCTGGCATCCTTCTCAGCAATAGGCCCTTCCTCTTCCATACCCTCTTTCTGGGTACAGGCCACTGGATTTTAGATGTACTTGCCTTAGTGTGGGTGGGAAATTATTTGGTGAGCAAGGGTAGTTTATATGTGACTCCACTACTGAAGAAAGGGGTGCCCTTCTCCCCAAGTTAGTTGAAAACAGTCTCTCTGAGAAGAGTGGGGCCTCATGGGTCCCTCCCTCACCCATGATGGAACTGATGGGCCTATCCTGTTCAGTCTTCGGCTGCAGCGAGTTCATGAGAGTGGTCATGGCGTGTCTGGAAGACATCTTTTTGTAGCCTCTCTCCATCCTTGACTCTTGTATTCTTTCTAGCCTATTGTGTGATGTTTCCTGAGCCTTGGGGGTGGAGGGTGACAGCCATCCCAATTGATGCCGAGCACCCTAAGGTGAGTAATGTCTTATGTCATGCTTTCCCACCAGGATATACTGCCTTGCCTCAGGCCCCAGTGTAATGGAGCAGACCAATCGGGGACTGAAACTGTGAACTAAGTTAACCCTTCCCTTCCTCCAAGTTGATGATCTGGGAGTTTTATCATAATGATAAAAAGGTGGCAAACACACTTGGATTTAGTTTTTAAATACCAGTAAAACCTGATAGTTCACAGCTTTTAAAGGAAAGGGTCAATCCATCTGCATTTGATAGGATTTCTGATGTATTTTAATTTATCCAACCTTTTGTGTTTTTCCTGCTCAGTTCTTTTCCTTTTGTTTCATTTTTATCTATTGGATTTAGGTTTTTTAAAATTAACTTTGATCTTTTAATTGGCTTGAAAATTATGTATCTCGGTTTTGTTTGTTTTGCTTTGTAAACATTTAACACACTCATCTTAGTGTTGTTTAATATTTTAGTTTTGTCTTAAGAGCTTGAAGTTAATTGATGTTATTGTTAAAGCACACTCTATTGCTCATGGAAAAGTAGGCCTTTTTGCTCACCATGTCACCCAGTTCCCTCATTCTGGTTGGTTTCTTTCCAAAGTTTACCAGCCCTTCTAGATGATGACATGGGCTTCTAAATTCTTCCAGTACTTTCTTTAAAATGTCTTTTTTAAATTTTTGCTTCTCTGCTGAATTATTGATAGGATTTCATGGTGTAAAACTGTAGGCTCTTTGTTATTTCCCTCAGTCTTGTAGTTATTCGACTCTATTTTTTTTCTGTGTATTGTTGATAAGAAATATGTTACCAGCTTATTGCTTTATAAATCCTGCATTTTCTCTGCTTCTTTATAGAGATTTTTCTCTTGATTTGTGCACACTAAGGTTCACCACAGTATAACACACTGTGGATTTGTTTGTATTTATCTTGTTTGAGCTCAGTGTACATCTTCAACCTGAAGATTAAGCATTTTAAAATTCCTTACCCTCTTTTCAAATATAAGCTTCATCTATTGTTTTTGGATCACAGATCAATAAATCATATACCACTAGCCAAATGTGGGCAGTGCAAATAAAATTGTATAGAGACAAGTCACACCCACTGGATATACAGTGTCTATAGCTGCTTCTGTGTACAGTTGAAAGAGACTAATTAGCTCATTGAAAACCGAAAACATTTACTATTTGTTTTATTTTTGAGGATGTGTGTCAGTCTCTGCTCTAGGCTATCATTCTGGAGCTTACATTACACACAAGGAAACATCCTATACCTTGTGTCTATTAATCTCTTCTTACACTTGCTCTGATTTTCCCCTCTCTGTATTGCATTCTAGAGAGTTTTCTTAAGGCTGTATTTTAAATTAATATATCTTCTTTATAATTATGCATAGCCAAATACTTAGTATACCTGTAGAAGTTTTTTTTTCAGTTACAGTTTTATTTTTATAAGAATTTAGCTTAAATTCTTATAAAAATAAACACTTTAAATTTTTATTTTATGTATATAGATGTTTTGCCTGCATTTATGCCCATAAACTACCTGTACGAAATACCTTAGGAGTCCAGAGTAGGTGTTGGATCTCTGAATCTGGAGCTACAGATGGGTGTGGGAGCTGCCATGTGGGTCTTCTGCCACTGCCTTTAACTGCTGAGCATCTCCTCAGCTCTAAGCTTTAATTAATTTTAATCTATCTGTTTCATCTATCTGTTCTATCATTCTCTTAGAATGATTTAGAGGTTTTGTTGTTGCTGCTTTGGTTTTTTTGAGACAGTAGCCCTGACTGTCTTGTAACTTATTCTGTAGATCAGGCTGGTCTCAAACTCAGAGATCTGCCTGTCTCTGCCTCCCAACAGCTGAGATTAAAGGTGTGAGGCACCACCTCCAGGCAGAGTTTTGTTTGTTTGTTTAGCTTTGCTTTTTTTAAAGATATATTTTATTAATTATGTGTTTGTGTGTGGTGTGTGCATGTGAATGTAGGTGCTTGAAGGTTCCACAAGAGGGCATCAGATCCCTGGAAGCTACAGTTAAAGGCACCAAGCTGCTCAATACCAGTGCTTGGAACCTAACTCTGGTCCTCTGTAAGAGGATTAAGTACGTTTAGGAATCAAACCATCTCTCTAGCCTCCCATTGGAATATTTTAAGTGGCTTGATGCATCATTTTCTATAGTGTTTAGTCTGCTCTCTGTGTCAGTGGGTCTTTTTACGATATGTCAGTTTCTTTCTCTTTATCCTAGTGGGTTCTGATTCTAGAAATGTCTCATTCCAGAAGTTTCAGTTTTGTCTTTTCTAGATTCTTCAGAGATTTATATCTCTGGGACGAATTTCTACATTAATTCCTTGCCATACCCACGGGTGATGAAAAGTTGCAGTTCATGCTGATGTGATGTGTGGCACAGGCTTCCTTGCTTCCTTCCTTTCCATTCTTTCTCCCTGCCACCTCCCCCCATCCTTCATCCTTCCCTCTCTCCTGCTTCCTTCTTTACCCCTCTGTGTTTTCCCTCTACTATCGCCTCACTTCAATTCATACCCACTCTTTTTACTATAGTGTTTATTGGCAGGGAAAATACTCTCTGGTTTCACCTCTTTATCATTTCCCTTTCTGTCTAACAAAATATAACGAGCATATAATACATTTAGCACTTTGTTCTGGAGCCCTATCCATTTTAGTGCATGGAGGCAGATTTGGGTAGCTGTACTCACAATTAGGAAATGAAATGACTCCCTTATATTGTCAGAATTCTTCGTCATTTCTTAAAGCTAGATATTTCTCTGTTTATCAAAATGTTGTATTAAGTTTTAAATTAGTTGTGTACTCACACATTCATATGTGGCAGTCTCTCTGCAGTCTGTTTTCTCCTTTGGCTTGCAGGTCATCAAGCTTGGCTGCCTTTACCTGCTGAGCCACCTTGTCAGCCTTGTCCTAACTTCTTACGTTTCACTCTGGGCATCATATGTGCATGGGTCCCAGCCACAGGAGTCAGTAAGGTCAATCTCCTGTTTCCATAACTACAATCAGTCTGTACTTACTACGCTTCCAGTGCTACAGTCTACCTGAGCTAACCAGAGCAGCTATCACAACACAGAGATAATCATATAACCCGCTGAACTTGTCAGCACTTCCTGGAGAATCAGAGCCAGTAGGATGTGACATACCTAGGAAGAGATTTGATTTTAGGAGATTGGCTTGTGCCATTAGGGAGGCAAGTCCAAAATCTGCAGGGTGGGCTATTGGGCAAGAGACATGTGAAAGAGTTGATGCCATTCAACCCCAAAGGCTGTCTCTGCAGAAATCCTTCTTGCCAGAGGGAAGTGAGTAGCACAAGTGTCCAGGCCTCCACGTAGCTAGACGGGGACCACCCACAGCATGGATTATAACTTACTCTATTCAGAGTTCACTAATGATTGTTAATCTCACAGAAACATCCAAAAGGACTGACAGTGTATTCAGGAATATCAAGTTGACACCTAAAATTAATCATCTCAAATCTAACTCTTGTCATCTTTGTACATGTTTGTTGTGATAAATCATACTTAATCTTCAAATAATAACAGTTACAGGATCATATTTTCATATAGCATAATACAACTCGATCCTGATATATCTGAGACACATTTTCTCTTATGAAGGATACAGGGTCATGCTCACTTTTTTTTTGTTTTTGTTTTTTCTCTCTCTCTTTTTAAAGTAGACAATTCTTGAAGATTCTTGATATGAGTGGTAAAATGCTAACTCTTTTTAATGTATTACAACTAAAGTATTTTTGTACAAAGTTAATGATAATGACATGGTATTATTTATATATAAATCAGATAACATATGATAATTGCCTAAAAGTAGAAAAAAAAACCAAAGATGTCTGATATGCAAAAACTTATTTATACCAAATTAAGAAAGAAAATCAACAGTCAGAACCCTCATTTCTAGAACTGGGTGCCTGGTTGTAAGTTATATATATGGCTAAGATCCTTTTTGAAACAAGGTTTGGACATATAGCTCAACTTGACCTCAGAGTTTTGGTCCTTTTATTTGGTCTCAGTCCCCTGAGAATTGGGATTACAGCTGTCTGCCACCATACCTACCATCTGTGTCCTTTCTTCACCACTCATCCTACATTCTCTGTGCTCTCACCGAGCATCTTTTCTCGTTGTAGTCTTGTTCTTGGTAGGTAGACATATCTTCATCCCTGGATGAAGGGTCTGGATCATGGGTAAGTCAGCCAAGACTGCACCATTGTAATTTTCCATTGACTTTAATTCCAGGACATGATCTACTACTAAGGGGTCTGGTGTTTCAGACATAGCTCTTCCTTCCCTCTATGGGGGCACAGCAGGCCTACTTCTCCCTAGCCATGACATCCATACACCTTGCCAGAACATAATCCCTTTTCTGTCTGTTGATTTAGAAGCATGGGAGGCCAAAGGAGCTGCAAGGCATTTGAAAATTTCAGTTCAATAGAATCACTGTTGCGTTCCCTGGCTGGACTGATACCTGTGGGCTAGCAGAGTATAATGGCATAGGTTCAGGAAACAGAAATGTAGTTAGTGGCTCACTAGGGCCACTTTTACTGGAAAACCCATGGAAGAATTAACAATATTTAAAAGCCAGAACAAACGTCTTAAACCTTCCTATAACATTGCTGAATCCACAAGCGTGCTAACGCTGCCTTATTCCAGATGCCAAGTCGATCTGAGCTGGAGGAATGGTTGGATAAAAACGCTACACTATTGATCCTTCCCTTTCTGGACTATACACAGTCAACTCTAGAAAGAAATACCAGTAACCTATATTTTAAACTAAAGCATGCATGTGCATGCATACAAACACACACACACACACACACAACCTTTTAGTTTAAAAAAGAAACACAGTCAACTAAATCAATTAAAATGCCACATAAGCAGCTACTATTCAAGCAATTACATAAACCTGTTGTCAGGGTAGATAGATGCTTATCATTGAAGCTTCTGTGTGATCTTGGTATTGGACTATGAGTGGACTAGTCAGGCTTCTTAGACAGCAGATATATCTTGTACAATGTCAAATTCCAGTGTTCTTATCTTCCTTCCTTTCTTTTCTTCTTGCTTGCTTTTTTGTTCTTTGCTCTCTTTCTAGTGAAGATTTTTCTCACCTACACAAGAGCAAGCCAGTGTTTGTAATAATGCTTAAATAAATAAGAAAAGAAAGGAAAACTTCCCAAGATGTTCATGCATTTGCCTGTACCTCATCAGCTTCCTACAAAGTGTTCAAACCCCATCCCCCAAGGAGAACTTTCTATCACTCTCCCCTCACATATTCCCCTCCTCTCTGTCCTTCCTTGGGATCTAATTTGGATCCAATTCATGCAGTCATTTAAGCCCTTAGAGCTAGTGGTTAGTTTTCCTCTCTCCCTAAAGCTACGAGTCATCAAATTCCAGGATTGTACCTTTAAATGTTTGCTGAAAGCCTATTGGCATTACCAAAAGTCTCAGACCATCAGGTTTTACTCAGATGACCTCAAGGGTTCCCAGCCTCTAAACTTTGCTTTCGTGCTCAACTGAGTTGCTGTCTTTGTCATGGAAATGTATCCAAATGCTGCTCTGCATCCAGCTATTTTTTTATGTTTGCCTCTCCTCCTGTTGCCAACTCTTCAGTTGTCTGTAAGTAGAACACTGAGAGAACCATCCCTAAATAGATGGAATTAAGTTGTATTGACATTATCTTGGAATGCCACCTTCTGCCTTCTCTCATCCTGAGCTCAGAAATACTGCAGTCATAGTGCTCCCTCTCTCTCAAGAAGAGAGGCTAAAGACATCCTGTTTACCAGGTCATTCTGACTTCTCTAGACTTTGAACATGGAGACGTTTTTATTTTTATTGTTAATGCACTAGTGATAACTGATGTACTAGACTGAACCTAGTATGTATCCATTCTTGTTCTCATCCACATTGAGCCTGGGCAGGGCCTGTGACTACTTCAAGAATGGAACAGCTGTAAATCTTGGCTGGTCCTGTTGTTAAGCCCTGAGAAGACCTGGAAGCTTCTGTTTCTTGTGTTTGGAGAATCTTGAGCCTGCCATATTAGAAATATGGTCACCTTGCTGGAAAGATCACACAGAGAGGCCTGTCATAGAGAGGCCACACGGAAAGAGTGAGTATGGGGCAGCAGAGAGTGAGAGATTGAGCAAGCCAGGTGGGATTGTAGCTGACTCCATCAAGGCACTATTCACAACAGAGAGCTAGCCTGGACATTACCAGTTGATAGCATGCCAGCTCACCTCATCTCAGCTGACCGGAGGAAGAGCCACTGAAGCATCTGAGTGAACCCAGCCAATCCACTGAACAAGAAGATAATGCAATGACCTTCTTTGAAAGCCTCTGTTTAGAAGTGGTTTCTTCCACAGCAATAACTGAGTGAAGCAGGGGTCATTGATTGCGTATGTGGTCTTATTTAATTATTTATTTAGCTCAACTCTACTTTCAGGCATTCAGTATGTTTTTCTGTGGGTTGAAGTTAACCATCAATGCAAAACCCCTCTAGCTCACAATCACTACAGGGCTTTGGCTTTTTTTTTTTTTTTTTTTTTTAAGAGGAGTTCATTTGATGGTTTTTATCAATATTTGAGGCCCAGAAAAACACACACATTACAAAAACTACAAGCTTCAGGCTATGCATTGAATTGGCTAGATTCTTCCTGGTCTCGTCTTCATTAAAAAGTGCAATTATGTTGGCCTGTAAGACTGTTCTTTAGGGTCTTGAGATACATTGATCTGAACTTCCGTTCGCAGGGAATAAGAAGATATTAGATAGAAGAGAGGTGCAGTTTTAGTTTGGAAAACTTTTATGAAATAGGAGAGGAAATAAAAAAGGGCTGTCAAATGAACATTATCTATCACACATAAAGATGCTATTATCTGACCTGCTGGCCACAGGGACATTATAGTTTGCCTTCCTTGAAATAGAATTGGCACTGGAAAGCAGCTGTATAATTAAGGATCTTTCCTTCTGAACCTCTTGTGCAGTGTTTGTGGAAGTGACACTGGCTATTGAGTCATTCTGCAGTGGGCCTGATGCTGCATGCTGGTAACCCCAGTACTTGGAGATGGTAGCAAAAGATCAGGAGTTCATGCAAACAACATAGTAAGATTGAGCCCATCCTAGACTACACAAGCCCCCATCTCAATAAATAAATAGATGAATGAATGAATGGGTGTCTTTATGCCTGTTCAGTGCTCTTTCTCCATGTGTTGATAGACCTGAAGAACTGGAAACCTCTAGGAGATGAGAGAACTATAGGACAGAAGGAACCTAGATATCCAAGTCTGTGAGAGAGCAGAGCTTCTTGCCAGCACTCACCATGAAAAGTTACATGGGAAAAATCAAGCCCTGCTGTGATTGAGCCTTTAAACCGGGGCCTCATTCATCACAACAGCTGTTAGCATTCTCCTAACAAGCTCAATGGTTCATTTATGTGAAAATCTCATTTATGTGAAAATCTGCTTAATCTTTTCATAGAAAGAGCTTTACTAGTTTTGAAATTATGGAAGAGTTAATTCATTTTCTCTAGCCCCTGTTGTCACATTTATAAATAGGGCCAGTGCTACGTACTCTGCAGGAGTTTTGTTATATTGGATGAGTGTGACGGCTATTCTTGGTTGTCAACTTGACTGTATCTGGAATGAACTACAATCCAGAGATGAAGGACACATCTGTGAGAAGATTTTCTGCTTGGTTTCAAGTGGGTGAATTCCCTTCTAGTCTGGACCCTGGAGGTAGGAAGACACACAGCTTTTATCTTGAGGCAAAAAGGTGCATCTTCAATCTGGGTCACCCTTTCTGCTGGAAGTCTCTAAAGCACATGGAAGTAGGAAGCTTTTGCTCCTTGCTTGCCCTCACCTGACTACCACTTCTGCTCCTTCACTGGCATTGGAGCCTACTTATTCAGGATTCCAGCATATACAGAAGACCAGCCCAGACATCAACCTTGTGGGACTGAGCAACTGTTAGATTCTTGGACTTTATGTCCACAGCTGGCCATTGTTGGATTAGCTAGATTGCAGATGGTAAATCATTGTAATAAATCCATTTTCTATATGTAGAGAAAGATTCATTCCGTAAGTTCTGTGACTCTAGAGTACCCTACATACAATGAGATTTTTATGGCACCTCATTGATTGAACATTAAGTACCTATTGGGAGCTCTTTGGCTGCCTCATCTGGTTGACTCACCCTGATAACCTATGAACCGAATTCTCTTAGTGTCTATATTTCTTTCAGGCAGGATAAGAACTTAACAGGTGTTATGAACTAGTTCTGGATCCCTGCTGCCTGACTTCAGAGAACAGATAGCTATCACTCTCACTAAGCTACCCTGAGTAGAACCATATAGGACAACAGCACAGAGCTGGACACAAAGCAAGTGCATCGTCACATGTGAATTTTATTTTCCTTTCTGTTTGAGGAAAGGAGGAAAGTGAAACACAGATAAATAAACAAAATAAAGGTGCTTATGAAGTGTACATGTGATTGATGTACAGGAAGAAAACTGACAAAGAGTCTACCCCAGGATGCGCTGTACTTACTTCAGGAGGTGTGGGACCGATGGGCCCATTCAGTCTTTCTTGTCTCATTCAAACTAGTGTGCATTTCTTTGAGGCAAACTAGTCTAAGCATCTCACTTGAGATGTAGTTGAAAAGCAGGCTGGCCTTTTCAGTTTCGGTCATGAAGCACTTTAGATATCTGAGGTACTTTTAAAAAATTACAGAGCCATAATGGGAATGCTCGGCTTTCTCCCCAGTCCTATCAGATATTATTAGATCATCTCCAGAACAGAGCTTGAAGCACTCTTTCAAAGAAGGAGCAGCAATTTTCCCCATTCTAATTGCTACACGGAGAGCAATTTGTCTTCTGGGCTTGGGAGCTGCAGAACCCCTTTCTCTGTTCACCTGAAGTTTCATCAAAGCCATATGCTTAATCAATGTTTGCTGATGTTTATGGTTGAGTGCTTACTGACAGCAGGTGTGAAAAAAGAGTAAGTCCTCATCTGCATAAAAGTCCTCCTTAAATTCACTGGCATGCTGTTTCTGCTGCGATTTCAGTAGACAGGTGATTTTTCATGGCACCTTCATGAGTTGCTCTCCCCACCATATCTGGCTCCATTTCCTTACCTGCTGTGTCTAGAAGACGTGGTCTTATTTGTTCCACATGTGGTAGCCCTCAGCCTCTCTACTTGCCTTGCATCAACTCATCTTAGTGCTTGATGTCAACACACCGGTCCAGAAACAAGACGTTCTGCCCCAAGTAGTTTAGAAGCTGTTGCTTGCACATCAGGGAAGCCAAGCCAAAGGTGAACTGCAGGGTTGTGCCTTTTTTTTTTTTTTGACAACAGCAGAGGCCTTAAAACAGCGTTAGTGACCCTAGGATCTGAAGAGTTTAACCTACAAAAGGTCATTAACCTTAATGATAATCGCCTGCTTAATCAGCATCAAGGCCTTGGAAATGTGCATTAGGTACCACCTCCTCAGGATCATCATCATTTGTTACTGAAAGGAGGTGGATGGCTCAGCTAACTGCTTCTCATTAGACAGGGGTGGTTTGCAAACCTAGGGCAGGCGCTGTCTCACTTTGCCGTCTTCATTTCATTTGGGCGTAGATTCCTTAAGGCAAAGGAGTCAGTGTCTCATGCACTTCTGCTGAGGGGAAAATAAAGAATGAGTGCCTAGCCTCCTTGAAAGACTCCTATTGATTGTCAGAGTCTGGTGTCGATTCCCATCCTGCCGTCATACTGCAAGTCCTCCCAGCGCCACTACTTGCCAAGAATTTCGAGGGTTATATGAAGTTGAGGCATTATTTTACTATGTAGAACTCTTAAGATTTTAGTAGTGCCATGTCTTGACAGCAGGCTTCATTGAATCCCAGGGAGTCACCATAAAGGTGGCAGAAGTAAGGCACAGTATTAAACGCCCGTTTTGTTTGCTCGTCCTTAAGATGTAGAAAACACACACTGCTTAGAACAGAAGCAGCCGCAGACTGACTTCCCTGAGGACATGGCGCACATTTTAAGATCTAACAGAGCCGAGACTATGCCGATGCTTCTTTGCCACTGCGGCCTTCCCCTCTTATCACATATTTTAAAACACTATACGAATGGTTTGCTCATTCAGTTTTGGAAGGTATTCAAGAAAAAAGAAAAAGGGAATGGGCTGGAAATCAAGCCCTTCAGGGGCTCAAAGGCCAAACAACAAGAGAGGGAGAATTAGAAAAAAATCACGTGAGAAAGAAAAATCTCAGAATAAGGTGCATGAAAACCAATTCAAGATCAATTATGTTGTCAGATCAAAGCTCAGACCCAGCCTAGTGAAGAATGCTAACTATCACCAAAATAGACCATGGCACACATGAGCAGGAAGCACACATTGCTTTTGCATGGTGCTATGGCCAACTTCCAAGCAAAGATCAACCAAACTGATCCAATGAGAGCATTTCCTTATAAGGCTGAGGAAGTGGTTAAACTGGTGTTTTAAAAGGTATTCTAGAGAGAGTAGCTCCCAGAGATTTTAGAGATTGACTCTGCACGCCTCTTGGCAGAGCCCTTTTCCCTCCACAGGTTCTATACCTCACTGGCAGTCATTCATAGGAAGATTAATCTGACTGCACTACAGTGAGTGTGACCCTTGCTGTTTACCTGGCAGGAGAGCAAGGAACCTGTCCCTCAGTTTTAATTTAGCAGACTTAAATAAATGCATGGTTGGCTGAGAATCAGGATCATGGTGTGCTGGTAGAAAATCATGGTAGAAAGACTTGGCAAGAGATGCCGTTCAGCTTCGTCTAGACTCTATTTAGAGACCTGCACGGGATGGAGGGTGACAGATTGCCAGTGCCGTGTCTAGCTACCAGGAGTCTATATTTGCCTCTGAACTAGAACACTTAAAGCAATGCTCAAAATATATGAAACTGTCCCTGTGCTGAGTCATACACACACACACACACACTCACACACACATGCATGCATGTACACATACATATACACACATGCATGCATGCACACACATATACACTCACACACACACGTGCATGCACACACACTCACATGCACACAAACACACATATACATGTACACATATACACTCACACATATGCACACATGCATGCACATACACACTCACACATACACACACACACACACACACACACACATCTAGAAAAGCAAAAGTTCCCAAGCATGGCTGCAAAGTCAGACTTTTGAATGCTTCTGATATTGGTTAAGAAAGTGTGTCTCATATTAAGAGAGGGCAGAGGCTCACAGTTCCTGTTAGTTTACAGTCAATCGAAAAAAATCTCCTTTTCGATTCTTAACAAACAGATGGTATGAACAGATAGACAATCATCATGAACAAGTGTGATTAAACAGATGATTCAAGATGCAATTATCATAGGGTCTATCAACATTGATGTTGATAACCACTCTACGGAATTCAATAGCATTTTCCAGTAAAAAATAAAGGGATGGTTTGGCTGTTAATTGAATATTTATATAGGCTAAATAATTGTGGTTGTCAGGGAAGAAGTGCTACAGTAAAATACATAAGGAAACTGAGCTATGGCGAGCAAAGCACAGTCTTCACTGGACAACTGGTAGGTGCGTCTTGCCTATCTTGAGTGACATTCTAGTTTCTCATGTTGGTTACCTCGTTGTAACATAATACCTCCTAATTGCTTACTTCATATGAGGGTTGTTTTCCCCTTTTGTTTTTCAGAGAAAGTCCTATAATTTAATAACTAGCTTGATATGGAACATTGTCTCCATGAGATCTGAGGCATGCAGCCCTTCCTGAATCCTATCAAAGAGGTTTCTGGAGTAATAAAGTTGAGGTAGAGATTTCAAATAAACTTGAGCCTCAGTTTAATTTCTTTGACTTGAACTATCACACAATACTTTCTTCAATAGATTTTTATATCCCACATACAACAAAGTATCTGCCATCTTCTCACTTGCAGGAAGATGCAGAAATTAAAGGAACAATTAAGCTCACTGATTTAATCTAAATATGTGCAAACTTCTCAGCATGGTTGTAGGACTTACCCATGGCTTCTGAAAGTGCTTTGAAATTTTGCTTTACATATTTTAGGTGTATGTTATTGTATGCATACAGATTTAGTGACTCTTTGCCTCTAAATTGAACTCAAAGGTGTATCCCAGCCTCTTCCTGCTCCCTTTATGATAGGCTGACTATCTGAGGAAGGAGGTAAACTTTCCATTCCCCAGGTCCTTTGGGCACTGATGAACCACAAAAGGGCAGGCCCTGGTTAGCTGGTCTGTCCCATGCATAGGTCTTTTGCAAAGGTATATTTCAAGATGTCTCTCCACCTTCTTCTTGTTAGAAGTGCAGAAAGATTTTTCTCTAATACTCACTGTGAAATCTAGTCAATTTCTTGAAGTTAAAACTAGGTGTGGGGTATGTCCAGGTCTTGGTCCCTTGGAGCTGCTTTTAGCCACTGTGCCTTCAGCATCACTGTGGTGACACTGGCTCTGGAGCAGGTTCTGCTCTCAGCCTGCTCTGGTATGCCAAGGTTGTGACCACAAACTAGAATTTTTTTTCTGCTCAGGTGGACATTTTCTCATTTACGGGGTATCAGTTTTAATTTCTGATAATACCTTTTACCTTGAATTTTGCTTTATTTTATATTTAAGTGGTTGCCGTATTTTCTTTTTGGCTAGTGTATATTTTTTCAGTGTCTCATCCTAGATCTATTTCTTATGCTTTGGGTGCTTTCTCCTATCGTATGAATGTTCTTTGTTTTATAAACCCCAACTTGTGATCTTTGGCTTTTAATTAAAACATTTGGTTCATATTTTGTAGTTATTGATATTTGAAATGTGCTATCTTTGGATGGAAAATACTTTTTATTCTTCTATTCTTTACTCTGACCTTAATTTGGTGGCTGTTATAAGGATCTATCTCTATATAGCAAACCACTCCAAAACATAATGACTTTAAACCAGCATGAGAGCTTGGTAATGGTTTAGTAAGTCAGAAACTCGAGAAGAATGTGGCAGGGCAGGGGATCTCCCTCCTGTGAGGTCAGCATCTAAGATGGTTCCTATCCTCACATATCTGTACCCTGGTCCTCACGGTCAGGTGGTCTCCCCTCCCCCAGCCCCTGCTTTCTCACTCTTTCTTTCTCTCCTTTCTTCTGTTTCCCCCTCCATCCCTCTCACACCAACACGTTCTAATAGTGTCTCATTCTGTAGATTCTCCACTTGGCTTGTGCATCTTACTGCATAGGTGTTTGGGGGACATATATATGGCACATGCTGTATATATGAAGGTTACTTTCTAAGCAGCAGAACTGATAAACATAAGGCTAGTTCACTTGTGACACAGAAGTGTCACGTAAGCATTCTGTCTTATTCCACCATCCAAAGTAGTCACAGGGCTACTCGGGTTTAAAGGAGTGGAGAAACCATGTCAGCAAAGAGTCAAGTCCACAAAATAAAAACATGTTGTGTAAAGTGTGTAGGAAGATATTGCTATGACCATGTCTGAAAAACACAAGCCGCCGCCCCCACACACAGAGAGAGAGAGAGAGAGAGAGAGAGAGAGAGAGAGGGAGGAGACAGAGACTGAGACATAGAGACACAGAGAAACAGAAAGGGGGAGAGAGAGAGAAGAAAAGAGGAAATTTTCTTATAGTTTGTTTTTCTTGCTCATTTGTTTTATTTGGTTGCTAAGAAATGAAATATGCATATTAGACTTCACAGAATATATTATCTTTGCCTATTTCTGGCTGATGAAAAGACACAAGAACACTATAAATGTCTCTATTCTCACATATATACTCTGTGTCACGTATTTTAGTTTTATATATGATTCAAAACTTATCAGGAGTCATTACAAAGTTTTGCATGGCTAGTGTTCACTAAGATTTCCCTAGACCACTGTGCTTGCTTTTCTTTTCATTTCTTCCTGTTTCTTCAGTCTCTCTCCTGGGATCATGGTCACTTTGTATTCTTTAATGTTTCTGTGTCAACTTGTAACAAAAGCTGCTACTTCACCTCCCAAATGTATCTATTTCATCCTTGAGATTTTTTTCTGAAGGTGAATTTCTATTTTTCAGTTATTTCATTTAAATCATTTACTTTATTATATTTAGATTTTTTGTATTGTGGAGGATGTGTCATTTTTAATCTAATAGTCTCTTTTTTGAATAACAAGGCTCTGCCTTCTGAAGCTTATGATCACACTCTTTTTTTCTTTCCAATTTATTTATTTGCTCTCAGTTTCATTACCATTCACCTTGTGACTTTTTGCTGACTATTTTCCTTGGCATGTCTTAGCTTCTCATAGGAGGTGGTCGATGTTTCCAGATCTCACACGGGTCTGTTTCCAACTAATTTCTCTTTAAAATTTCAGTCTATGTTCCTGGCTGATTTTTTTTTTTTGACCATTTATTGGTCACTACATATTTTAATATAGAAATAGTATGATATATAAATCTATGCTTGTCTCTGGTAGTCAACACAGTGGTTTAGCTTTTCCAAATCACCATAATCCTAACACAGACAGAAAGTGAAGTTAGATCAAGAGCCCACCATGCCATTCCAGCTCACATTTATCCCTAAAGGGGAACCTCAGGGATTCCAGCCACAGCTGTGGATGTTCATCATGACTCCTCTTTCATAGTTGGTCCTGCAGTCCAGTTTTTATTCCCTCGTTGGAGTTGATGGAGTGTCTGCTTAGCTCTCAGCTGCTCAGATGAATCCAGGGACAAAGATGCACAGCAAAAAGACACAAAATGAAGCCAGCCTTCGTCGACTTTCCCCCTAGAAGCAGACACACTCTTCGCTTTCTTCTAGTTCTCTTGTTCTCTCAGTGTCCCTCCTATGATATATAAGTGTATTTACATATCAACTGGCCCACGACTAACAGACGAATCTCGTTCTCACAACATTTAGAGTTATGAAATAAAATTTGAATTCACTTTCTCTTCATTTGATATGAATTGATTAAAATCGAAATTTAAAGATAATAATAAAGGCTGCAGTTTCATGCCATGAGGCTTAACTTCAAAAAAACCTGAAGATAATCAAAGTGTGTTGTAGAAGGAACTGACTGGCCCCTTTAAGTTCCCACACCATCCTCAGCCACTCATGTAACACCTTCTAACTTAGGTGACAAAAAAAAAAAAAAAAGTTAAAATAGATGTTTATGCTTGCATATAGTGTGAAACCTATTTCATTAGCTTTCCAACTAATGAAAAGTAAACTCAGTACTGCATGTGGGGAGACTACAGTGGGTAATGTTTATGGTTCTTAAAACCAAGTGCATATCTTATCTGAGGAGCATAGCTCATCTCTGCATACTTTACAATACATTAAACAGCTACACCCTGGCTATCAGACAGTAGGTGAGCCATGCATGATCACAAAGGTGAGTAAATCATAACCTTAAGACAATGAAAAGTTGTTGTTTTCAGAAAGTTGTCATCCTACCGGTACTAATATATAATACAAAACCAATATATTGCAAAGCCACCGTACAAGGGGAGACACAAGCATGGTGCCCTGAAATAGGCAGGTGACGGGATGAGACAAAAAGAAGCTGTATCTAAAGATTGGTGTGTACTTGAACGTTGGGATCCGGTGGAGAGACATTGCAAACCGATATAAGGACGAGGTTGGTTCGTATAATACTGGGCACAGACAGCCTTCCATCCGACAAATTAAATCAAGGGAAAAACTAAGTCCAAAAAGTAAGAGAGTTAAAAGCTAATGGGAAGAAATGAGCTTGAGATCTTGAAAAATGATTTCTAACAAGACCAAAAAATACAGAAAACCCAAAGTTCATCAACGCTAAGCAATCTGAACAGCAAGATGAGTTAGAGTAAAGTTACCAGATGAGTAACCTTTGGGAGAAGATGTCTACAGCATTTCCCAAACGCAAAGTCTAACACTCAGCACACATGAGCGATGTCTCATCTGATCTCTGCTCAGATACTACCAACTGCACAGGACCTTCTGTCCAAAATATCACACAAGTTAATAATTCTCTAGCTCCTTAACTTTTATTATAACACCTATCAAATGTATCATTACATGATACAATTATCTGCTCATTTTCTTTCTCCCAGTAAGTTGAAAGAGAGAATTTCCCCCCTTGTTTTAATCATTCACTGCACTGCCTTAGCGTGTGTAGTGGTGTCTGACCCATAGTAGATACTCATGACATCTATTAGATGAATGAACAGACTTCTGAGAACAAACATGGGTGGGAACAGAATCCCGTGGGAAAACAGCAAGGGATACATGTAGGTACTTCCTAAACTGATTTTGAGTTTTTGTTTGTCAGTGGGATAGATGGGAGACAGATCCTTGAAAATAAAGTTTACGGTTTGGATCTGAAATGTTCCCTAAAGATTCATTTTGTGAAGTTTGTTTCAGCATATAGCAGTGACCAGAGAAAAGGCATTGTGAGGTGACTGGGTCCTGAGTGTTCGTGCATTAATTGTTGGTCACGGAAAGGACTATTGATGTTCCACCTCCCTTCATGACTGACAGCAATGGAACCATCCAAACATGTCCCAAGACCCCAAATTATGGTCAGAATTTGGCTCCTCCTATTAGTTGTTTTCTCAGGTGTTTGTCACAGCAACAGAGAACTAGCAATCCCTAAAAGCAAGCATAAAAAATGTAAATATCCACATAAATTAAAACCATGGAGAGAAAAGATATTTATCCCAGGGACATTCTCATTAAAGGAGTCATGGGCCTTCAGTGTTAGCTAAGAACAGGGAGCAGTCAGTGTAGAGTGGAAATCAGGGAGTCGCTGCCAGGGGGCCTCTACCCTGGCTTATTTATTATCTGTAGAGGAGAGCAGTGCACTTCTTGTGGTTCTTTTCTAACTTGTGAAAAGTAGCAATCGTTTTCAGCCACGTCCCTGCCTCACTAGTTCAATAACATACTTGAATTGCACATTAATTTGAAAGAGAAGTTGGAATTAGCTGCAAATTACTTTGATTTAGAAAGGAACGATTGTGTTTAGGTGATTGTTACGTGCTGTGAGGATTCTAATTCTCCTGTGGGCCCATTCAATCTCTAATTGAGAAGTATTACATAAAAAGTCTATGCTACGGGAAGCCAGAGTGACTACCCTTGGAATGCACAGAGAGATGGCTGACTTCAGCACAGCAGTGTTTTTACTAGCACAGACCTGTATTTACTCAGAAGAGAACATGGCCATATAGCCAGGGCTGGTGCAATATATGAACTGTGGCCAACTTGTCATCCATTGTTTCTCCTACGGAGTCATTAAATTAACACCAGCAAGCTCAGGTAAGAGGTCAAACTTCTAGCTGCCTTCTCTAGGAGCAGTCACATCCCATATAATTTCTATTATGGTTTCAAAGATGGGAGAGGGGAAGCATTAACAAGAAAGAAACCAGAATCTTTGCTAAAATTCATGCATGAGAGCCATCGCAAATATGGAATTTTGTTTACCAAATTATCTGCTGACTGTCTTAGGACATGGGGTTAATGGATGATAAACTCTGCTGTATTTCCTAAATTATCAAAAAGGAAGGTTTATTATGAGAAAACAACAACAGCATGCGTTTTTTTGGGGGGGGAGGTCAGCTTGACACTTTTAACAGAAATTTATAAGACCTCAGGTTCAGGGGGTAGCCCCTTCAGAAAGAAGAGGCAGGGCACATGGATGGATTGTCGTTCTTCAGTGCTGGCATGGAAGATATGTTTTGAAACCGTCCACTACCCAGAGCTCCCCGGGCTCCTCAAAAGGCTTTCATGAGGAGATGGGCTGAAGCAGGAGAATGAGCCGATCTGGATCTGCCAGTCACTGTGCGGGGTGAAGCCCCACCCTCCTGTTTTTCATCTCATAGCTCACACTGCTTCCTTTGATTCTCAGAATCCCATGATTTGCACAGACACGGCTTGCCAACTGGCACTAGACTAACAGTAAACTAAGGTTTGACATCATCTGGCCAAACACAGGGCCAAAGAAATGAATCTGCCTGATATATGTACATCCTGGCTTACTTTGGAACACCATTCCTCCGCTCATAGGTCAGTTGTGCTTTTTCCACATTGAATCCCAAAATACACACCACCTGCCAAAGGTCCAAGATACACACCACCCGCCAAAGGTGAATGTGTTTAACGGAAGGCTAGGGAACCTTGCCCTGTCAAATGTACTCAGAGCTGCCTGGTGGAGGAAGATCGTAAGCCCCATGTTGCAGTCAGAGCATGCTCAGAGCATTGCACCTCCGGGCTTTCCATTATAGATTGTGTGACTCCACCTGGTTATAATTTGTATTTTACCAGAAGAGTCTGTGGAATGGTCTCCCCTTAGGAGACATTACCTCATCAATCTTCCCATGATCCTCTGGGAGATCTGAGAGAATCAGGCTTGCTAGGGAAGAGAAAGCAAAAACTAAGTTTCTAGCTGCTCAGCTGAGAACAGTTCATAAAAGGACATGGCAGGACCCCTGAGTCCATGGCCAAGACTCCTGCACTTCAGAAACTACCTGAGGACAGAGGCTTCCTGCCTGTGTAGCCCTGACTGTTCCACACTGAGGCTCTAAGGTCTCTCCTGGTTCAGGCTCTGGGCTATTTATAACCCTCTACAGCAGTGGTTTTCAACTGGTGGGTTGACCAACACTTTCAAGACATTCTAACTATCAGATATTTACACTATGATTCATAACAGTAGCAAAATTACAGTTATGAAGTAGCAATGGAGATGATTTTACAGTTGAGGGTCACCATGACATGAGGGACTGTATATAGTAAAGGGTCTCAGCATTAGGAAGGTTGAGAACCACTGCTCTACAGTTTACCCAACGCCCCACTGTATTTTTTGAATTTAGCCTAAATGCATCAACTATTGGATTTAGTTCTATAACCATTTTTATGGTGTTTAATTTAGACAATTTTAAAACAAGTTCACTGTTAGTGATTTTCGCAGTCTGGTTGTCCAGCCTGTGTTTCCTCTCTCCCCTTCTGCTTTCTGCTCTGGGACCAGGGAAAAGATCCCAATGAATGGCTTGTGAATTACAATGATGATGTCGTGCTCCTCTTAAGTGAAGAATTGAAGGAAGACAGAGGAAGAGGAGCTGATGTATCCTTCAGACTGAAGAAAGTTTTCCTAACAAATGACTCAAAAAATAAAAGCTCCACATAGTCAAAAGGGAGATGGCTCTGTGAAGGGGTCACATAGGAAAACTAGGAGCACTGCAGGTAAGGGAACTGGGGTGCTGAGAGATGAAATAACTCACAGCACACAGCTGGATGTCTGAGCTGAGCGCTCTAGCCAATGTCCAATTCTAAATTACCTCTAAGTGTTTCCTTAAAAATAAACCTGATGGGGCCTCACACCTACTCAGCTTCCAGAATCCAAAGTATCTCAGCCAGTTTCACAGAGCTGTTGATCAGGGTGAATGTGCAGGGGCATTTTGCACGGCCTTGGTGGTATCAGCTCGAGCCAGGTTATTCCTTGGTGTAGGTAAGTGAGCAAATCTTGTGGGAAGACAAAAGCCCTCATCACACAGAGCACCTAAGTAGAAATCAATTTGTTCTAGCAGCTGCTTTGAGCTGCCTCGACCTCAGAGTACAAAGATAATCCCCCTGCAGGCGTGCTCTTTCAGGGCTCAGCTTTGGAAAAGCTGGGTAGGATAGAATCAAGTCCTTGTCACTAGACGGGCAGCTCGAGTGCTGCTTCTCAACAAGGGGAGGGCTTTGAACTTGAGGGGCTGCCTCTGGAGCTCAGGGTCACCCCTGCTCTCAGGATGACTTTCTGGCACTTTCCTTGGGTTATGCCTATGCTAAGAAAAAAAAAATTAAAAGCTATAGTGAATTCCAGTGGTCAGATGCCCCACTTCTAACAGCCTGAATCAAGCTAACATACTCTGTGGTCACTGCACTGCAGAAATATTACCTGGGACTCTGTAAGCTCATTCAGGAATAGGCTTCCTAGAAAGAAGCCTGCCTTACTGCGACAGATACCAGTGCAGGCTGTTCACTGTCACCTGAACATTCATCTCCTCCACGTGCTTTTACCCATTCTTTCTTCTTGACTCCACCTCTCTCCTCTTCTCCCTCCCTCCCTCACCTCCCCCCCCCCAACTCTCCCCTCCTCATCTTTCTCCTCTCCTGGGTACTACGCCTGCTGGTGACCCTCACATTGCTTTATCCTGTCACCGGCATGTCTGAAGGCAGCTCATGGCCCCTACTCCACTGCAGTTCTGGAGATGGTCTTCAGTAGAGACTGATTCTCATTCAAACACAGGGACTATTCAAGGATGATTTATTAGTGTCTGTTGCTACTACAGAAAATCACCAGAGGATGTGAGGATTACTTACCTGTGACATCCACTACCCCATTGATTACCAGGCTTGATCTAGCTGCTGAGGTGACTGGTTAGGCGGGTGTCTCCTTCCTTACCACTTCATATATGTCCCTCCCAGTGCTAGCCTGTACAAGAAGCTGATGTTCCCTGGTAGAAGAAGCTGTTCTTCTGTCAGACTGTGTGAATAGCTGCACTCTCCTGCTAGAATATCCAAGCAAGCTCTAGGGGTCCATTTGTGGGGGAACTTACAGTAGTCAACCTTCCAGGGATTAAAAGGGAGATTGAGAACAGCAACAGGGAAGAACACACACACACACACACACACACACACACACACACACACGGACAGACACAGAGAGAAAGACAGACAGACAGATACAAACACACACACACACAAACACACAGAGACAGAGAGACAGAGACATATAGACAGAGACACAGAGAGACAGAGAGAGATACCATAAACTTGATGACTCAAAACAACACAAACACATTTCTTTTTTCAGTATTATGGTTTGAACCTAAGACTTGGTGCATGCTAGGCAAGCCCTCTACCATTGAGCTATGTCCCCAGCTCTCTTTGCAGTCTTTACTTTGAGACAGAGGCTCACTATGTTGCCAAGGTTGGTCTTGAACTCATTCTGTAGTCCAGGCTGGCCTTGAATTTACTATGCTTCTCCCTTAGCCTTGAGGGTAGCTGGGATTACAGGCCTAGGCCTCCATGCCCAGTTTACGAACATAGTATTGCTAGACGTTTAAATCATAAAAATGAAGGTAGCAGCGCCATCCACACGATGTGTTCCCTCACTACTTTCCAGCTTCTAAGCACTATTTTCCAATCCAGAAGGAGCTCTACCTCAAATTCCATATGGCATCTGGGAAGTTCACACAGACTTCTGGGGTACACTTTTCTTTCTACCACAGCTATGGAGGTACTAATCCCAGAAACAAGTTGCCAATTAGATCGTTCCTTCAGAGAACAGGCAGCCATAGGCTAAGAAGGAGCTCTGTGTATAGAGAGAATTACAGTGACTTCTGTTGACGTGTCCTACAACGAGGACTGAAATGAGGGGAAGGCTGTCAAGTAGCATGGTCAAGCCGAACTTCTAGATAAGCCATACTCCTTGCCAGCCTGTGGGTGCCTTTGCTTAATTATAAACAAACCTCTGTTTGCTTAGCCATAAAATGGGAATACTGAGCCAAAGAACTAATTAAAGTTATGCATCTAATATACCTGCCTGGCTCATAGTTGATGGTTCAGCCAAGTTAATTCTTTTACTGCCTTCTTTAGTGGTTAGTTAGACTAAAGGTCAAGAAAGTAATTACAGTGTGGTCAAATTAACTAGATTGAGAGTAATTAAGCAGGTGTCAGGCAGTAGGATCCTGGTCTAAACACAGAGGATATTCCTAAACAGTTCAGTGTGACAAAGCAGAATCGACCCTTTCTTCTCTGGCTTTACTCTAATTGCATTTTATGTCTCTAAACTGAATAACGTGTGTAGGAGACCCAAGCTGCATGCCTGTGGTTGGAGAACTGTAGGAAGCAAGTGGAGTTTCTGTCATTCCAAATCTGACAGAAACACATGAACTAAGGAGTCAGTAAGGTTTTAGGTACAGGAGCAGCTGCCCAACAAAGTCTGGCAGAGGCCAGGCTGCGTTTCCAGTTGGTACTCAAACTCTTTCCGTAATGCAGTCTGGAATAGACCGCTTCCATGTTGGCCACTTAAAATTGTTGTAAGGTTTACTTGTTTAATAATGTTGTTTGCTCACAAGGGCTTGCACATGTGTGTGTGTGTGTGTGTGTGTGTGTGTGTGTGTGTAGCACATGTAGATAGTGCAGATGACCTTGGAGGCCAGGAGAGGGCAGCAGATTCTCTGGGGCTTAAGCAGCAAGTGGTTGTAAGGGGCCTGCTGTGGGTGCTGGGGACAGAACTCAGGTCCTCTGGAAGAGCATTACGTGCTCTAACCACTGAGCCATCTCTCCGGCCCAGTTTCCCTCTTCTCATTGTACTTCTGTCCTCTGAGCTTGCAGAACACTGAGTTCTCATTCCCTCCAGATGCATCCTGAGTCTTCTCTAAGTCACGATTTCAACATTTCTTCAACTATTCCTTATACGCTCTTTTCCGTCCTACATCCCCCAGTTTCCTATTTGTCTGTCTCTTTTTGTTCTCAAGTTAGCATTGTCTTCTCAAAATGGATCACTCAGAACCAGACAACCTCCCAGACATGCTGGAGTTGGCTCCCAGTACGCTGAGACTTTTGTTTTTGTTGGATCCGTGTCTTATTTGCCCCTTGATGAAATCAAGCATCTGTTCTTTTTCAAAGGAGTCATATAACTATTATTTGGTTTTTCACGAGCCTACCATCCTTCCAATTCCCAGGCTCTTTCAAAATTGTATTTGTTTCCCCTCATCCTTGCCTGTCTGCTTTCACTTATCATGGTGTACACATTATAAAAATTTAAAAAATAGCAATCTAGGATTTTACATTTTAATTTATTTTTATTATTATTTTTAAGTGTGTGTGTGTGTATTTGAGTACAGGTGCCTGTGGAGGGAAGAAGAGGGTGTTGGATACCCTAGAGCTGGAGTTATAGGTGGTTGTGAGTCACCTGACTTGTTGCTGGGAACTGAATTCAAGTCCTCTGCAGAAAACAGCATTCATTCCTAACCCCTGAGCTGTCTCTTCAGCCCAATTTTCTTTTATAAATATATTATAGTTTCTGTGCTACTTGTTTACTTAAGGTCTCAATGAAAAGTTCACTGTCATTTGTTTTTAATAAATTGTTAATTCATCATTTGAAAATTTTATACATGTAAACAGTGTATCTTGATCATATCCACCACAAATACCTTCTTCAAATTCCCCTTGGGCCTCTCTAGCAAAATCTTCTTCCTTCCAACTTCATGCCCTCTTTGTGTGTGTGTGTGTGTGTTGTCTTGCTCTTAATTTTTGTATGGATTGAACTTCTTCCTTTTTATTTGGTTTTTGAGAATTTTATATATGAGCATTTATATCACGTTTCTCCTTTCTCCAACTCCCCTCACAACCCACTTCTCAAATTCATGACTTTTTAATCCTTTAATTCTTATTCTTAAAACATGCATACACAGGCACATATGCACACACACATGTAACTTATTTTTTCAAACCCTATTTTTATTGGTGGTTCTTAAATGCTTTTAACCTCCCTCCTAGCCCACCGCCCCCCCAGAGGTAGTAGAAAATAAAGGCTACGGGGGGGGGGGAAGTGGACCTGTTTAGAAAGGTTCTTTGGAGCAACTCCCATCTGTGTTGTCTGGAAGTCAGCAGTTCAGTTCACAGGTCAGCAGCGGCAGTTGATCCACTAGCAAACACTTCCCATATACACCAGCAGTCTAGTTTGGTAGAGTCAGGATAGCAGCAGTGGGGCATGACCTACAGTTAGCAAGGCCTCAGGTTTAGCACTAGTCAGCAGGAAGGACCAGGAGGGATTCCAGGAGAAATTCTCATCTGTGCCTCTCTCAGCAAAGTGAAGATTAGCAAAGACAGGAGACCAACAAGTGTAGCAAAGCTAGCTCTATAAGCAAGCCTAGCTCAGCCTCCATCACTGTCCGTTTACTACTCCCTCCAAACATCATGAGTCCTCCATGGGTCTTGCCTCAGCTGACATCATTCTGCCAATCGGCCACAAAAGCAGGAAGAAGCCCGAGCACACCACCAGAAGTATTTTGATGTGTTTCTCTCTATGGAGTCCCGACAAATGGAGCTCAACAATGCATGTAAGACAGACCAGCACATGCGTGTTGTTAGTGAAGGATTTTTCATCACGTGTTCTTTCATGCACTTGTTTTAGCAGAACATCCTTTCTCCTGTGTCTGCTTCAGTGAAACATTCCTTCACAAGTCTGCCTTAGCCTTTAATCTGTGTCCACTTTAATAAAACGTTCCTTTACAAGTCTGCTTTAGCAAAACATCTTTTCACTTGTGTCCATTTCACACACACACACTTACAAACACAACCTGCTGAGCTTATTTAGTGTTATTCATATGTGTCTGGGGCTGACCTCTTGGGATTGGTAACCTATCAAGGAGCTGATCCTAGGGAAGGCTGATTTCTTCTCTCTCAGCAACCATTAATTAATCGCCTGTAGCGCTAATACTTTAGGGGGGGCATGGGTAACTACTCCCAAAGAAAATTGACTCTCCTTCCCCCAACATCCATTAATTGCAAGTAGCCCCCAAACTAGAAATGGGGTCTCAATGGCCACTCTCCCATCCATCCATCAACAGTTTGCAGCTGCCCATTTTCCTTTGCCATCCTCGTTCATGTGCTTAGACAAATTTCTTCATCTTTATCTGGGTAATTTTTCATATCCTAGTTTTAAAGGCCAAGATGTTATTTTCCCAAATGTCTCACTGTCTTTTATAATACTCCTTCAGATAGCTGCATTGAATTCCATAGAAAAATGGACCCGATTTGCTCGACAGTCCTCTGTCTCAGACATGGAGGTTGTGCTTCGTGCATAGGATGTTTTTGTTAGGACCATTTTGACATAATCCTTGGAGTCAAATTACTTTTTGAACCCAAATCAAAACTCCACATTTCTCAATTTAAAATGCGCTCCGTCTCCAGCTTTTTTCTAGCCTAGACTTCCTTGGAACCTCTAGCATCAGTGTGATGGTTCGAATATGCTGGCCCAAGGAGAGGCACTATTAGGAGGTGTGGCCTTGTTGGAGTAGGTATGGCCTTGATGAAGTAGGTGTGTCACTGTGGGTTTAAGACCGTCATCCTAGCTGCTTGGAAGTCAGTATTCTGCTAGCAGCCATCAGATGAAGATCTAGAACTCTCAGCTCCTCCTGTACCATACCTGCCTGGATGCTGCCATGCTCCTGCCTTGATGATAAGGACTGAACTTCTGAACCTGTAAGTCAGTCCCAGTTAAATGTTGTCCTTTTAAGAGTTGCCTTGGTCATGGTGTCTGTTCACAGCAGTAAAACCCTAGCTAAGACTATGACCTTTCAATTCAGAACAAATAGAATAGAGGAATGAAACAAGTTTTGGAGATTCCACTAGTTCCTACAGGGTGTTCATACTCTCAACCCCAATTATCTCCATGGGTGACATCTTAGGAGCACCTTTGTTGAAGGCTGTTAGGGATGCCTTTCCCACCCCCCAAAAATGCTGGCTGGCTGATGGCTGCAGTTTGTGGAGGCCACACAGTATAAGTTCCCTGGGGATGGGCTATGTGTCAGTTTCACTTACTACAGAGCCAGCTTAGTCATTGGAGGCTCTCAGCGAATATTTATTAGTAGAAGGAATGAAAGAATATAATTAAAGATAAGGCTTAACAATTTAAATCAGCCTGGGGGAGATTCCACTTCATTCACACTAATGAGTAAATTGCTGGTATTAGTTATTTCCCTGGGAACAGGTTTTACTAGGAGGAACAGCCAGTGGGAAGGAAGCACTTTGCTTCTGTTTGAGAGAAGAAAGTGATGGGTTTGAGACACCTAAAATAGGTACATTAGAATTTTGCCTAGGGCCAACCTTGTACTTTTAAAACCCAGGCTATTAATGCTTAAACTAGCCACAGACTTAGAACCTGTAAGATGTACATAGTCTGTACTTTAAAATGTGTGGAATGCTCTTGTGGGCTGCTATGGCTTCTGACTAGTCTGTTTAATGTGGGCCATGGATACCCATTCACAGAACTCAGCTCTGATGTTGCTACTGACAGATCAATGTTTAAACTTTCACCCCACAGATATAGGATGGTGGAAAATCTGTATATAACCCACACACATCCTCCTGAATATTTAAAATTGTCTCAGAATTACTTATGATGCCTAATATAATGTAAATATTGTATAATTAGTTGTGCTATGCTATATGGAGGAATATCATAAACATCTGTATACATTTACTACAGATACATTGTTTTCAAGCATTTTTGGCCCAAAATTAGCTGAATCCACAAAGGCAGAACTCACACATATGGAAGACTTACTGAATTCTGTGTTCTATTGCTTCCTTGCTAGCAGGGAACCAGGGTATATGTATTTTTTCCCAGCATTCTTGACTCAAGTCAGGGCCTGACATAGTGGAAAGGATTGTGGGGGTAACCAACTCTCAAAGTTTGCCTGGAGTTCTAGTTACGTGCAGGGATCTCTATGTTTCAGGAACACTCCAGCGATCTTCAGTCAGGGTAGAGGCAATTGATTACCTGATTACCCATTCCAGGAACTGCCAACCATCTTGTTATAGTCTTTAAGTTAGACAATGTAGTTCCCAGGTGCCTGGAACTCTCCCAGCTTTCTTTCTTTCTTTCTTTCTTTTTCTTTCTTTCTTTCTTTCTTCCTTTCTTTCTTTCTTTCTTTCTTTTTTTCTCTTATTATATATTTTTTATTGGATATTTTCTTTATTTACATTTCAAATGTTATCCCCTTTCCTGGTTCCCCCACCCCTGGAAACCCCCTAACCCATCCACCCTCCTCCTGCTTCTGTGAAGGTGTTCCCCCACCAACCCACCGACTCCCACCTCCCCTCCCTGGCATCCCCCTACATTGGGGCATCGAGCCTTCACAGGACCAAGGGCTTCTCCTCCCATTGATGCCTGACAAGGCCATCCTCTGCAGCTGGAAACATGGGTCCCTCCATGTGTATTCTTTGGTTGGTGGCTTAGTCCCTGGGAGCTGTGGGGTGGTGGTGGTGGTGATGGTCTGGTTGGTTGATATTGTTGTTCTTCCTATGGGATTGCAAACCCCTTCAGATCCTTCAGTCCTTTCTCTATCTCCTCCATTGGGGACCGAGTGCTTAGTCCAATGGTTGGCTGTGAGCATCCAACTCTATACTTGTCAGGCTCTGGCAGAGCCTCTCAGGAAGCAGCTGTATCAGGCTCCTGTCAGCATGCACTTCTTGGCATCCACAATAGTGTCTATGTTTGGTGACTATATATGGGATAGAGCCCCAGGTAGGGTAGTCTCTGGATGGCCTTTCCTTCAGTCTCTGCTCTACCTTTTGTCTTTGTATTTGCTCCCGTTCTAACCAGGGTCCTTGGTCGTAGTCTGCAAGGTAAGGGGAGGTTGTCGTACCTGCTTGCTGTCCTGGAATTATCAGCACTGTATGGTGTGACCCAGAAGAGTCTGTGCCAGAGTAATTTTGTCTAGAGTCCCTTTAGGAACTGTCAATACAGGCAAGAAACTTTGGGAGCTTAAATAATTATTTCTAGAAAATCATGGTTAAATGTAAGTGCCATGGTAGACTAACTCATTAATATTGTCATTCCTATTTGTATGACAGTGTTTACCAAGCCATCACTTAGAGCAGCATTCTTGGATAAGAGAACAGCAGAGCAGGGTGCTGAAACCGGTTAGAGCAGTAAGCCTTTGTCTGGGAATGGTGGTCCAGCAGGCATACCTGTGGCACATCTGTCCAGCCATGGCAGCCAGAGGGCCTGGGTCCTTGGGTAAAGTGGAGAGTGCCAATTCTTTATCATCTAACCCATGGCTTGACTCACTTTCCCTTAGGTCCCAGCACAGATACTCTCACTACCCTGCCAGCTTGACTCTGAACATTCACACAGTACAGATGTTGAACAGTTGCTCAGTGGATCTACTGCAGCATCTGATTATTAGACTACCACCAAGCTGAATGGCTGAAAGCATCTCCTGGTGATGAGGTTATGGCTTCACCTTGTCTTTTTTGTTGCTGGTGTTTCCTCCCTTGTGACTTTGCTATGACAGATCAGAAGTCTTTTGCTCACCTGACTACCGTTGTTCTTTCCATGGGTTGCAATCACACGCATATCCAACCGCATAGACATCTTATGTAATACCAGCTTCAAGTCACATGGTAGGGCAGAGATCAGAAGTTAAATTAAAAATAGTAAAGGCTAAGGACCTTCCATTCCTAGAGCACTTTCAAGTGCTCCAAAGTTTTACAAAAATCTCCATCTCTCCCTCTGTTCTCACTTACTTAGCTAGATTTTTCTCAGGCACAAATATTTACAATAAATGGAAGAAAGGAATTTATTGCTTGGGTTTCCTTATTTTCTTTTCTTTTTCCCTTTCCTTAAAAAAAATTATAGCTAACATTTTCATAGTATCTTTTCTCATATTTTTCCCTAACAAATTTAAGGCATGCACAATACCGTGTGTTAAATAAATCCACTATTTTATTGAGGATGATTAAAAATCAGGACTTGAAGGATGAGATTAAATGTTTGGGGCAATAAAAGACAACATGTCTGAATTTTAAGCTGAGGTCCTTTATTTATTAGGGGGAGGGGCCCAGAAATAAAATCTAAAATATGGTTTATATGTAACAGAGGGTCCCAGTATGGTCTGGCAAGTTTTATCCTTATCTTTACTGTAGTGTGAGACCAATTCTGAAGACAAAAGAACTCAGTGTCAGTGAGTGGGAGGACTGTGATCTGCCCATGCAAGGGCTCATGTGGACCAGGAATGAGCCTGTATCTCTGTATCCGATCATTGGACTATGATCTGTCCGTGCAAGGGCTCATGTGGACCAGGAATGAGAGTGTATCCGAGCAGCTTTTCAAGCCCTGGGCTGGAGAAGCGATCTTAAAGCCTTCTCATCTCATAAAAGGGACCTAACTTACTTTCGTATGCCAGAGACAACAATCCTGTAAAACACAGCTATTATCACTGTTCACAGATGCTAGGTCATTTCCCAAAGTTAATAGTGCACTTGACTCTTTTTTCTTTCTCTCAGCTCCAAAGAATCAAAGCCCTGTTGATTTTTTCCTTCTGTGGTCACCCACCCAGTTCCAGTCCTGACCACTTCCTGCAGTGGGTTCTGTCTTCAGCATGCCCCTGCTTCAATGTTCCTGGATATGCATGTGGCTGCTAGGATTCAATGTAGAGTCATCACCAAAAACCAGAATTAGCTTCTTCTTGGTGTAGTTTGGGCATTGATTGATGCCCCCTCCACCAATGGTTAATCTGCTAACTGCTTGATCCCCAGGGCTGTCCCACTGAGAGAAAATGGGACTTATGGTCCTTAGGTTGCTGGCGGTCATTCCCTTGGAGGAAATCTTTATTATCTCCTTGATTCCTGACTACAAGATAGGCAGTTTGCTCTCCTATACACTACCCACCTTTGGATCTCATCCCTTAACAGTGGCTCCAAGCAACAACTGGTCTACCTGATCTTAAACTGGAAGCTTCTACCATCCTGATCTAGCATAAACCTTTTTTCTTTATAATTACCTCAGGTATTTTGTTATAGCCAATGAAAGCACTTATTCAAATAAATGCAAGCACATCCTCTTCCCCCTACCTTGTGATGTTTTCTCCTGATGGTCAAGGTGTCTTTGATGTCTCCTCAGCCTTATTTCTCTCCTGACTCATGGTACTTTAACCAGCACTTACACTTCACCTACACACTTGGCCTTATCTTTCCCTGCTTGAGCCCCTCCCCCTTCCTCTGCTTCATGTTTACTTCAGTCTAGATTTGTTACTCAGACATCATCTTGTCCAGTGAAAAGCCACACATGGGGTCCCCAGCAGCCCTCATCTACTCATTGTACAGAGCCAGGGGACTTACCTTTCTGCTTATGTGATTGCTTCATGCTTGAGCTTTTCACAAAGGTTCCTATTTTTCATGTTTCCCCATTAGTGAAAGCGGCTGCAAGGCAAGGGCATGTTTTTCACCATCTGATGGAGTGGGATATCTTTTTTTTTTTTTGGTTTTTCGAGACAGGGTTTCTCCATGTAGCCCTGGCTGTCCTGGAACTCACTCTGTGGACCAGGCTGGCCTTGAACTCAGAAATCCACCTGCCTCTGCCTCCCAAGTGCTGGGATTAAAGGCGTGCGCCACCACTGCCCAGTGGAGTGGGATATCTTGAAATATGATTCTTTGTGCCTTTGTTTTTCTCTTGTCCTTGTAAACAACTTTCCCTCTCTTGGACAGAGGCGAAAAATGGAACTCAGGACACATGCCAGAAATTGTCACTATTCCCAATTTATTTTAACTTCTAAAACAGTTCTTAAGGATCAATAGAGGGTTGGCAAAATGGCTTAGTGGGTTCAGGCACTTGCAGACAAGCCTGATGACTTGTGTTTGATCCTCAGGATCCACAAGATAGAAGGAGAGAAGTAATTCTTTTTATTTACAAACATGTGGTGTGGCCTCACAAATGACATAAAGCAATAAATAAATAAATGTAGTTTTAAAAAGAAATTATAAAAACAATAAGATAAAAACCAAAGGGAGACCCTAAGCATTTTGTGACAGAGTGTATAACATGATGATAGATGAGAGAATGTGGCTTTGAGGTTTGCCTGTCATCTGAGGGCTTCTCCCCCAGAAGAGACTGAGTCTGCTTCCCAGATCCTTCTCAATTCTACTAAAACCTGAACATACAGATATGCCCTGTGAACATCAGAGCAAGAATCTTTCGAAAAACTAAAAGCATCCATATAAGCATCATCTCCTGTGATGAGTCCATGGTCCTTATCAAACCTAATCCCAACCATGTGCATAAACAGGGCCTGTGAACGCTGTGGACCAGGATACACAGGGCAGCACCAATCCTTAACAAAGAAGAGACTTTATTATGTACAATGTAGAAAAGAAAAGGCCCAGACCTAAGACTTGAGAAGGTTTTTTTTCCTCGTAGATTTGTTATTCTGCAGGTAGCCATTAGCCTCATGTGGATATTGAGCATTCAATACACAGTGAGTGTTTTTCGAAACTGAATGTCACTAGCCACATGTGGCTGGTGGCTACTGCAGTGGACAGGTCTCGTGTGACTTTGATAAGCAGAACAGTTGTTGACACACTCATGAATGTCTGATGACTGGAGTTAGTAAAAGCAATGACTCCATGCTGACTACTGATCTGAGAAACACCCAAAGCCTTTGTTCATATCCTCTTTGTTCTGCTGATCGTAGGGAAGATGTGAAACAACTTTGTAAGAATTGATTTTTCTGGTGTGCATACCTTTCAAACCAGTCACACCACTAAACAACTATCTATTGTGTGTGACAACCAGTAGACTACTTGAATGTGAACAAACCTACACCAGCTGCCAACACTTTAACTTATTCCCCATATAACACTCAAAACAGAACTTGAGCTGAATGCCTTTTCTCTTCGGTTTAGTTTGGTGTTCTTTAATGTGTTTGTAACTGGATTGCCCAGGCATTACTAACCTGCAGAAAAGGGACTCAGGCCGTATTGATAGACTGCAGACGCTCTGTAAATCTTTCTGGTATTATAACCATTATTTCTACTGCTGCTTCTCTAGGAGCTGCCAGAACCCTCTGAGAACCCCCAAATTTGGCATTCATGAGTCTGAGATGGCTAGCCTGCCCTCAGGGCTGAGACCAGCTGGGGCTGAGTCCTGCAGCAGATGCTTATGTACCAGCCAGGTCTTGAGATAAAGCATTGGTTTGGCACGTTCCATTTCATTTTGTTTTCATGAACCACTTTGTTTCTTAACAGACCCTTGTAGATCCTGTTAGATGTAACCTTTATTTCTTTTTAAGTCAGCAGCTTTAGAGCCCACACTATCCTGATTAACATCTAGCTATCTCACCACATCCCATCTTTGTGTCTTCTCCTTCATCTTGACAGCTTGACAGCCCATGCATCCCATTCATGGACAAAGAGACCTGGAAGAACCCCCAGCTACAAAACAGCCAAAGCTGAGGACTAGGTCCTGCACAGATGATAATTTGATAATTACAAATTCCTTTACTCTAGAGGCTGTCTAACCCTAGGACAGATGGGAATCACCTGGGATGGTTATAAAACAGACTGCTGGCCCCACCCCCATAGTTAATGATTATCCTCAGATTTTGGGAAGGACCCAGGATTTTGCATTTCCAGCAAGTTCCCAGGTGATGGTAATTTTGGCCTGGGGTACATGAAGAAAACCATTGTGCTTCCCTGTGATAAGCCTTCAGGGAAAGCAGCTTTGGATGTGTGTCAGCCTTCAATGTCACTGCTTCTTAGCTTTTATATGGCCCCCCAAACACTAGTCAGTGACAATCTTTCTTGCCTGAATCCAAGAAAGCAACAAGTTTGAAATAGGAAAATTCTCCAATTGTTCATTTTTAGTTCCAAGAGTGGAATGGTCTTGTTTTGGGCGTCTGTGAGAATTTGAGTAAGCTGGTTTAAAGGTGGTAGAAATCGGTGAGTCACCGGGGAGTCAGGACACTGAGCAATGTAAGCAAACCTTACAAACTTGCTTTAAAGCTGGGTAATTAGGTGGAGTTCTGTCTGCCTTGTAGAACCCTGAGGAACGAGTCCACTGTCATGGAGCTTGTTATTCTAATTATGTAATATAAATCACTCGAAAGCATATGTGGCTAAGTAGACTCCTTTGCTTTTCATTATTTAGATTAAAATTTCTCAAAAGCCATGAAACATTTACTCAGTTCAATTAATCTATTAAAAAAACAAAACAAAACCCCACTTACCGTCCAGATGTTTCATGCACAGGTCTCTGAAACGTCAGCTGGATGAAGTACTTGCCATCACCAGATGTTTAGCCGTCAGGAGGACACAGCTCTGCTGGAAATGTTCTGGGAACCTGGATGTTTCTCTGTGCCTAATCACTCTTCTGGTCAATAAATTCTACTTTCAGTGGAACTAAATGTCACTGTTGCAAATTTAAACTCCTCTCTCTTGTTTCTGTCTGGTGTGCAGGGAATGAGCAATACTGTTCATTATCTGTGGGTAATTATTCTTAATTTATTTGAAGACAGCTAGTCACTCTTTATCTTATTCTTTTTTCATGCAAAATTACCTCCAACCCTTTTAAAAAATTTCCCACATAGATCTTATTCCAGTCCCTCTAATTTGCTCATAACTGTTCTCCTGCTACATAGTCCAGGCTTGCCTCTAAAACTTGATCCCCCTGCCTCAGCCTCCTGAGTGTTAGGATTGTAGGCATATCCTAGAAACACTAGGCTTTCAGGTATGTCTTTGAAAGCTCAGACCCAAGTTGTGTCTTCTGACTTAACTGTCCTTATAATGTGGGTCCTGAGTAGTCAGCTCCTTTCTTAGACTCCCCAAGACACTGCTCTGAATCCTGTGTCTTCTGTCTCCTAGCTGCCACTAAGTCTCTGTGCTATGAAGTCACCGGGTTTCATTTCTACATCTCATTAAGGTTGAAGAATTTGGTGATGTAGCATGGGTTTCTAACTTTTAATTTCATTTTCAATGTTTTTATTATATCTATTTCTTGAAGATGGTCACAATATCCCATAGCATATGTTTGTGGAAGTCAGAGGACAATTTGGGGGAATCAGTTCTTTTCTTTCACCAAATGAGTTCTGGGGATCAAATTCAGGTCATAGGTTTGGTGGCAAGTGTCTAAACCCACATAGCCTCTTTGCTGGCCCCTTCTTAATCATGTTTTCAAAATACATTAATTCAAAGATGCTATCAGGTGTAGTTAAGTAAAATAATGTTGGGGTCAATGAGTTGAATGCAAACTTGTTCATATTTATTTGTGGTTCACTTTGGATCTGTGATGGAAGTACGGGTTACTTTTTAATTGTGAGAAGCTGCTGCTCTAGGCTATTTCTAAGGAAAACTCAGGATGAGACTAACAATCAAGTGGGGTCCTTCACCCTGATCTTCCATCTCCCCAGACCCTGATGCCAAGGTTTTTACCTGTTTACCCTCTTTCTTCTGGTGATAGCAGTTATCTTTTTATTTTTATCGGACTTATTAGAGAGGGTCTCATGTGGCCCAAGCTATCCTTGAACTTGGTTTGCCAACAATAGGCTTTACCAGTTCTGATTCTCCTGCTACATATTCTGGGATTACAGGTGTGGAGCACCATGCTTGAAATGTGCAGTGCTGGGGATTGAACCCAGGACTTAATGAATATTAGGTGAACACTGTGCCAGAGGAATGTCACCCCCAGTTCAGCTACCCTCTTTAAATATTTATTTATTCTTTGAAATTCTCATACATGTATACAATGTATCTTAATCATACCCAAGCCTCACTTTTCCTCTCTGACGCCATCTGGAGCCTCTCAACCCACCTCCCTCCCACATCTTACCCTCCCCCCCTTTTCTAAAATGAATTACCCACTGAGTCCAGTAGGGTGGGTCTGGTGTCATTCACTGAGTCCTTGACAACTTAGCTAGCAGAGGTCACCCCACAAAGAAGTGACTCTCTTTCCCTAGCACCTGTCGACTGCTAACACCTCCTCAGCTGGGATGGAGCATTGGGATCTTTCTCCCAGTTATGGGAGAATGAGAAAAAGAATTTTCTTCACAACTACCCTCAGATCAGCAGTTATCAATCTTGACTGCTGTATTATTCAGCAATTGCTGTGTAACAAGCAATTCTCCAAATATGGCGGCTGTAAACACCTCGTCCTATCACACAGGTTTTGAGGGTTAAGATGAGGAGTATATCTTGGCTGAGCCCTCTAGCTTGGAGTCTCATGCAAGGCTTCAATTGCTTCAGGTTCTCTTTGAAAGGATCCACATCCAAGTCTGTGACTGCTGGCAGAATTTAGTTTTTCCAGGGTCACTGCTCTGAGGTCTCAGCTCCTCTCCAGTGTCTGGATGGCTGGAGGTCCCACTTAGTTCCTCGCACATGACCTCTCCACGAGTGTCTTCCCACGTGGCATCTTGTGTGGTGAGCCAGCAAGAGGCAAGGGAGCATGTCATTAAGACATAGTTGTAGCCAACAGGAAGCAGCCAGCTTCAGTAAAGTGGCAGAAACACTGTCCCATTGTTGATTTCTGCTTGTTACAAGCAAGTCAGTAGGTCCCACCCCCATTCAGAGGTAGGATTAGGTAAGAACCAGAGTGACCCTGGATGACCCTGGATGACCCCAGATGAGGATCAGTGGGTCTGCTACCACAACTTCATGCTGGGATCCTCTGGGGAGCTCTTAAAAACCACAATGCCCTGAACTAACCCAAGGCATTTAATTTAATCAAGCAATGAGGTACATCTTACAGACAATGATGAAAGTAGTCAGTTGCTTACCATCATAGTCAGAAGTCAGACATTTTCAGTAGCCCAGGAAGCTCCTTCCTGCCCTTTTATAATCAGTTCCCTTCCCCTACTCCAGTCTCTAAGAACCAGTGACAAACTTTCCTTCCTTCTTAATTTTTTTTTTATGTGTGCTTATGTATGTACACGTGTGTGTACAGGTCCGTGTATCTGGGTATGTACATGTGGAGACCAGAGGTTGACACTGGTGTCTTCCTCTATCATTCTCTACCTTATTTTGGAAGACAGGACCTCTGGTGATCCCATTTTTGTTGTAGTTTTGTCTTTTCTAGAATTTCATGTCACTAGAACCATATTATCTGTCTTAGTTGGGGTTTTACTGCTGTGAACAGATACCATGACCAAAGCAACTCTTATAAGGACAACATTTAATTGGGTCTGGCTTACAGGTTCAGAGGCTCAGTCCATTATCATCACAGTGGGAGTATGGCAGCAGCATCTAGGCAGGCATGGTACAGGAGAGGCTAAGAAGTCTACATCTTCATCTGAAGGCCTCTAAAAGAAGACTAGCTTCCATGCAGCTAGGACAAGGGTCTTAAAGCCCACACCCACAGTGACACACCTACTCCAACAAGGCCACATCTCCAAATAGTGCCACTCCCTGGGCCAAGCACATACAAACCATGTAGTCCATGTGATCTATAGCCCATATAGTTTATAGTCCATATAATCTCTATTTCATCTGTCAGATATGTCATCTACCATCCAGATCATCCATAGTTCATATCATTTACAGACCATGTGGTCTATAGTCCATATGGTCTGTAATACATATTGTCTATAGTCTATATAGTCTGTAATGCATATAATCCATGTCAGCTATGGTCCATATCACCTATGGCTCATATAATCTATCGTACACACCACTTATAGTTCATATCATCTATAGTCCATATGGTCTATAATCCATATCATCTAAGTCCATGTCATATATAGTTTGCATCATCTCTAGTACACACCATCTATAGCTCATGTCATCTATAATCCAGTCTTTATTATAACACTTTTGAGATTAACTTGTGCTACATGTCTCACTGTGTTTCTTTTTATGGTTGAATACTATTGCATTTTATGGGTATATGAAAATGTACTTGTTCTTAAGTCTATTGATGGATACTTGGTTAACATGAATAGTATCTATGAACATATAAGTACAAGTCTTTATGGGACCTCACATTTTATTTGTCTTGAACAAATATATAAAGGCTCATGTGCTAAGTCTATGTTTAACTTTAAGCAAAATTACCAGTCTGTTTCCAAAGTGGTGACAACATCTTGCATTTTGGTGGCAATGAATTGGATTCCCTTTTGGACCATATCTTGCCAACACTTGGAGGTCTTTTAAACTTTAGACATTCACATGTACAGTGCATTTCATTTGCATTTTAATTTGCATTTATCTAGTGAGTAACTATACTGGGCATTCTTATGGTTTTGTTTTTTCACTTGGTTGGTGGTGTAGTGTTTACCATATATTAGCTGTTTCTTTAGCTTGTTTTTACACTATTACCTTAGAGTTCTTTCTCATCCAAGTGCCAGACATTCCTCAAAGATCCAATTTACAGCCACATTTCTAAGAATAAGCCTGCCTTTCCACTTGGCTAATAGCCTTTCAAAGGTTAGTTTTAATTTTGATGAGGTCGAGTTTACTATTTTATTTTTAATACTTTGTACTTTCTGGGTTCTATGAGACTGCAATCTAACATGAGGTCATAAATATTTATGATTTCTTTGAGAAATGTTATTGGTTAATGCTTACATTAAGGTCTATGCTCTATTTTGAGTTCATTTTTGTGGGTGCTGGGGGTCAGGGTAAAGGTCCATTTCTTTGCCTATGGATGTTCATCTGTTATATTTTTTCCCCAACAGATTGCCTGGATTCCTTGCTGGACATCAGCTGACTGTATAGGAGTGAGTTTGTTTATTGACTATTTTCTGCTCCATTGGCTTAATTGCCTCTTATTGCTTAAATAACACACCTGCTTGATTACCAGCTCTTTATAGTAAGTCTGAAAATAAGCAATTTGAAGCCTCCAACCTGGGTCAGTTATTTAATATTTTACCAGTTGCAAAATGTCTGCATTTCCTCATAAATTTTATGGAAAGCCTATAGGTTGCAAAATTATTATTGAGATTTCGTTTGGAGAGAGAGATTCAACCTAGACAGCAAATTGAGCAAACCCAATGTTTTAAATCGTATATTCCAATACAAAGCACTGTATCTCTTCACTTGATATGTCCTTGTTTTTAAATTTTAGATTTCTTGTTTTTGAATGATTCCTGTTGTTATGTGTACATGGCATTTATGCTGGATATACACCCTGCTCTGTGCACACAGAGGCAGAGGACACTTTATTGAGTTGGTTCAATTCTCCCACTTTTATGTAGGCCCCAAGACTTGAACTCAGGCTACCATGCTTACATAGCAAGCGCCTTTACCCACTGAGCCACCTTGCCTGCCTGTTCTATCTCCTTAGCTTCCTTTACAGTTTTCAGTGTTCCACCATTTCATCAGATTTATCCCCACACCTTTCTGATTTCACTGCTACTGTAAATGGCATCAATTAACATTTTAAGTTTAATTTCTGATTATTTCTTAATAGTATATAGAATTACAAATGATTTTTTTTTTACACATTGGTTTTTATATTCTGTGCTCTTGCTACTTATGTGTTATATACATTTGCCCTTCTTCTTCTTCTTCTTCTTCTTCTTCTTCTTCTTCTTCTTCTTCT
>JADRCH010000005.1:20229339-20245611 GCA_019843965.1 Rhynchomys soricoides | reverse complement strand
CTTCTTCTTCTTCTTCTTCTTCTTCTTCTTCTTCTTCTTCTTCTTCTTCTTCTTCTTCTTCTTTTAATATTTGTCCTTCTTTGGATTCTGTTGGGTTTTCCATGCGGACTTTTCCTCCTCCTGTCTGCAGCACAGGCTTTTCTTTCTGCTGCTTACTGCAGTGTTGCTTCTTCTTAGCAATCACTGTACCCTGATACCTCTTCTTGCCTTCTGCCATGATTTTAGGCTCTGTACAGCTCTTTATCCAGGCCAAGGGTGTGCCCTTCTGCTCATAGTTGGCTGAGAACTGCCTTTGGACAGATTTGGAGGTTTGTCAAATTCTCTCCAGACTTCATGTGAGATCATCTTGTATTTGGCTTTTTGCCTTGTTTGTGGCATTCTAATATTGTCAATTATGCCTCTTGGAATAATATCCCAAATAGTTGGTTTCAGTTTATCAAAATCTGAATTTTGCACCTTGGGAGGATTAAGACTAGAGTTTTCTTTTTGAGTTCTGTTGTGATATTTAAAAAGGGCATTGCCGACTCTTTAAAGAATTGGTATCCTTTAAAGGAAATTTTGAAAGAGAGAGAGAGAAAAAAAAGACAACACTTCCCTGTTTACCCACATACTTCCTGTTTCCGGCCACCATCATCCTTTATGGCTTCTGATATCTCTGGGCTGCCTTCCTCTTTGCTGCTGTTGCCATGTTGACTGGTGGTAGATGATGTTTGTCTAAAGGATTGTTGGTTTCACTTCCAAAGTGGGAAGGGTTTTAATGAGTAAAGAGTTTTATATCCATCCTTTGTTCCTCTCATGGTTCAGGCATTACCAGCTCACTCTCATCCATTTTCTACGTTATAGCTGCATCATTGTGACTGTTGCTCTGCCTGCTTTAAAATGTCATAACCTATTACTGGTTTCCAGTAGTTCAGTCTTAATGTGCCTTGAGGTTTCCTTATGCTTATTTTACTTAAATTCATTTTGATTCTCCAAATTTATAGATTCCATCAAATTTGACCATATATTTATTCTCTCTGTCTGTCTCTGTCTCTGTCTCTGTCTCTCTCTCTCTCTCTCTCTCTCTCTCTCTCTCTCTCTCTCTCTCGGTTAGGATCAAGTTTCCCTGCCCAAGTGGGCATTTCCTTGATCTGTTTCTCTTTCAACATGCACAGTTCAGTAACAGCTGGAAATTCAAGGGTATCCTCTGCATTTCCTGGGCTTTCTCTGTGAAGCTAGCTTCCTACCTGGGCCCCTTGATTGGCTCCCTCTGCAGTCTTACTATGTAGAGCCACTGGGTTTTGATTTCTCTCTTTCTGCATCATTGCCATGATCATGCCCAAGCGATAAGATAGTACAGTTCTTCAGTTGGAATCCTAGACTCCCTTCTGTTGCAGGAATAAATCTGCAACATCTGTTATTAAAAAATCTGTGGGAAGAAGCTTCTAGATGTCCCCAAAGTTCTACAGTGTAGTAGCCCATTTTTGTTACTATAACCAAATACTAAAGAAGGTTAACTTTATAAAGAAATAAGGTTTCTTTTTATCAAGGGCATACTGCTGGTATGTGTTTGCTCTGGGAAAGATCCTTTTGCTGTGTTACCTTGTGAAGGAGCATGAGTATAGAGAGAGAACCTGAAGCCAGAGAGACATCCATGATTCCTTCCAAGAGTACCTCCAGTGGTCTAACCCTTCTTCTTGGCCCTATATTTTACAAACTCACATTGCAACACATGAGGACCAACCCCTCTACCCCCCCGTACATGAGCTTTGGGGGAACTAACATCATCTAAACCATGACACCTGCCTCTGCTGTTCATATTTTGTGTGATGCTCTTCTCTGGAATCAAGCTCATGACTGACAGTGTACAGCAAAAGTATAGGCTAGCATTTCTATGAGTAGGGTGATGAAGACTTTGACTCTCAACTTTCTGGCTAATGCTCTCTCATTCCAGCTTTGACAAAATTATGTTTCATATGGCAGTTCTCTACATGGGGGTAAACTGAGGGCTGCCTCTGGCCTGCAGCCAACAAATAACTCAGGTCCTCAATCCAACTCCCTCCAAGCACTCTCTCTTGCCATCAACCTTGTGAGCAAGCTGAGAAGTAGCTCTTCTCCAAGTTTAATGTCAGATGGGCCAGTACCTTCACTGCAGTTTTGGGAGATCTTGAGTCAGAAGGTACACTTGAACCATATCTGGGTTCTGGAACCACAGAAGAACTGTGTGACAAATGTGATGTCCTTCTGGGTTGCTAAGTTTTGTAGTTGCTAAAGCAACTTAGAAGGGGTTGTTTGATGTACTCTGCCTGGCTTTGTTTCTTTTGTTTAAGGCAGGCAGCTGCTTAGCTCCTTGCCACTCCATCTGGATCATAAAGAGATCCTGGACATTCAGATTAAAATCTCCAAGGACAGAATGCAAATATCAGTATTTGATAAAACCTTCCAGGTTATACCAGCCTGCTTCATATACAGCATTCTGGAGCCATCTTAGACCAGCTCTTTTCTAACTTTAATGGACATATGAATAACCTGGGAATCTTAGAACACGAGGACTCTGATTCAGAGGGTCTGAAACTCTGAGTTCCCAACTATCTCCCAGCTCCACTGAGCCTGCTAGCTCACACACACTTTAAACAGCAAGGACTCTGTGCTCAGCACCTTCTGCTTATTCCATCTTTTGAGAAACACGAGAGATACTCTTAAGCATTTCATGAAGGATGTTTGAATAACTCTACTCTCTATCCTTAAAAGAATCATTTCAATTATTCTTTGACAATTCCATATGTATATTTAATATATGTTGATATCTAGATCCCAGAACCCAGAACCTATTACTCTCTCTTCTTCCCACTAGCTCTGGACTACTTCCCAATAAATTCCTGCACTAGTTTCATATCCTTTTACATATTTGTTTTTTATTTATGTGTATGTGTGTGTCCATGTGAGTATATGCCACATATGTTCAGGTAGCCACAGAGGCCAGAAGAGGGTCTTGGGTCTCCTGGAGCTGGAGGTACAGGAGGACATGTGAGTGTCTATTGTGGGTCTGGGAAATGAACTGGGGTCCTCTGCAAGTGCTCTTAACTGCTGAGCTTTCTCTCCAGTCCTGTGTCTTTTTTAATTTCCTCTTCTGCTGCTTCCTCCTCCTCTTCCTCCTCCTCCTCCTCCTCCTCTTCCTCTTCTTTCTCCTCTTCCTCCTCTTCTTCATGGTACACTGAGTTTAATTAGTGTTGCTTTCATGAGCATGGGTGTGAAATTATATACTGGAAAATGGAAAACTTGCAAGTGGCTACATCACTCAAGAAAAACAAGTCTGCCCACCATACCAGCTATTAGCTGCCAGCGTCAACTCCTGAGCCTCTCTCCATCCATCTCATGCAGGTCTTCTGCATGCAGTCTCAGCTGCTCTGATTATTTGGATGCACCGGTCATGGCATGTTTAGAAGACTGTGTCTCACAGCACTCCCTCCCTCCTCCAGCTCTTACAATTCTTTCTGCCTCACCTTCTTGGACACAGACCTTCCCTAGAAGGCTAGCACTTAACTGTCACTTATAATTACTTTGATGAGCTGTTCCACTCTGTCTTATTACAAAGCATCACTCTTCATTACTTGGAATTTTGTGTCCTAATTTATTGATTCAACAACTTGTTTTTAATCTATTGCTTGAGAGTCCCTTTGCTGGAGGAATGTGATGCACCCCTACCACCCCCATCCCTCGTCACCTTAAGCTATTCTCAGTCTCTTGGAAGAACAGATGGGTAAGGAAATATACCATAATGCAGGCTGATTGATGCAGAACACGAAAGTAATTATGAGCTCATTTATACTTCGAGATCGTTAGAATGTCTTTTAAAGAGGCGAGGGTTAAGTTCAGGGTATGAAGGATCTCCCCAGAGTGGGAGTTAGAGAGCTGGATTCAGAGAGAGTGAACTTCTGCCTCTGTACCTGCTCTCTGCAGGAGGCTTTCCTCAGTCTTCACCATAGGCCTGCACTTTGACAATGGAGACCAAGCTATTGTTCCTGTCATGCAAAATTGAACTCCTGGAGTCATCCCTGAAGTCTCGGGACCCTGAGATACGTGTACGGATTAAGGTGTTACTGTGGACCACAGTGTCCATGGTCTGAGCTGAAGCAAAAGGAAACGTAAGAAATGTATTTTGCTTTTTAAACTTGTTATTATAGAAGTTTTACTTGCCAAAAATGAGCAACTCTCCCTGTTATCTGTGCTCATTTCTCAGAAGCAGGGCGGAGGGAACTGAGATGAGGACAGGAACAGGCCTCCCTTTTATCCCGTTTATTTTTTCCATTGCAGAGCTCCAAATGTCCCCCCAGAGATTGCACTCTGTGAAGCCCCGATCCACATCCTTCCCACAGTTTCCAGATTCGTCAATGACAGTAACAGATGGACACAGGAATGTGGAAAACAAGGCGAAAAGCTCAGCCTTTTCTAAATCAGGATCGCTGTTGATAATTATTGTTGATATTACACCATCGTTTGTGGAATCGTGATTGCAATACAGGTATACGGACTAGCAATAAGCCAGGCTGGTGGCTGGAGAGATAGCTCAGAGGCTATGAGCATTTGCTGTTCTTACAAAGGACCCACGTGGCAGCCCAAATTGTCCATAAATCCAACTCCAGAGGATCCAATGTTCTCTCTGCTCTCAAAGGGTATTGCACTCTGGATGCACATACAGACATGCAGACACAAAGTACTCATATAAGTAAAATATAAATAAAAAATATTTTTTAGGGATGGCAAGATGGCTCAGAGGTCCTGAGTTCAATTCCCAGCAACCACAGAGAGGCTCACAACCATTTGTTATAAGATTGGATGCCCTCTTCTGGTGTGTCTGAAGACAGCTACAGTATACTCATTAAATAAATAAATAAATCTTAAATATATATACATATGTATATATATTTTAAATAACCCAGGGTGTTTCTCCCTAAAGTAGAGAAAAATCAACTCCCTACTATCTCTTTACAATTCCTCAACAAAAGATAGAAAGGAAGGACAAGATAACAGGGTAGAAAGAAAGAGATGGAATCTTCATTAGCTGGACCATGAGGCCTCTTCGCTGGTACTGCATGTGTGTGCCTAACCTCAACTATGGCTCCAGAAAAGAGAAGTTAGAATAACAGAGCTCAGCAGCAGCTCTGCAGAGTCCTAATATTGCTAAGGGCATGAGAATCCTTCAGCTAAATAGGAGGCTGGCACCTTTGCTTAGGAGATTGATCTTTTTCTTTTTACTCTCCCTCATTAAACTCTAAGGAAAGAGGCAAAGTGTGGAAGCACTCTTGAATGTTCATCGTCCTGTTTCTGACATGTTGAAGAGAATAAACAGGGCCATGTATTGGTTAGTTTTTGCTGCGTAACAAGCCAACAGAACCTCCATGCTTAAAGCAATAAGCATGATCTTCACTACTCTGGGTTTTCAGGGCATTTAAGAATGTTAGGTCAGTTCGTTTGAAGTCAAATGATTTAAATAATTTGCCTCTTGTCTGGATGATTTAGAAATGGCTTGGATGGGGCCTCTGTCTTTAGTCTCTAGAGGATAAAGGCTTATTTCGCGGTGTCAAGAGAGGTTCCAGAATGCTATGGAAATGAGTGACCTCAATGGATGTAGTCGGCTTCCAAGCCTCTGCTTGTCTCCTGTTTGTTAATGACCCATGTGCTAAAGCTCATTGATGGCCAAATACAGACTCAAGAGATGAAGAAATAGATTGGAAGTCACTCTGGAAGAGCAAGAGTCCAAGGAATCACAGAATGCCTCATGCAGTCATGTCTTGTTTCCAGGTTAAACATCGGTCTTTTTAGACCAGCCAAGTTGAGTACTAGGTGCTCACTAATGGTAACTTTCAGAATTATTTGTATTCTATCTTCAACTACATCCTGCTGGGTGGCTGCTGTGTTTAAATCTTAGCTCATCCTATTTGCTCTTCCTCTTGTGTTCTTCACCTGCCATCTGTGGCCTCTGCACGTGTGGCTTCTTTGGATTGGAACTGGCTCTGAACTCCTATGAACGTTCTCATCCCTAGCTGAAGGATCGCCTCCATGATGCGCTCTTGCACAGTGACTTGGGCCACAACTCTAATGACACCAAGGTTGCCCTTTGACCTCACACCAGAGCCTTCTGTCAGTCCCACTGGCTGCTGCATCTCTACGGTCAGGCAACTGATTTAGTGTATTTCTTTCTTTTCCTATTGCCCAGAGGAGAGTTCGGCTCACAGTGTAGACCCAGCAAATGCTGCTTCTTTATAAGACCCCGATCCACCTGAAATCCCTTATTTTCCAGCATTCATCAAACATCACTTGGGTTTTTGCTCCTCTCTCTACCACCAAGTCTAATCTCTCATTTTCCTAGCACAGACCTTTTTAGTTTTCATTACCACCACCCACACCCACATTGTTTAAGGTGTGACTTCTAGAAGTCCTCATTTCCTCTCTGCTTCCTGAGAATCTGTGAGGATGAAATAACGGAAGACTGCTAAAGCAGTGGGCATGGCGCTTGGCTTGTGGGCAGGCTCCATATATGTTAGTTTTCGTTGCTGTTCATATCCTTATGCTATTACCCCAGCACTGGCCTGCATTTTTTTAGGTAACCTCAAACATCATCCTCAGGGTCTCTCACTGGCTTAGAGCTCACCAATGAGGCTAGATTCCCAGCTAAGTTAACCTCAAGGATTCCCCCTGTACCGTCTCAGCCCTTAGACTACAGTCACCACCATACCCAGCATTTTTTCATGGCTTCTGGGGGAGTGACGCCAGGCGTTCATGCTTTCGAGGCCAGTGCTTTACAGACTACATTCTCCCCCAGGCTCAGCCTGCCTCGTTTGTGGCTTTGGTTATTCCTGTAATTATATCCCCAGGCTTTTTCACCTAACTCATCCAACAGCTTTCATTCAGTTGTCTTTTGCTTTTTTGCCTGTGCTGGGTTTAGAACTCACTGCATCACGAATGCTGAGCAAGTGTTCTACCATGAAGCCTGGGAACACTGCTGCACCCTATCTGATGGTGCTTGGATGAAGTTGGCTGGCTGCCAGAACCATTTCCCCATTTGTCCCAACCTCAGTGACAGTCCATCCCTGATCACAATTAGAAGAAGCTAGACTCAACTTCTGACTCCAAAAAACATGAAAATGTATTAACGGATTTAGTCCTTTGAAGCTGCCATAACTCAGACTCCAGGAGCCACCTCACAGTCATGTCTTCCCCCAGACCCTAACTCCTAGAAGTCTTCTGGACAGGAAACACTGTCTAAGCAAGAAAGTACAGATGACGTTAGAAACTGTCAACTGATGTGAAATGAGAAGAAACTTCCAGACCGTACAGACTTCTCTCAGGCCACAGAAAGACTTCATTGCTCAGTCTCTGTACAGAAAAATCATATTATAGAATCAGAGCCAGAAGCCAAGGCCTGGAGAGATAGCTCAGTTGCTAAAGTGTTCCCTAATCAAGCACAAGAACCTGAGGTTGGATCTCTGGCACCCACATAGTCTGGGTACAGCAACCCACATCTGTAATCCCAACACTGGGGGAGGGGAGGTTGGGGACAGATGGGTCCTCCGGTCTGGCTATTTGATCAGCCAGGCTAGCCAGTCAATGAGCTCCAGGTACAGAGAGAAATCCCTCTGCTACCCCCCCCCCCCCAACCAGTGAAGAAAAGCAACTGAGGAAGGCATCTGGATTTGACCTTTGGCCTCCACACCACTAACAACATCAACATGCTCTCCTAGAATGCATGATGTTGGTGATATTTATCAGATTTTGATAAGTTACAATTCTACCTACTTTTTAAGTTGCTATGTTGAATTCTTTGTAATAGAGAACCTAGAAAGGGCCACTTCACCCAGATGTCAGTTCCCTGTTCCAGTGAGACAATCTGGAGAGTCCCATTGAAGGGCTCACTATGTGGGAGGCAGGGAGCTGAGCCTGGGCCCACTGTGTCTGTCCTCCAGTCCTTTCTGGAGCTCTGTGATATCAGTATTATTGTTACACTCATTTTATAAACAAGAAAGCTGAGACTTCTAGGGAGGATAAGTGATTTGTTTGATGTCATAGCTAGGTAAAGGAGAGCATAGGGCTTCTTTCCTCCTCCCCCTCCCCCTCTCCCTCCCCCTCTGCCTATTCCTTCCCTCCCCCCCTCCTCCTCCCCTTCCCCCTTCCTCCTCCTCCTCCTCCTTCATCCATGGTTTCACTATTACTGTACATCTCTGGATGGTCTGGAATTTGCTGTGTAAACCAAGCTGTCTTAGAACTCACAACTAACCACCTACCTCAGTCAGAACATTCTATCACCTCTTCAAAGCACTGTAGAGTCTATTTATCTTAAGATATGACTGACAAAAATTGCCTGAAATAGTATTCTTTGTGTAAAGAATTAAGGGTTTCATCACTATGACCAAGGGCGTCATCCTGCTATGCATTTGGGAGATGGAGTAGGCTGTAGTGTTGTCTTTTAGGTCTGTTCTTGATGTTTGGTGGAGGCTTTCCCCCAAGGCACCAAGTTACTTTGCAACATCCGTCTCTGAGGAGAATGTGTTTGGTCAGGAGGACTTCACTGAGAGTGTCCTGTGGCTGCTCTGAGAATGGGGTAGGAGTAAGCACAGCTTCTTTCCAGCCCTGTTGTGCTTGCTCATAGTTATGTTATGTCTGGCTTCACTTCTGTCTGGGGCTCACTGTCCTCCCCAAGGAGAGGGCTCAGTGGAGCAATGAATCACAGGTAGATCATCACAGTCTTTTCGACCTTCGACAGGAGGATCCACAGATGCTTACACGTTTTCCACATTTTAATTGGTCTTACATAAGAGATCAGAGTAAAGGCTGTGAATCACTTAGAAATGACGAACAACTGCCTCAGGCAAGGAAAGAGCTATGTCAGGTGTGTGGCTTTTCTAAACCTGAAGGATTTGCTTCATCTACACTCCCAGAGGTATAATGACAGGGTGTCACACTTTTAGAAATGTCATGCCTACTCAGCATTTTGCTTGGTGATCATTTAAAAAATAACACGACAGCTTTATTAAAATAGATTTTATATATTCACAGGTTAGTGCGACCATCACCACTAATGTCAGAACATTCCTACCAGTGTGAAGCTCTCTACTCAGTACCTATCTTTCCACCCCCTCTCCCACCAGCCCCAGCAACCATTACTCTACTTTCTGTCTCTATGAATGTGCTTATTCTGAATATTTTCCATTAATAAAATTGTAAAACATGTGACTGGATTCTTTCTTGTTTTCAATATTCCATGTCCTACACTGCATTCTTTTTCATTACAAACTAATACTCCATTTTGTGGATATACCACATGGCTAATGATGTTGGACATCTTTTTCACATACTTGTTGACTATTTGGATATCTTCTCTGGAGGGATGGCTAAATTCTTTGCCTATTTTAAATTGGGTTACTTGACTTTTTACTGTTACTATATAAGAACTCTGCATATTCTGGATAATATTTGCAGTATTTTGTCTGATTGCATGGATTCATCTTTTTTTGTGAAGAAAACACAAGTACTTAATATCACTGAAGTCCCACTTATCTATAATTTTTCTTTTGTTGTTTGTGCATCTGGGACATTATTGCCCAATTAAGGATCAAAAATTTACTTTTTTTTTCTTTCCTAAAAGTTTTATAGTTTTAACTCTTCCATTTAGGTCTTTGAATTTTGTGTGTGTGTGTGTGTGTGTGTGTGTGTGTGTGTGTGTGTTTGATCTGAAATAGAGATTCCACTTATTCTTGCATGGCAACATCCAGTTATTTCAACACCATTTACTGAAAATACAATTTTTTTTCCTCCATCAGTCTATCAGGCATCAGTATTAAAGAGCATACATGAACTTTTATACCATTCTATGAGCCCATATATCTGTATGTATAATATCTGTAAGTACAAGTGCCATGATGTTTTGATTACTGTGGCTTTGTAATACATTTTAACAGGGGGAAATGGGAGCCCTCCAACAAGGATTTTGTGTGTGGGAGGACAGTCCTAGCATTTTTATATGAATTTTACAATCATGAAATTTCTATAGTAGTAGTAGTAAAGGATGAAGAATAAACAAAGCTAACTGGGACTTTATAGGTCAGTGATTGCATACCTCAGCCTAGGGAGCACCCATCATCTCAGTAATAGTGAATTATCCATGAAGAAGGGACAGCTGGCATGGATTCAGGTCTCTTCAGTTTCCTCAGCATCACTTTATAGTTTTCAGCATCTTTTTTGTAGTGTGTGTGTGTGTGTGTGTGTGTGTGTGTGTGAAATTTATTACTAAATGTTCTTTTGATGCTCTCAACTTCATTTTTGGGTTGTTGGCTGCCAGTACATGAAAATGTAGCTGATTTTGGTCATTGCTCTTGTGTCCTGAAGACTCACTAAGTGTGTTCATTCACTTCAGCCATAGTTTGAAACAAAATTTTCCAGAATTTTATGAGTTCAAGGGCATGCCTTCTACAAGCGGCATACTCTTGTTCTTCTTTTTCTTTTTCTTTTTCTTTTTCTTCTTCTTCTTCGTCTTCTTCTTCATCTTCCTCCTCCTCCTCCTCCTCCTCCTCCTCCTCCTCCTCGTCTTCTTCTTCTTCTTCTTCTTCTTCTTCTTCTTCTTCTTCTTCTTCTTCTTCTTCTTCTTCTTCTTCTTCTTCAGTAGGCTGAATGATTTTTATATCTTTTTCTTACCCAGTTGTCCTGGCTTGATGAGAATTTTTAGTTTAGTTTATGAGAGTAAAATGAATTATTTGGAGTTTTCTTTTCTCACAAGAGAAAAAGTCAGAGATACCTCAGTTATGGTGGAAGGAGAGAACAAGCTCCTGAAAGCTTTACTTTGACCACCACACATGACCACACATGCATCATGACACATACACCATGACACATGTACCATGACACATGGCCTCATATACAGAAGGCCAAGAATATCTAGGTCCTCAATATCTTGCAAATAAATCTCTTTGTTGATATTCTTATTTCTTCATCCCCAAATGAAGCCATATGTGTACTCAAGGAAGAGTACTTTTTAAAAAATCCATTCTTCGGTACTGCCTAGTGTCCTGTCAATCAGAAATCACCTATTGCTCTCTCACCATATCACTCTAAACAAGGGGGGATAAAGGACAGGAAAACATGGAAGTAATCTAAACAAATCTTAGGTTGCTTTTCATTTATATTCTTCATCTGTTGGTATCTTGATTAGTTTTATGTCAACTTGACACATGCCAGAGTCATTTGGGAAAGGGGACTCTCAATTGAGAAAATACCTTCTTAAGGTCTGCCTGTAGGCAGGTCTGTAGTGCATTGTCTTGATTAGTAGTTGGAATGGGAGGGCTCAGCTCACTGGGGGCAGTTCCACCCTTGGGCAGGCGGTCCTGGATGGTATAAGAAGGCAGGCTGGACAAGCCAGGGACAGCAAGGTAGTAAATGGCATTCCTCCATGGCCTCTAAGTTTTTGCCTTGAGTTTTTGCCTTGACTTCCTTTAGTGATGGACTGTGATCTGAAAAGGCAAGCCAAACAAACCCTGTCCTCCTTGAGTTGCTTTTGGTCATGGTGCTTTATCACAGCAATAGACACCTAACAAAGATGGCTGGGTTATAGTTGAGATTTCCTTCTTCATCCTTTTCACTCTGGTTTGGGCTAGCTGATAACTTTTCCTCCCGTGTCTTCATCTGTGTCAATTTGGAAAATAAATGCTGCAAGTGTGAAGGCCTCATTTGTTGTCAGGCCTTGGCTGCATATGAGTTGCTTCGTCTCTTTATTACCTGCCCAGTGTAGAGAATTTCAAGTGTCAACATAAATCTAATTTTAATTTTCTCTCAATAAGAACTGAAAAATATGTCTAATTATAAATGAGTCTGAAGACTACATTAGGAGAATATTCTATTCCTGATAAAAACCACAAGTCGGGAATTATTTTTGGAACTACTCTGGTGGGGACATAGCAGTAAGACAACGGAAAGGAACATGCTGTGAGAACCAGTCCTGGGTTCTGGTCCTTCTTCTATAGTTAGCTGACTGTGTGACCTTCACAAGTGGTCCCTTGAGCTCTCTGAGCCTGAAATGAAGGGAGCAGAACATCATGAGTTCTGATGGTCTATAATCAAATAAATGAAAACTTCTGTATTGAGTCAGGCACAGTGATCCACACCTTTAATCCCAGCACTCAGTAGGCAAAAGCAGACACATCCTTGTGAGGTCAAGAGAGCCTGGTATGCATAGCACATCCTGGGCCATCCAGAGGTATATAGTGGCACCCTGTCCCAAAAGAACAGAAACGAGTAAAGAAAAGAAAAATGCTGTGCAAGGTGACTAATACAGGAGCTGTAGGAAGCATGCTACCAGGGTGGCGACAGCTCTTGAAGGTAGATATGCTTTGCAGTGTCAAAATCCCATCTACCAGCTTCTACAGTATTTCCTTCAAGGAGCCCAGAGATAGAGGATCTATATGCAGAAGTTACTATTATGGTGTACATTCTAGAAAGGATTGTTCATTTATTTTATTCTTAATCATGTGTGTATGTATGAGTCTACGTGGGAGTGTGTACAGGTGAGTGCAGGTTTCCATGGAGGTCAGAAGAGGGTGTCAGACCCCCCTGGAGTTAGAGTTATAGGTGAGCCACCCCAACATGGGTGCTGAGAACCAAACTTGGGCCCCCTGGAAGAGTGGCAAGCACTTTTAACTGTGAGCCATCTCTCCAGTACCCCTCCCCTGAGAATTCTTAAGAATTATAATGTCTCTGAACAAAAGGCAGCACAAATATACAATCTCCTAAAGATTGCAAATATATTGGCCAGTATTACATTTGCTCGTTTTGTTTTGTTTTCCTTGTGGTGCTAGAGCTCAAACCCAGGCATTTTCTCACGTAAGACAAGCCCTTTCCTACTGAGCTATCCACACTTGGTCCATTTGCTTTTTGATGCTTTGTTTTTATTTTTTGTTTGTTTGTTTGTTTTGTTTTTTCAGTTTTTTGAGACAGGGTTTCTCTGTCTAGCCCTGGCTGTCCTGGAGCTCACTCTATAGACCAGGCTGGCCTCTAACTCAGAAATCCACCTGCCTCTGACTCCCGAGTACTGGGATTAAAGGCGTGCGCCACCACTGCCCAGCAGTTTTGAGATTCTTATGCAGACGCTAGACTTCTGTTTAAAACCTTGGTGGCCAACTATTGACTTGATTTATATAATAGTTGGAAACTTTGAAATATTGAGAACTGAATAGAAAACATATTTTTAGAGTTAATTTTCCTCCCATTACTCAAAAAGATGATATTCTGTGTTTCCCCAACTATTTTGGCCAAAGAACCAATTTTCTAAAGTGATAATCCCACATATAACTTATGAAATTGAAGTTACTAATGTTGAGACAGGAATGTAGGCCTGACCCTAACCTGAGGTCCTATACTCTCTTACCCCCTCTCCTTGCTTTCTGTCCGCTGTACACGGGTGACGTGCTGAGGCATAAGATCACAGCTGTATGCTGTGATACAATGTTTTAAACTAGTCTCCTGTCGTTTAGATCATTTCTAAAGTTTCCTTTTTTAAACAGTTCTGCAACAAACACCTTGGGGCTAGCCTTGGCTCTGTATTAATGCATGTTTATTTCCTTAGGACAATTTTAGAGGAGTGAAATTTCTACATTAAAAATATATGCACATTTAAGGCTTCTTAAAAATCAAGTTTGCAAAAAAATTTTCTTTTAGAAAGTCTGTACAAAGGAACTTAATTCTGGGTGTTTTATTACCAATAAAATATTTGGTAAATGGCAAAACTAGAAATTTTAAAATAAACACCAGAAATCATTAAAGAGAGTGAGAGTTAAGACTGCTACATCATGTCTTCCTCCTCCTCCCCCTCCTCCTTCTCCCCAGCCCCTCCCCCCTCCTCTTCCTCCATCTCCATTCTTCTCGCCTCCTCCCACCGACCAGGATTTGTCCTTCCCTCCCCAAAGCATTTGATTCTTTAATGCTTGCACAGAACTTGAAAACAAAGACCCTACCTTCAACGAGCTTATATTTAAGACAAACAACGTGGTAACTTGTGGAGAAATTTATGCTAATTTCTGTGTACCAGGCTAACATAGCGAACACTCCGGAAACAGGATGTTCAAGGGCTAACCTGGCCCTAATGATGGAGGCGCTTCTTAGAGAACTGAAGTATAGATACAATTGTAACAGGGCAGCAGTAAAGGGCCATTAAAGGAAACTATTTCCTTCTGGTGAAGAAGATAAAATGAGTGGCCTGGGTGGAGATCTAACCTTCCAGTTGGGCAGGGTCAATGGCTTGGCTAAGGGACCAAGCCCCTTCTCAAGAGAGCGGGGGCCACACCTAGGAAGATGGGCGTACCTTAAGTCATGCTTAAGAGATAGGCAGAATAGTTTTCCCCTTAAAGTCACGCTGTACTTTCTTTTCTCAGAATTCTCACTCCCTCGTGCAGTCTCTTAAGAATGTAACTATGGTGCTCTTTAAAGTTTGCTCAGTTATTCAGAAAAGTGTAACTTTTCATTGTCTTCCGTCTTTTTTCTAAGCATGCCTTTCTTAACACTTTGGGCTTCCTTCTTTCTCTGAGGTATCCCTCCCCATGCTGCTGCTTGTCTGTCATGTGGCTGATCTCCTTGCCTGCTTAGCAAGCTTCTCTTCTCTGTTCCCCTCCTTTGGGCAGCTGCTGCACTTTAAAACTTCCCTTCTCTGTGATTTTTTTTCAACACTGATAAAATTGTCTTGAACTTCTTTTTGAGTCTATTCTTAATTATATTTATGATTGAAACTAAGAACCTTAAGAAGGGGCCCAAGTTTCCCCAATATCATCTGGTAACCATGAAGGGACTCCCCAAAGCTTCTGGTAAAAATCTGACTACAAAACCACACTGTCCTATAACCGTGTGTGTCCACCGGGTACAGGGCCCATGGTTTGCTGAGTGCTAGCTACATCAGGGTAACAGGACGTCCCTGTGGGAGCTATCCAGGAGACCCTTCTCCATGTCACCTCTGGCTGCCTTGCTCCTGGTCATTTGCCTCATTGCTAGTCCTTGAACCCTGGAACCCTACAGAAGTAGGGCCAGTCATGTTACATGGGTAGAGAAGCCACATGTGACATAACAGGAAAGCGGGTATTGCCGTCAATTTGGGTAAGTTCTTCCCTCTTTTTTTTCTTTTAATAAAGAAACTGGCTTCAATCCTCCTAAATGTTCTTTCATTCTTTGTGTAGAATAGAGTTTTAAATCATCGAGATCTCTCTTCAGAAAGCAGCTAATAAGGGCAATAGATAGTGGAAGTGATGGCTACAAAGCAATGCTCTCATTTTTATTTGTCTTTTTTTTAATAGGTCTCTGAGGGCCTTTAAGTTAGCATTGGATTTAAATCTGAAAGGTCCTTTAAGTGGAATTAATTTTTTTTCAGTTGATAATTTCCTCAAAAGGGAATCATCCTTCACCGTCTTCTATGCCACAGGTCAGAGCCACATACACTTTTTCCACTCCTGAGAAATATTTACATGACCCTGGAAATGTCATTATATAATATAGGCATAAACTATTTACTGGTAATAAATCATAAAGAAATTTACTTTGAAATAACTCCTTTGTACACAACACTGCCGTTTTTGAAAGATGAGGACAAAGCTGCATGGGATGAACTGGCTACCCTTGCCTATCTCCTCACAAAGAATTAAATCTCTGCTGAATATTTTACACTACAGGACACAGAGCTTCTTCCCTGGTTCTTCAGTGTTGGTTGATACTTTGATTTTATAATCATCAATTCCGAGGGTGCCACTTTGCATAAATACATAGGATAAAAGAGAGAAGTGTGTTGAGACCATTTCAGAAATTGCTGGGATTTCACTCATAAATCAAGCCAAGATTCACTTAGTGACCTTTTAAAAACTGATAACTTAAGTCTCAAACAGCAGCTCACACACACACACACACCCATGCACGCACACACACACACATGCACACACACACACATTCACACATACACACATGCACACACACACATGCACGCAGACGCACATGCACGCACACACACATACACACATACACACATGCACACACACATGCACACATACACACAATGCACACATACACACATGCACACACACATGCACACACATGCACACATACACACAATGCACACATACACACATGCACACACACGCACACACATGCACACATACACACATGCACACACACATGCACACATACACACACGCACACACACCCATGCACGCACACACACACATGCACATGCACACATACACACACATGAACATGCACACATACACACATGCACAC
>JADRCH010000005.1:20091520-20229329 GCA_019843965.1 Rhynchomys soricoides | reverse complement strand
ACACACATGAACATGCACACATACACACATGCACACACACATGCACACACACACATGCACGCACACGCACATGCACACATACACACACATGCACACAAACACACATACATGCTCACACTCTTTGAAAATTTCATGCAATATCTTGTGATCATAATGACCCCCATACTTACCCCAGATTTAAGACCCCTTAACTTACCCCAGATTCATTCAACCTCCCCCCCAATTTTAGTCTGCAGCCAGTACCTCACTGATGGGGTCTCTAGAATTTAATAACATACAGTCTGCCAACTTACATCTAGCTTTCTAAGATTCTGAGTGCTGTGTGCATGGCAGTGTCCTTCGAGAACCTCTGAGACAGGAGACAGATGCTTCACCTTCCCAGCTACTCTGACATGGGGTGGGAGATAGATATTTGAAGGTTTCTGGTGACTCGCTGATATCATATTTTTGTCTAAAAATTGGACCACATGTAAAGTAGTCGCTACAGAGGAAGGTAGGAGAAATAGAGATTGGAGGAGAGACATTTTCTCTATTGTAAGCTTAATTAACCAAGGTGTGATCGCTCATACCTGGAATTCCAACATTCAGGAGGATTGCCAGGACTACTAGGCTAGCCTGGATTCCATAGAGAGTTCTAGGCTAGCCTAGACTACAACATGAGACCCTGCTTTAAATAAATAAGCAAGCTAACAAACAAATGGATACTTGTTTCATGCTCCTAAATTAAAGTCTAATTAGTTGGGCAAGATGCAGGCCCTTTAGTGTTAATGTATCTGGAATAAGGCTGAACACTAGGGCAAGGCCCTGGGTGGTGGGGGAGGAGATGCTGTGAAGTTAAGATGTTTGGCTTAAGCAATGCTGCCTTACTATGCCATTGCTAAGTAGCAGGAATGCTTAGGAGCAATCGTGCCAAGCTAAGTTGTTGATGTTTTACAAAGAAGACACTCTTTTTTCTGTGGATCAAGCATAATTACTTTATTTGTCTGGGATCTCATTGTAGAACTCATTACTAAATCTACCAGGATGTAGAGGGCATCAAGATGATTTAGGCGCCTTATAAATGTCTCTACACTCTCTAGTAATTCCCATCGTATGTTAAATGCTTCAGTGTGACAGAAAGATGTAACTTAGCAATGTGACTGAGAATGACTTTGGAAACAGCTGTCCCCCCCCTCCCCCCATTTTTCTTTAAGAGGAGAAGAGAGCTGTGGAGAGAGCCTTAAACTCCACAATTAATATTTTACTATATGGGCCCTAACCCTGTTCTCATTCAAGCCCTTGATTGCTTTATTAGAAGTAATTGCTTATCTCAGTTTAAGAAAATTGGCTGAGACAAGCTGCTTACTTTCATGTCTCACTCATAGGAACCTTCTATTAAGTATTTGCAATACAGTTTTTTAACTCTTAAGATTGAGCACTCTAGACTCCCATACAGAAGGAAGAGGTATGTTCTTCTAACACCAATCCATTACTCCTATTAAAAAATATCATTCCTACCAATGTCCAATGGTCTTTTGGTACCTAATGATCCTGACAAGAGCAAATACAGCCACGTGGATTTGGGATCAGGGGAGAACAGGGTCATTTGTCTGTGGTGCTGTGGTTCTCCCAGCACATTTTCTTTTTCAATTTTCTCCCTCAGTTTTCTTATTACAATTACTGTTTGGTTCATTATGACACCTCTCATCGTTATGACATGTCAGGCTCACAAGCTGGGAAAAGATTAATGGTCAAAGAAAGTACAGTGTTTGGCATTAGAGCTACATTTAGCTGTTAATATAACTGAGTGGAAATACCTGAAATCCATTCATAAGATTTATGCTTGTTCTGGAGAAAGTGGTATAGGTAGAAAATGTTTAGATGTACAGCCTGAGATGTTGGCAGGTACCATGTGCATTTCAATCGTTCATTCTTTCTTTCAGTCAACAAGCCTGGAGCATCAATTATGTGTGCATGTTCTGCACTAAAGTTGAACTAAGTACTACTAATAAGATCCAGGCTGATAGGGACATGGGGTAAGATGGATACACTGGATGGTCTTTATGAATGGGGAACTATTTACCAAGGTTTGCCCACCCTGAAGACTAGAATCTTGATTCTTGTCGTCTATGTCCTTGAGAATGGTAAATAGAAGTTCTTTTTCTCGACTCTGTTCTTGTCCCTCTGTCCTTGTCCTCCTCCTTAACCCTGTGGTACATATGTGTGTGTGCATGTGTACATGTGCCTGTGTGTGTGTGCGTCTGTGTGTGTGTGTGTGTGTGCCCCAGAAGTTGACATTGTATGTCTTTCTCAGTCCCTTGTCCATTTCAGGGTTTCTCATTGAACTTAGATCTGACCGATTCTGCTGACTTTCTGGCCGGCAAGCCCCAGGGATCCTCCTGCCTCTGTTTCCAAGCACTGAGATTCTCAGCATGCACAACTGCCCTGCCTGCCTGTTCACGAGGGTGCTGAAGATCTAAAGTGAGGGCCTCTTCCTTGGACAGCAAACACCTTCCTCCCTGAGCCATGTCCCCAGCCCCTCCCTCACCAGAGGTTCCTTTACACAGACCTTTGTTGAGAGAAATCAACAACTCAATCAACGCAGGAAAGAAATATAGATTCATTGACTCCATTGTATAGTAAATAAAAAAATAAAGACTATATAGTTAGTCTGACATAAGCCTCTATTTCTTTTTACCAGAGAATGGTTTGTTGCAACTAAAAGGAAAATTCTGGTCACATTGCCTCATTTTTTCCCATGGTACTGAGTGTCAATGTAGCTGATCCTATGGGGTATTTGGAGATTTCCCCTTGATGCTGTGGGGCTCTGAGACGTGACTCCAGAGAGTGAAGGTTTGTTTCTGGACCTTGGAGGACTGTTCTAGGACTTGTTTATGATAGTTGTCCAAATGTTCTTTCTGTGAAAATTTCTTCTTGGCCCTATGGCTTTGGGTGGGTGGATGGGAACCTTAAAAAAAAAGAGTCATTTTCTGCTCGGATATCTAAGTGTAAAAGCTTTGTCGTTGCTCAGCGTGAGGAGCCCACTGCAGCTCTGCAGCATTGTTTAACACATACTGGGGTAGAAACAGGTTGGGAGTGGCTCAGAGGTGGGGTTCCTTAGTCACCTGTTATTCAATAGACTACAGTCAGCATAGTAGGCAGGAGATGCAAAGACTTACTAAAGTAGGGTGTTCCAGTCCCCATCCAGTTCTGATGAGACAGAGAAAGGGAGGGAGGGAGGGAGGGAGGGAGGGAGGGAAGGAGAGAGAGAGAGAGAGAGAGAGAGAGAGAGACAGAGAGACAGAGACAGAGACAGAGACAGAGAGACAGAGAGAGACAGAGAGAGAGTAAAACATGTAATCACAGCTTTAATAGCAGTATGTAGAATGCAGGTAGAGAATGAAGGCACTATGTGGTCAGAGAAAGGGTATTTAATCCAGGAAGGTTGAAAGCATATGACATTTTGCTAGATAGTATAATTTTTCAGATAGTTGATTATACCTTAAGATGTTTGTGTCTCTATGTTAGGGAACTGGGAAATACCGTACTGTGTTTGTTGAGGGAGCATCCTGTTGTTCTATTTCATTAGCCTTTAAAATATGAAATATCCTAGGGGATATTTAGGAAATATTCCCTGCAAAAATCTTAGCAGAGCCGATGCTGCAAATATGGCTGCAAGCCAGGGAAGTGGGAAGAAGAGCAGAAACACTATGTACAAAGGCAGGGAGAGAAAGGCTGGGGGTGGGGGTGGGGATGCTGGATGGAATGGCTGGGGCTGGAAGGAAAGCGGATGAAGGCCATGGCTGGGGGTGGCCATGGAGAACCTTATGTGCTGAATGAGGAAATGTCTGGAAGGCATGAATGAAGGTGAGATAATATTGGTCTTTGAACAGGAACAAGACACAATCAGATTTCCAGAGAATGAAAGAAGAGACAAGGCTGGAGGCAGGAAGAGCAAGGGGAAGGCTGTTGTGACCAGGGCTGTGAATACAGTGCCATGGACTTAGACAAGAGTAATGGGAAGATTGGGAAGAAGTGAATGCTTCACTAGACAGGTAGTTGATTAGATGGGATTTGGTGACTGGACAACAGAGGCATGAGGAAGATGTAAAATCCCCTCTCCTTGGCCATCGGCCTTTCATGAACCCTGGTTGGTTTTTACATGAAAATGAAAAAAATTGCTATATATGGTACAGGATATTGAATGCAGGACCTCACACATAGTAGGTCAAAGTTCTACCACCATGACATACCCTTAACCAGATACTTACTTTTAGATGAATATGTCTGTCATGTTTAGTTTTGACTGTCAACTTGACACACTGCAAATCACCTGGGAAAGGAATCTCAGTGAGGAATTGTCTAAATTAGGCTGGCCAGTGGGCATGTTTCTAGGAGACCTCCCTCATTGGGCTCATAGAGGTGGGAAGAGCCACCTTGAATGTGAGCAGTGCTGCTTTCATGACTGGACCCTGAACTGAGTGAAGAGGAGAAAGTGAGCTGATGATTGACATACATGTATGAATCCAGAGAGCACTCACATCATGCATGAGTTCATTGGTCTCTGCTCTCGACTCTGAGTGTAATATGACAGTTCTCTCAAGCCCATGCTGCTGTGACCCCTCTGCTGTGACAGACAGAAAGCTAGAACTGTGAGCTAACGTACATCCTTTCTCACACCCATGCTTTTGTCTGGGTATCTAATCTTAGCAACAGGAAGTAAAACTATGAACACTCCAGACATGAAACGATGTAGGGACAAGACAGGCCTTCTCTTCAAAACTCCACCGTGTAGAATAACTTCTAACTTAGATGTCCCACGGGGAAAACTCTTTGAAACTTTCTATGCCAAGGAGATTATGTGGGCTTGTCTATCAACTGATGTGATATTTGGGCCCTGTCATCCTCTGGAACAGGTCCCCTGTTAGCTGGGAGCAGGCCACACCTATGATCAGCAGTATTGTAGTCAAGGAGTCCTGCCTGTTATCACTCCAGCCTACAGTTAGAGACCTATGAGTCTGCTGGTACAGTTTTCTGCTTCTGCTATTTTTTCAGTAGGAAATCTGCATGCATACTGAATCTCTGCAAATTCCTAGAAGCAAAACACTGTGTGAACTATGACCTCCTTCAACAAGAGAGGACACTGTGCTGTGCCTAAAGGCTGGGAGCTGGCTCCAGCTGCTCTTCCCCACATCTAGCCTGTTTCTTTCTCTTTCTCCTCCTCCTCTTCCTCCTCCTCCTCCTCCTCTTCTTCGAGCAACTCAGCAAAATAAAATTTGGTTTATTGTTGGACATTGTTTCATACATACATCAAACAGGCTAATGAATAAATATACAACAACTTCATAGACAGAAAGAAAAAACCCTGTTATTTTGGGTCATTTAAAACATCTCATAATATATGTGTGTGTGTGTATATATATACATATATATATATTACAGCTAAGTATACACACATACTAACACACATTTGCACACACATAGACACATATACACACACAAGTACATATATATCCACACATGCACACACACACACGTACACACACAGTGCCTGAAATAAGACTGCTTAATTTTTGTTGTCGGGGTGTTTTTTGGTTTTTTTTGTTGTTGTTTCTTATTTTTTGCAAGTTTTTTTTCTCCTTTGAAATTATAACAAACATGGTCATACCACAAAATCGGAAATAGGACAAAGAAAGCTCTGAAGTATTGTTTGTTCACCTATCATTAAAAATGGCTGACCCCAAATAATACAAAGCTATAAAATATAAATTTAAAAATGCAAGTTTTCCTTTTAAAGTACTTTTAAAAAAAAATAAAGCTGGGCCTTGGAGGTTTGGGTTCTTCTTCCCTCCCCCCTGGCAAATTCACACCGTGGCATTAGTGGCGTGGTGGCGAGTGTCTGCCGTCTGTGGTGGCACTGCCCATTCTGTGCCTTGTGACCTGCTTCTCTGCTTGAAGGCGACCACATTTAGAATGTGGAGTGTGACAAGGTCAGGACAGCCTTGACCTTACTTTTTCCTTTCTTGCGGTGTGGTCATCCTCCTCAGCCTCTGCTTCCTGGTATCAGCATCCCCTTCCTCTTCCTCCCCCTCCCCCTCTTCCACCTGCTCTTCCTCCCCAGTTTCCTCCTCTCCTTCCTCTACCTCACTGTCTGCCTCCCGCTCCCTATTTTCCTCATTAACATCCCCACTGCAATCCCTCCATAGACTACCTCCTCTCAGCTTCTGTCTTTTTGGAGTGCTGGGTAGCGATTTCCTAGCTGTGTACACACGTGTGTGACATGGTGGGGCACACTAGTAATACACTACAGGGGAGAGAGAAAGAGAGTGAGAGTTCAAGGAGCCTGACTAGCAGGCTCCCAGAGTCAAGAAGACCTTGATGAAGACAGCAACAAGTGAGCAGCCAGACTCATAATGTAAAGATGACTTTTTGTAGCAGTTGTGGATTCTGGCCTGTTATTAATGTCAGCCCCCTCCTACCTACTATACAGACTAACTCATCAACTACTATCTGTTTACCCTCATCACACCCAAGCCATCTGATCCATCCTCTTCTGTAGAATTTTAGATTTTTCTTTCATTATTGAGCAGTGTCTATCTTTCTATTGAGGCTGTTCTACCTAAATCCTGCTGTTGTATTCCATGCTCAAGACAAGGATTGCACCTACTCTGCTTCTAAGCCTTACTGAGCCTCAGTATCTCTGGAGCTGCTGGTTAAGTTCCTGGCTTGCCCATCCTGCATTTCTGAGTCAGGAGAACAGAGCTATAACCTAGGAATCAGCATCCTGACTGCAGCTCTCTCCTTTAGCACCCCTGTGGCTCTGACTTGTTGAGACCAGGTGTGATGGTTTGTATATGCTCTGCCCAGGGAGCGGCACTATTAGAAGGTGTGGCCCTGTTGGACTAGGTGTGATCTTATTGAGTAGGTGTGTCACTGTGGGTGTGGGCTATAAGACCCTCATCCTAGCTGCCTGGAAGCCAGTATTCTGCCAGAGCCTTCAGATGAAAATGTAGAATTCTCAGCTCCCCCAGTCCCATGCCTGTCTAGGTGCTGCCATGCTCCTGTCTTGATGATAATGGACTGAACTTCTGAACCTGTAAGCCAGCCCCAGTTAAATGTTGTCCTTATAAGAGTTGCCTTGGTCATGGTGTCTGCTCACAGAAGTACAACCCTGACTAAAGACACCAGGCTTTGAGGAACCCCATGCTCTGCTACTGCAGAGCAGCAGCACTGTTCTCTAACCATGAGACACGGGCTTGGTTGGTTCACCCCTGCTCTACCAGATCTGTGCCTTGGAATAAGTCACTCCAATTCCCTGAGCTTGGCTTAACTTTTCCTTTTTCTCTTTAATCCTTTATTCTTTTAAATGGAGTCTCATTACATACCCCAAGGTGGCTTTGATGATGTATAGCCAGGCCTTCCTTGAGTGCATTTATGACTTCCTCTTTACACCAGAATTGCAGGCATATACAACCAAGCCTGAGATTTTTATTATTATTATTATTTGGGAATTTCATACATGGATATAACAAAGCGTGATCAAATCCACATTTTATTCCCTCCTCCAGTTTCTCCCTGTCCACCCACCATTGCTTCCTCCCAACTTTATACAGTCTTAAAAAACAAAACAAACAAACAACCCCCCCCAAAAAAACCAAAAACAGACAAAAACAAAAAAAGAACAACCCTAGTCTGCTTAGTGTACATTGCTGTGGAACAATCTGTTGGAGCATGGATAGCCCTCTCAGAAACTGCACCTCAGGGTCTTGTATATGCCAGGCAACCACTCTGCCAATCACACCACCCTCCACCCCATTTCTTCCAGCCTGGAGGAGCAGGGAACAGACATGGACAAATATTGCACTTGAGTTTCTAAACGTCCTTGCATGAATATCTTTCTGCTTTACCATCCGAGCACACAAACACTAGCTGCTTTCTCTCTTTCTGGTACCCGGGCTCTTGGTGATACTCAGTGAGGAGAGCAGCAGCAGGCAGATGGCTGCTGCCCCCCTCATCCCTCCAAGCAGCAGGCAGATGGCTGCTGCCCCCCTCATCCCTCCAAGCTGCGTCTTACCAGTACGTCCCTCCCACCAACTCTCACCGATTCTTTATGATGAGTGTCCCAAGATCTTTGCTTTCTCCCCAGATGTCAGGCCCAGCCACTTCTCCCACATCTTAACACATGAATTCACTTCAAACTCACAGAGAAACTAAAACCCACAAGAAAGAAATTGCCTCTCTTCCTCTAAGCCTCCAGGCTCAGTGTTGTTGCTCATGGCCTTTCCTGTCCTTCTGTTAGTCTGTCTCATCCTCCTCCTGAGTTACTCTTCTTAGATGCTTTAGAATTCCTTTTTTTTTTTTTTTCACATCCTGCTCCCACAAGGACCCTCTCTATCCTCATCCTTTACCTCTTCCTCTCTACAACGCATTTCTATGGCTGAACGATTAGTACCAATAACAGATTGATACATTCTCAGTGGTATGCACATGAATCTACACAATTTAATATATCTCAGAGATATATGTTTTTTGGGAAGAAATGTGAAACTTGACGGAATCAAAATGGAATCACTCAGATCAACCCCAGCAGGAAGAAAAGTAAAATAAACTGAGAGGTTGTAAAGGCAGGGCCCATACACATGGTCACCCAAAGACTCTTCTCGAACCTCAGCCTTGCTCAAAGAGTGTTCACACCTTATCAGAAAGGACCTTGACAAGGATATGTGCCCACGCCCGTCTTACTGCAGACTGGCAGACTGATGCCACTCTTGCTAGTAATCATCATGGCCAAGGATCATTGCTTCAAGGCAGCTGATGTCATACTCCTCATCTTTACCTGTAAGTCTTGCTTTATCTTCTTGGGATGTGCTCACAGATTCCATGGTGTGTATTCCCACTGCTACTATCTACTACTTCCAAATAGCACCATTATTGGTAGGAGGAATCTCGCAGCTTGTTTGGTTTCATATATGTAATTATAAACCTTCACCCATTATGTGTTCTAGTTTTCCCTTTCTGAATCATAGTGACAATTAGATCAGTTTGGGGAAGAGTCCCCTGGAACCATTGTTTCCAGCTTAACTGAGTTGATCAGCACATTTCCAAACAGGGTTCCTACAGACTTTTATAGGTTCTCGCTGGCCCCTTCCCATGTAACATCACCACACGAGCATTTCATCTGTAACATTGGACATTCTTCCAAACTAATTAGTAGAACTCCTGGCAAGTCATTATTTATTTAACCTTCATCCATTACATTTTCTAGTTGTCTGTATCACCAACAGTACTGAAGTAGCTCTGTGAATACAAATGTCTGTCGGTGCCTTGTTGGGAGTGGATTCCTAGGAAGGGTGTTATTCAGTTAGAGGAAGTGATCTTGATACTTCCTGCCAAACTGCTTTCCTGGCTGGCTCTATTCACTTTCATTCTTAATAACGCCGGTAGCATCCAGCACTAGATGTTATGTTTCAGGTCTTTTCAATGGAGAACTGCTTGATAGTTCCTGACTTTCTTTGCTACTGTGGAATTGGGGTTGAGGCAAGCTGGACACAGGTCTCCAGCCGGCTGGCTCCTCTGGAGACATTCTAGTCTCTCCCTGTCCCTCCCTGGGCACCTTCAGAAGGCACATTTTGGTGGAGGAGGTTGTAATGAAGAATACAGCTTTTGTTGAGCTGACGCCATAGAAAACGATGTTCCCATCCACACCCATCCCCAGTTGACCCACAAAATCTGTTCTTTTTCCTTCCCGCAGAGGTCCATCTCTGTGAGCCCTACTTGTTACTTAGCCTCTCTGGCTCTGGGGTTTGTAGCATGATTTACTACTTTACTTTGTAAAGTAAGTACATGAAGTACTTACTTTACTTTGTAGCTAATATCCATTTGAAACAGAGGGGTGGATCTGGAGGAGAGAGGAGGCATGGGAGAAGTGGGGGGAGGGGAAATGAGGTCCGGCTGTAATGTATGAAAGAGTAAATAATAAAAAATAAAAATTTAAAAAGAATTAAATTACATTCTCGATGAATATTTTGTACACAGGAAAACTTCTGTTTCAGATCAGATATGGGCAAAGAAGAGAGGGCAAGTAAAAAAGACTGTTTTCAGGTATAGCTAGCAGGTCTCTGGCAGAATCACAATTAGCATTTACTCTGCTGGAACTTTCTACCGTGGTTAAGATGTTTCAAACTGTTTGTGTTGTGTCTGAAACTAGATTCAGCATTTTAAGCGCTGAAGTTCGCAATCTCTGCTTTATCGCTGATACATACTAAGTGGTTCCTCACCATCCTAGGTATCTTAATTAATAAGAATCATTTTATCACGTGGAACTTTCAAATCATCTTTTTGATGCTCCATTTTACTGCAATAGAGATGAAAATAAAACACAGTTATAGGATGCTGATTCGACCCAAGGTGGATAGCTTTCACATCTCAGAGTTCCATGCAAGGGAGTGATTAAGCAGTCCACATTGCGTGTATTCCCAAATTTATATTTCTGTTGAAATGTAATGGTTAGATGGATAAGCAGTAATTGCTACACTGAGAACAGAAATTAATACGACTTATCTCTTCTCCAAACTGCAAGGTGTATTTTATATACAATCTCAGAATGCTAATAAAACAATCTAGTTTCCATTTATTAGAATTAGAGATGCAGAAGCCTGCATTTCTGATGACTACTTTTAACAACAACAACAAAAAAAATATTTTAGAGTTATCAGACTGTCTGGGTTCTCTAGGGAATGTCTGATTTAAGTGAGCCAACCTACACACAAACAGCCACGTAGCACATAGGAGTGGTAAGGGAGGTGGCAGAATTACCAGGAGGTCCCTAAATCAGTCCTGTCAGCAACCTCTTGCTACTGATCACAAATTCAAATTTTCATCTGAGACCTGAGGGTTAGGAGCTCAGGGGACAGGGCAGGGCAGTGTGTGTTTTAATAAACCCCTGATGCACCTTAAATGTATTTAAGAGCTACATGCCTTCCTTTACAAATGGGGGAGTGAAGCCCAGAGAGGTTAATTACCATTCCCCAACGCAACAGAGAAGTCAGTGGCACTACCGAACCAGGACTCCTTGTTGCTAGACAAAGCAGTTTTCTACAACAAGCTGCCTTCCTGCGGTACCAGGCAAGGATGACAGTATGTTTAGCATGCTCTGGCCTAACAATGAGGCAAGATATCGGGGAATTTATTTTAGGAAGGGGTACTTAATGCTTCAAGATGAACTAAATCCCTGGACTTCATAGTTTAATCTGAAGCATTTGGGAGAGTTCTTGATTATGGTCATAAAACATGCAGGAAGGTCTGAGTAAACTCCACCCAGATGGCTGTCATGGGAAACCTAAAACTGTAACTTTATACCTTTGAGAGGATTGCCACGTTTAAATGGCCTTAATCCCCACCAGCGGAGACAAGTGTCAGGAAATTTTACCCAGTTGAATCTGCACAGTCTACCTCAATGATCTGAAAAGAGACACTTGGTTCAAAAGAGAAACTCTTACCATGGCTGCGATTGAAAAATAATTTTGAGAAACTCATTTTTATGGCATGTGAAGAATCTCAAGGATGATAAAAAAAATGAAGTACTTTTTAGCTCACGATGACCTTATTAAGCGATTAAGTATCTCTTTATTTAATCAAGTTATATTTAACCAGATGGAAGGAGGCATTTAGACATTTATTTGATTGAATCCCTTTCAAAGTCAGCAAGGACACCTCAAGTCTTAAAAGCATCAAGGAAGTGATATCTCACTTTCCATGGTAGTTCCTCTTTCAGCAGGAAGTCAATGATCCATGTGCCACTGTCTTTGCTAAAATGGAGATCTGTGTGCACAAAGTAAACATAAATCAAAAGTGTATAAGGCATCGGGACTTATAGGTCATAGATGTCACCTGTGTCTATTTGCATCTTAAGAAAGGCTTATAGAAAATACCCACAGAATTCTCATGTAAACTCAAATTCCCATCCAGGCAATCCCAGCATGCTACTGGAAAATCAGCAGGAGGCAGAGAACACTACACCAGCACTGGCTCAAAGAAATCCAGTGTGAGCCTCATACTCAATGTCAGATTTCCTAGTGATCATACTAGAGAAGTAAACAGAAGTGAAATTTAATTTTACTAATAGTTTATTTAACCTAGTATACATCCAAAATATTCTTCCAACATGTAACTAATCTTTAAAAAAAACTACTAATGACATTTTATATGTTTTAAACTGACTTCAACAGTCAAGCATCCATTTTATATGTAGACATGTCTCATCTTAACAACATGCCTTCCAGCATTCATTTAGCTACATGTAGCTAGTGACTTCAGTTTCACACACCACGGGGATAGACTCTCCATCTACTGGATATGATGTCAGATGTCCCGTTAGCCTGCTTCCACCTCAGTCCCACTTTCATGTTAGAAGGACTTGAGTCAACACAGGATACACCAAGACGGACACACAGCACTGAGGAGATTTAGCCCCAGAGGGACAAAGGGCAGGGAATAAGAGACAAAGACAGGAAATAGAGGATGAGGGAGCAGGAAAAGGGAAAGGGAGAGAGGGTATTTGCCCCAGAGGGACAAAGGACTCCCTCTGGATAGAGACAAGACAGACATGGTCCATAGGCACCTGGCAGTTTATAAAGGGAAAGGGAGAAGCCCTGTTTTAGAATGAGGTGTTTAATTTTGATTGGGCAGGTTAATCACGGTAGTTAAAAGGGGGCTTTTGATTGCTGGACTTTAATACTTTGATAGCTGGACCTTGGGGGCTAGCTTTAGGAATATGATCTAACAGTTTTAGGAAGGAGGAGAAGGGTAGAAAATAAAACCTGTTGGCCTGCCAGAGCCCTTCACCGGTTATCATATTTCCCCTCTGATCTCCACAAACAACTCTCAGAATGCCATGCTGTTTTATGCCCCACTCCGCTCCCATTTCCTGCTCCTTCTCTCCCTGGATCCCAAGGCCTTACATACCAGCCTATGTTGATGACTCTTACATTTCCATTTCTACTGAGACTGCTCTCCTGGGTGCCAGATCTTTATATTCAATTTCATATTCAAGTTCTGTCTTGTATATCTAATAGATGCCGAAAGAAACTGTGATTGAAATGAACAGTGATTGCTGAATCTTAACAATACCATCTTATTTTACTTTAATAAGCCCTGGTCATGGCAGGAAATGGCAGCAACACTTACCTGCCTTAAATGTCTGTCTTGTCCCCAGTCCACATCTAATCCACCAGCTGACTCTGTGACTGTATGTATGAATATTCTTCTCTACCTCCACAGTTGTAACCCATTCTTAACACTATCCCCCTCCTGGTGCATCACAGTAATGGTCTCTGTGATGGCTATTCCTGGTTGTCAACTTGACTACATGTGGAATGAACTACAATCTAGAAATGGAGGGCATACCTGTGATCCAGATCTTGAGGCTGGAAGACACAGGTTTCTGACCCAGATCTTGATGTGGAGATCTTGAGGCATGGTGGCCATGAAAAGCTTAGGCCCAGACAAGGTGGTGTACACCTTTGATCCCAGGAGACTGAGGCAGCAGATCTCTGAGTTCAAGGCCAGCCTGGTACAAAGTAAGTTCCAGATCCAGGTATGATGGTACACACCTTTAATCTGGACCACACCTTCTACTGTAGGCCTACATAAGGACATTGGAAGAAGGAAGATTCACTCTTCACTTGTTTGCACTTACTTGGCTGTACATCTGTTGAAACCTACTTCTTCAGAATTCTATCTTTAATAGAAGACCAAGTGAAACAACTAGCCTTGTGGGACTGAGCAACTACTAGATTCTTGGATTTCCCATTCACAGCTGCCCATAGTTGAGTTAGTTGAACTATAGACTGTAAGTCGCTATAATAAATTCTCTTAATATAGAGAGACATTCCATAAGTTCTGTGGCTCTAGGGAACCCTGACTAATGCAGTCTCCCAACCAGCTCTCCTTGCCTGTCATTTATTTACCATCTAGAAAGAGATTAGATTTCAGATCATAAACCATGTCATCTATTTCTTCTGCTCCTGGCTCCTCCATTAGTGATAAGGACAAGAGAGCATGTTCATCATCATTAGTTATGAGGAGCTGCAGACTAAGTTCATAGTGAACTATGTAGCAGAATAGATGCTGTAAATAAGACAGGCAACAGTCAATGTTGGTGTGGCATAGGAAACGAGAACCTTCAGACATTGCTGTTGTGACTGTAACATAGTGTGGTAACCTTCAGAAATAACTGGACAGTTTCTTAATTGTTAAACATAAAACTACTGGACAATTCAGCAAGTCCATTTCTTGATAGCCATCTGAGAGGCATGGTGGGAAACATGTCTACATAACAACTGGCCCACAGCAGCATTGGCTATAATAGACACACTCTGTTAGCATATAGTTGATAAACCATGGTGCATCCACACAACAGGACACTATGTAGTGACAGAAAGGAGAAACTGATACCTGCTACACAGAACCTCAGAAATGCCAAGTGAAAGAAACCAGAGGCCAAAGGCTAGTGCTATTTGCATCCATTTATAGACATTTTCATTGAGTGGGGAAAGAAGACATGATACTGGGAGAAGAATGTTCTCAAATGGACTCATGATGATAGCTGTACTCCTCAAATTATATATACATATACACACACACATATATATATATATATACATACATATACATATATACATACATATACACATATATATGCATATACACACATATACATACACATGCACATATATACACATACATATATATGTGTATGTTTCTATAAATATATATGTCTGTATACTTACATATATATGTGTATATATATATACACATGTATAAACATTGAATTGCACACTTGAAATGGTTAGTTTATTGGATTAAATATGCATAATATACCCCAATAAAGACTTAAAAAAGCACCCCAACCTTCATTACTTATAATTAAGCCACAATTCCTTAGCATGACCCGTCACATGATTCATGGTTGACCCTCCTTCCTAATAACCTGTTCTTCGTTCCAAAAGCAACATTTTTCCTACCAACCTTCCAACACACCCAGTCTGTTCCTGAGGTGAGAAGCTTGCTCTGGAGCTGAGGTCAATCCTCTCCCACATCCTCAGGGGCCGACTTTCTTCTCAACATCAATTTGCAGTTAGCAGACTTTAAGCAAATCTCTCCCAACCCAAGCCCAAGTCATCCTCTGCAACTTCCCAGCCTTTGCCCTCTCTGTGAACCTCTTTCTGAAGGTCACCAGTACTTAAAGCTGCTTCTCTGCTCACATGTTCACCACTGACCGCCCTGATCTGCCCTATGTCCCCATTGAGGGCCTTACCAGTGTTTAAAATACCGTGTTCTGAACAGTGAGTCCTGTAACCAGGAAGTTCACAGGAACCAGGCTGACTGACTAACTTGTTGACTGTTCTTGGAAGTTTCATTTCATTTTCTGAACCACAAATAAATCTGTTAAAAAAACAGATTAAATTATATCTCTTACCCCACAAGGACTGTTTGTGAGGCTGGGACCATGCTTTTGTGAAAGCTCTTTGTACACAAAGCTGGCTGTGATTAGTTTATGAGATTACCTCAGGATTCCTTTAGAACATTCTTCTGTTTACATGTTTCAGGGTCAAGAGAATTCTGCAAATGAAAGGCTGAGTGGTACACTGTGTACCAAGGTGAGGGAAGCCAAGTGTGCACAAGCAACTGTCCTCGTGTGGCAATATGATGAAGCCAGTGTTCTTCCATGGATTGGACAGGAAATGTCTTGTCTTTTCCCTGAACTCCACAAGAGTTGGTGAAGAGAGCCTCATGAAACCTCCTAGGGAGCCTGGCTATTCTTCTCTGGAGTCAGCAAGGATCTGCGGAGCTCAGTTTGTCCGCTCTTGGTCTTTGGATGCTGAGAGGGTGAAAGATGGAGTACCGACTGGATTAGCTGTGAGTATAAAATTCCAGAATTCCGAGTAGAAGGAACTGTATTTCAAAGCGTGATGACTTTGTAGAAGTTGTTAATGGACACCAGATGTTATGGGCTATCCCAGCACACCTTCAGTTGCTGAATACGAAGATGTGCCTTTCTGCTTTTCTCTCTTTTCCCCTTCCTCCCTCCCTCCCTCCCTCCCTCCCTTCCTTCCTTCCTTCCTCCTTTCCTTCCTATTTGTCTTCTCCTTTCCCCTCTCCTTTAAATATAAGTCTTTAGAAACATCAAGTACTGTTAGGAATTCTTTCAAAAGCAACAGAAGTCTTTCTTTCAAACCAAAACAATTTCCCAAGTGACTCAGTCATGTAAACTCTAATTGAAAATTCTTTTAAGCAATGATTTTTTTTCCCTTACTCTTAAAATTGACTTCCAAATTGATGATTGGTGCTTCTAGGAATGGAATATACTGCTCAACGTATTTTTTTTTCCTTAAAAATTTGGGAGGTGCCAAGAAGATGGGTCAGTGGGTAAAACCCTTGCTGGGGACCTGAGTGTGAATCCCCAGAATGTCACACGAAGCCAGGGGTAGTAGCACTCACCTCCTGTCCTGATGCACTCACAACAAGATGGCAGGTGCAGACAGGAGCCTCTCAGGCAGCCAATAGCATAGCTGGCCTGTCATACACAATGGCCAACATCCAAGAGACCCTGACTCAAACATAGAGAAGGTGAAGACCAACACCCAAGGTTGTCCTTTGACCACCACACATTGACTGTGACACACACCCCCCACATTCACACACACAAAAGAGCACATGTATGCACATGCATCATACACACACTAAATTTTTCTTTAAATTTATTTTTGAAGAGATTTCCTAGGGCTTGTAATCATCCAGTATTTCTAAGTCTGGGTCCAAATTGATTCTCATTCTCTTATAGATTTTCTCTGTCTCTGTCTCTGTCTCTGTCTCTCTCTCTCTCTCTCTCGCTCTCTTTCTGTCTCTCTCTTGTTCTTAATGCCTAATATTTTACTAACATACATCTATCCCAAGCTGTCTAGCAGTTTGTGGGTGCTTACAACCTGAAAACATGCACCTGGGAGGTTTCTTTTATTATTATTATTTTCTTCTTCTTCTTCTTCTTCTTCTTCTTCTTCTTCTTCTTCTTCTTCTTCTTCTTCTTCTTCTTCTTCTTCTTCTTCTTCTTCTTCTTCCCCTTCCCCTTCCCCTTCCCCTTCCCCTTCCCCTTCCCCTTCCCCTTCCCCTTCTCCTTCTCCTTCTTCTTCTTCATCATTGCTGTTGTTTTAAAGTTTGGCCTTGCCTTTTTAATGTTCTACCATTGTAGAATTCTTCCCAAGTCATTCTTTCATCCTTAGTAATAAAAGGCACAGTGTTCCTCCTTTCCAGAATGAGGGGCTGGGAGGGAGGGAAGAGAGTTGAGATAACAGGTGTGAGGTTCTTGCTTTGGATCTGAGGCTGATGCCTGCCTGCCTCCCCATGCATCTCTGTTTGAGATTATAGTATTCCTCAGACAGACGTTGAGAGAAACAGTGACTTGTTTTGGACGTGGGCCTTAAACATCGTTCCCGTTTCCCGGTCAGCGTTCTCCACTTCAGTTTCCTATACTGTGTCTGGACTTTACTTTCTGTGAATTCTTATGACTGACACTAAGTGGCACTATTCTATTCTAATACCCTATTATTTTGCAGTGAGAAAGTAAATGCAGTTATCAAAAGTATGATGAAGTCTAAATTACTATCTCATGGGTTTTTGGAAAAGATGGCTCCCTTTTTTAGTTTGGAACTGCAGGTAGATAACATTTTTCTTAGTATTGATTGATTAAAATTGATTAGCTTTTGAGTAATTAATCCAATTTAAATTTTATATAAAAAGTATATACATATATACGATATGTGTGTGTATATTTTGATCAAATTTGCCTTCTCCATTACGCACCCTGGTGCCTCCTCCCCTCCCGTTGACTCCCCCCATCCTTCACTTCAAATAGTCCTGTGTGTGTGTGTGTGTAATCTTTACATCTTGATTCCATACATGAGAGAAGCCATACTGTATGTGCCTCCTCTCTCAGTGCCCTTTCTTGTTGCCTCCCTCCTTTCTCTTGAGAGTTAAGAACGTTTAAAATATGCTGTTAGGCTCCTTAGACTTAGCCTCATGTCGGGAACACTTTCGTATGCATTAAATGTTTCAACGGAATGAGAGACTGCAAAAGAAAGTGGCTACACTCCTTGAGTTCATAGTCCTGGGAACCAGTCAAAGAAATAATAATGTTCCAGCCAGAGTAATCAGAGCAAATATGGCTAATAGATTTCAACTTGAGTTGAAATAAGTGATGGATTGGGGTTGCGTAAGACAGCTGTGTTGGAAAGGATTTTGAGGCCACATCTGGGTTCACTGGACAAAATGTGATTAATGATGTCTGCCCTGGTTGTGAGAGGAGCTGGTGGGGGCAGCCATGCCACACATCTGTGATCCCTGAATAAGATCCTTTAGTGAATAGAACCATTCACCCACGAGGTCTCCGGATTGTAGGCAGATGATTCCAGCATAGCCCAACAGCATGGAGATAAGATGATAATGCTGTTTGGGCTGATTTTATTCTGCTTCAAGCCAGAATAATTTTCAGACTTGCATGAGCCAATAAGTTGGAAAATAAAGTATGCCATATCTGTACTTGGTTTAAACTTAAACACATGACCATAATACATCCCAGTGCAGACACAAATAGGATGTTACACAGAAAATGGTATGTTAGCTGCCCGAATTATCATTCCAATATAAATCTAACTGTGTCCTAGAAGGTAGACATGGGTTCTTTTTCACTTGCTTTATTTTATGCCTTTGTTCAGTCAACAGATAAGGATATAAAGATGAGAGTGATATTACTCATATTGACTCTACCAAAGATTAAAAAATAAAATGCCACTGTAAGATCAGGCTGCAATCAAGCCTGTGGGTGCATTCTCTTAATTAGTGATCGAAAGGGGAGGGTCCACTTCATTGTGGGTGGAGCCATCCCTAGGCTGGTGGTCTTAAAAGAAAGCATGCCGAGCAAGCGATAGAGAGCAAGGCAGTAAGCAGCACCCCTCTATCAGCTTCTGTTTCCAGGTTCCTGTCCTGACTTTCTTCAATAACATGCAATGGTGTGGAAGTACAGATGAAATAAACCCTTTCCTCCCCAAATTGCTTTGGTCATGGTATTTATCACAGCAGTGATAACCCTAACCAAGACAATAATGCCAGTATTATAGTGCAGAACTTTCTAGAATGTTTTCTGTGTACATATATAACCTTACTGACATACTGTTCTTCATTGGTTCTAGGTACACTTACTTCATTTGATGATATTTAGACATTAATAAATATAATTTCACAATAATATTACATAGATAAACAATATTTTATTATGTATATTTGCCATTATTGATAAAATCAAGTCTTACAATTTTTATGCTTTGGGATTATAAGTAACATTTCAAAAAGATATATTTTTGTTTATTATTATTTTAAAGCTTTACATGTGTATATGTCCGGATCTCTGTGTGGGTTTTCAAATGTGAATGCAGTGTCTACGAAGACCAGAGATAACATCAGATCCCCTGGGGTTAGGTTATATGCAGTTGTAAATCATCTGTCAAATGGGTGCTGGGAACTGAACTTAAATTCTCTGTAAGAGGAAAATTCACTTGTAACAGCTGAGCCTAGAAACATTTCCATACATCTCTTTAGTTTTTAAAAATTTGTGTGTGTTGTGTTGTACATGTGCGAATGTGTGTTCCTATGTGTGTACTTGTTCATACTAGTGTGCATGAACTTGTATGTGAGTGAACCGGGAAGGCAGAGTTTTATGTTGGGTGTCATTTTTAGTTATTTCCTCTACTTTAGCTCTTAGGACAGGCTCGTCACTGAGCCAGGACTTCATTATTTGTCTTGTCTGCCTGGGTAGCAAGTTCTGCAGATCAATGTGTCTCCTTTCCAGACGCTAAGCTCAATGAGAGGGTTACAGATGCTTCTCACCACACCTGGCTTTTACTGAATGCCGGGGATCCAAATCTAGATCCTTATGCTTTTGTGTAGGCCCTTTACTGATGGAGCCATCTTCACAGTCCCTAACACATATCTTTGTACCAGAATATTTGTGTGTTGACTATTTCCTTAGAATACTGTTCTTAAAATGTATTTGATGGATCAGATATATGATCTTAAAAATATCTTAAGGGCTTTTGCTTTCATGTTTGAAGAAAGTATTAAAAATATGCCCAATAGCTCATGAGGAAAGTGATACAGACTGCTTTTCTGAGTGAAGAGGCTGACCTGCCACCTACCCAAGCTCTCCCCACTTCCTAATATCATAGAGTTACATTATAGTGATCATTGTTAGAAACTGCAAGAGCCAATTCAGAAGCAGACATTTCATGAGGAACCTCAGGAGCAGAGCTAAATAATCATGGGACTCGCTTGACTCCGAGGACCAAACAGGATTCTAGCTTCCCCAAGACAGCCACGCTCTCCAGAGGGACCGGACGTTCTGTTTTGTACCTTCTAGGACATGGTCTCATATTGGCAGATCATGCAGACCCCACAGTTGATTTAACTCATCTCTACCTTCCCTGGCAGGCCTGTTGGGCATAGAGGCTCTAGAAGTTTGGAGGAAGATTGGGTTGTTGGTCCATGGCTGAGTGAAGGTTATCAGGAGCTCTGAATCAGTGGATTCTTTGTAGGTCAGAGCCATGATATTTTATCTAAACACTTTTCCTCCATTCCTCATTGGGCATATTTATCTTTATCCCAGCCAATCATTTCTTTTCGCATTGGCTTTGCCTGAAAACAAAAATCTCCTTTGTCATGTCTGACACATGTGCAAGTGTGCAGTGTAGGATGAAAATAGCAAAATGAATGACTCATAAATTACAATTAATAGTAGCCAGCCACAGCAGAAACTTAAACCATAAAATAATCTATATCTATATATTTATGAGTGAAAAGTTGACTCGACATTTTAGAACTGTAGCACAATCTTTGGTGATTCCACTCTTAAAGATTTCATCATCTGGGGCTGTGTTAAAAACCAGCCAAGGGAATTTCAAAGCAGCTGGCTCTGCACTGCAGTGGGGGGAACACTGAAGACTGTTGATTCAAATAGTCTGTAGGGTGAGTTTCCAGATATGTACTGCTTGGGAGGAATGGTCACAATCAGTGAGAACTGAACTTAGTTTTATACCTAGAAAACTCTGTGTGGCAAACACCCACACCCACACCCACATACACAAACATACACAAGCACATATACAAACATACACACATACAAACATATGCACATACATACATGCCAATATATACACATAGACACATGAACATACACATGCATACTTATAAACATACACATAAATACTACACAGCTAAAACCACAGACTAAAAAAAATGTAATTTTTAAAATTTTACAAAAACATCAACAGTTGGATCTTTTTTTAAAATATAATTAAAACATTTAAAAGCAGAGATAACAAAACAACACCAAAAACCAACTAGGAAATTAGGGAGACTTTGGAATGTGTCCCTAGACACCCGTATTTCTGCGCGTGGTAGGTCTCATTTGGAGAAAAGATCGCTGTTCAGATGTACCACATCCCTCCGATCATTTGCAGGTTACCATACCTTGCTGTTGATGATGGTGGTGGTGGTGATGATGATGATGATGGTTTATAATTTAACAAGCATGCACGCTGAGAATGCTGGTGCAGCCATAGGAATCAGGCTCCGATCTGGCTTCAGAGTCTGCTGCCCATAGTGACTAGCTCTGAAAGTCACCAAAGTAGACTGCTAAGTGTTCCACACTAGACAAATATGAAGGAATTTATGGCAAGGGTGGCCCTCCAGCCACCGACACACGTGGGTCTCTTTCCATCACTCCACATAGCCAGGGGAAGAACAGTAGTACCACATGTGAGCATCGCTCGGCATAAAAGAAGGTTTCAGTGTGTTAAGTCCCATGGTTTGGTCTTGCGACGCTCCTGACAATACTGGAGATAAAGTGGGGCAGTCACCTGACATGAGAGGGCCAATCACAGAACTCAGTGAGTACTTAAGGCATTTAGAATTGGTTACCAAAGCAAGCTGCTTTCACCAAGGACCATGGGAAGGGACTAAGGAGTCTGACTGGGAGGTTTTATCAGCCACAGTGACCAGGAAAGATTTTGATTCACGGCCTGGATCAGAGGGGATAATTTGGTTGGTCTTTCATTATTTAAAAAAACTTAGAATTGGTGGGAATGAAGTGAGGTTTCATCTGTGATTTAATCATATACCCTGAGGATAGTTACAGCCTAGGTAATTACCAGCTTCTTCAATTACTAGACCCTGCACTTAAAAATTGAAAATTCCCTATAAATAAATATGAGTCCCTTTTCAATACGCATGGTCTGTGTTATGTATAGTTCAGAGTTGTGGCACAGAGTTATAGACGTCATGTTATAGGCACTTCCTAGCTAATTATTCTTCAAAAGTGCAACTTTAAATGACTATTGTCCACTAACTAGATATGCCACAGTAATTTGACCAATTTCTAAACTATTTCTGATTTTATTATAATAATATTTATAATGAACATGTACATATATAATTTTGATAATAATTTTTGATTATTTTTAGGATAAAAATCATACTGGAGCCAACCTGGGAAATTTTATTCTGATAATTTATATTTTAATTCATTTCAAAAATTTATATTATACTGTACATATGGATTACCACTGAGGTTTTTCACTTAGCAAATTGTAAGCATTATTTCAGGTCATTAAATATTCATTGAAAAATATGATGAGCTTTTTAGTGGCCACACAGAAACTTGCCTTTGAATAAGCCATCATTTCTCTCCTCTCTCACTGTCTCTGTCTCTGTCTCTGTCTCTCTCTCTCTCTCCCCTGTCATTCTCTTATTGACTATTCTAGTTTCTATCCATTTTCCATTTTAGTAGTACAAATATCCTCTGCCACCGTGAATATCCTTATTCATATATTTCATTTAATTAAGAACACAGAATAGAGCAATGAATGTCCCCATTCATCACTCAGCCCCAGCAATTACCACCAGCACACGGCCAATCTTGTTTGCCTATAATCTCCAAGTCTTCACTCCCTAGAGGGTTATTTGTGAGGCACAGAGCCCAGGATGTTTTTGTTTCACAAAGGGCCTGAGGAAAAGGACCACTTGAAGCAGATAACATCATGACTTCTCTATATTGGAAACATCTGATATTCAGTAATTTATTAGCAAAGTATTAGAGGATTCACAGGAAGTAGCAAACACTGTTGGGTTCAAGTAAACACATTGTGCTTAATTTCATTTAGTGAATTTAGGGTATACCTGGCTGAGAGGGATAATATCAGCACTGATGCTGGAGCTAATGAAAGGCATTTGAGAAGAAAGACCTGTTCTGCTCTTGTAAAATAGTCACCTCTGAATCTCCAAAAAAATGGTTAGGGAAATTACCGAAAATCACTAGAAGCTGTATTTGCTTAATGCATAGCCTACTACTCCATGTGGCAGCGTGTTGTGCTTTTATTGGCAGAAGCAGGTGGAGAGAGAAGAGGTGGCTTAGGAGGAGAGAAATGTCCAATATGATTCTCTAGAAATGCAGTAACACGTTGGTTTTCAGTGTGATATACCATAAATCTACCCAGTTGGAGCCATGTGGGGGACATCAAACTTATCAACACATCCGTTAGAGGTCTGAGCATGCTTAGAGGAGATATTAGCACAAACACTCAGCTCTCATGTAATCTAGCTCAAGTATAGGAAACTGAGCTAGTGCAACAGCAGCATTACGGTTAAAAGCACTCTGCATCAAGACTGATGACGAGAATTTAATCCCCAGGACTCAAGATGGAAGGGAAGAACCAAGTCCTGCAGATTGTACTTCTACCTCCATACATGTTTCATGGTGTGCTACACACACGTGCGCACACACACACACACAGAGAGAGAGAGAGAGAGAGAGAGAGAGAGAGAGAGATGTACACACACAAACGCACACATAGATAAATAATAAATAAATAAAATACAAAAGAAAATGCCAGCGTCTTCCTCATTCACACAACCTAGCTTCTTCATAGAGCCTCAGATGTAGCTTTTGTTAGTCAACAACTATGTAGTGATTTTTCAGGGGGTCTGCTGAGGTATCAGCCAATGGATTTTTTAATCCTTCCACTCAGTATAACAGTATAAGAGACATGTTTCCAACCTTAATACCAATCTTTTCTTAATTCTCTGTTTTTGAGGGTGTACGTCTCCTGTATATGTCTGTGTGTTTGTGTGTATGTGTGTGTATATTTGTGTATGGATATACATATGTGTGTGTGTGTGTGTGTGTGTACATGAGCATGGTTTTTGGTGTGTGTGGGGGGTTGCTTTTTATTTGCATTCTAAGGATCAAGCCTGGCTGTCACCACATTTGTCAAGTGCTCTACTGTTGAGCTACCTGCCAAGCCTTACTCCTGTAGTTGAGTCCCTGCATGTGCTTCCAGTTCTTTCCCATTACCTTGAGCCCTTTTGGCCTCTTTGGAACAGTCAGATTTAGCTGTGTGTGTGTGTGTGTGTGTGTGTGTAGATTTTATTTTCTTATTTATTACTCAAGCTTTGCCTTTATTTTCCACACTATTTTTTCTGACCTTGCTGTATCGTGAAGCTGTTTCTTAAGAACTGGTGTCTCTTACCATCCACTCCACCTTCTGTTGTTCTCAGATAGGCAAAGCAAAAGCATACTGGGAGGGATGCATCTCACCCTTAAGTGATTGTCTTCTTCTGAAAATAGACTGTTAGCCCAAGTAGTGTGACAGTGCTTTTTCCTGTCAGAAAATCATTAGCAATAATTAGGGCAGGTAACTTTTCATAAGCCTTGCTTTGTTGACCCAGGCCATTTTGGATGTCATTTTGCATATGAAAATCTGAACTCAGATTTTCAATCCTGAGTTCAGGATTGACTACTTCAAGATCACAGGAGAGTGAGGCTTCCTCAAACAGAAGAAGAAATGAGGTGATGACACATGGAGGGTGTCAGGGCTCCTAATTTAAGGACAAGGTTTATCCCCAGGGCATCAGACTTCAGTTGCAGAGGCATGGTCTGCATGGGTTTCTGTTTTTTACTAAGGACATTCAGGAGAGATGAAAAGGGAGTCAGAATGAACTCTAAAGAGAAGGGAGCTTGTGGAGAACACCATTAGCAATGAAGCAGCTACAGGAAGTTTTCCTTAATGAGAAATAGCCAAGATGTGTCAGGGGGAGAATGACCCAGAAACTTGAAGTTTGATCTTGGGAAGATAAAGGGCACGTCCATTCACTTTAAACTCAGGATGAAAGCAGGATTAAATTCAACAGTGTTTAACAATAGAGAGAATGAGAAAGGAGGACATGGAATGATCCACTTACTTCTCTTTCAGTCATACACAACCACACACCTTCTTTAAAGTAGACGTTGGTGGTACTGACGAGCATTTGTATTTGGATATTTTTTAACATAATTTTTTTATTGATTATTTGAGAATCTCACATCATGCACCCCAATAATGCTCATCTCTCAGTCCTCCCCCATCTGTCCCCCCACTCCTATGTGACTGCCCTCCTAATAAAAGAAGAAAGGGAAAAAGGGAGGGGAGTCCATTTTGTATTGTCCATATACTCACTGGCACACGTGGTCAAACTCCCAGTGTCCTGCCCTCCAAGGGAACTGAGTTCTTCTCCTCATGCACCCCCACCCAAAGCCACCAAATGTGGGGGAGCCACACCTCAGCATTCTCATCACATTTTTTTTGTAGGACTTCTCTTTGATGGCTCCTCTCTAGGTTGTCACTTTTAGGAGTGGGGGTCATGTCTGCAGACATCAATAACACTGCCAGAGCACCTTCTTTGTCCTTCACAGTCAGCGGGAGCACAGATCCTGGCATCCTTGGTTAATGGCGACAGCATGAACCACAAACATCCAGCATCATCACATACCAGCCACCTCTTCCTGGTCTCCTGGGGAAGTATGGCCCATGGACCTCTGTGTGGTCCTCTGCCAACGCATGGGCTATTGACCAGCATGGCCTCAGGGAAAAGCACAGACCATAGAGATCTTTCAAAAGGGTTTAATCTGGTAAATGGTCCATTCTTCATCTTGAACATGAAATTGATCTCATGAGAGCCCAGGTCAACCACACAGAAGGCGAGAGAGTATGAAATGAGTAGACTCTGGATTTGTATGTACCTCCCCCAGCTGGAAATATGTGCTCTTTGAAGCAGAGAAACAGAATTTCATATACAAAGGCAAGTTTTGATCTGTTCTAAGAAATGGAACCAAATTTTTATTTTCAGTTAACAAAAGATATTTTTCAGTTTGCAATCTGAGATCCATAACTATGAGAAATTCAAATGTGCAACATAAACAATCCCTTGCTGTGACAAAGATGACGTTAATGAGCACTTACTAATGAAATTTATTTTAAAATGGAAACCCAAGACTCTAATGAAATGTCATGTCATATAATGCCCATGTCAGCCTTTCAGACACAGCTCGTGGCATGCCTTATTCCTTGGTTCCTGGAAACCTTGAGACTTCCTTTTCCTCCCTGGCTCTTCTTCACATTTGAAGGGTGTTCTTACATCATGAGTCTTAGCGTTCTTGTCTAGGAACTCTGCCCTCCCTGGCACAGTCCTTGGGAATTGCAGACAGATGCATAGGTTTAATTATCATTGAAGTCCTATCAACTTCAAGTCTAGCTCTCTAATTCATTTTTCTCCAGACTCATGGAGTCATCTCTCTCTAGGAGGGTTCTGCATTGATGCCTTGTGGTCTATCAATCAAAATTTTCCATTCATTTTTCTACAGCACGGTGCCTGTCACAAAATGGGTACTCAGCTACGTATTATGGATATAATTAATCATTCACCCCCATTGCCTGAGCTTGGTCATTGTTCATCTACAGCAAGACTATAAAGGTCTTGACAAGATGCTTTGACTGGAATAGGATTTGTTTCCATTAAAACTCCTGTGGAAGTGTTGGTCCCTAAGGAGACAGTCTTGAGAGTCACCTCGTGGGAAGTGTTTGGATCATGGAGCCAGAGCCCATGGGAATGACTGGCGCTTTTCTTGTGATGGCGCTTTTCTTGTGAGAATGGCTTAGTTATTCATAAGTTAAGTCCCCATTTCTCTCTCCCAACAGTAGCAGCTTTTCCTTCAGCATCTTTCCATGCATTGACTTAGCACAAGTCCCTCACTGGATGTAGCTACCTACTCTTGAGCTTCGCTGCCTCACTGAGTTATAACTCACACAAAATCCTTCATAGATGATTCACTCTCAGAATTCTGCTCTGCCAGTGGAAAACCAACTAAGACACAGGGTTAGTGTTAAAACCTGCTGTTCTTGCAGCATCCGGCACAAGTGTCTGCTACTTGCTATAATACGTGTTTTGATGGATGTCTTTTGAAGGAGTGAGACTAGAGAAGAATTGCTTTGGAATTTAGAGATGTGAGAGACAGTCTTCAATTCAGAAGCCAGGGGGAGAACTTACAGAGTATACCTCATAACAAATGACTCCCAAACTGAGTAGCTAAAAACATTCCTTCCTTTTGCTTGTTTTCTGGAGTTAAGAATTGAGGAAGGGCTTGGTTGTATGCTCCTGGAAAACTGATGGGGCTACGTCATCTCTCGGGTATCTTCTTCCTTTACTGGCAGTTACGTGGGAGCTGGACTTCCCACCAGATTGCATGTCTTCATGGTAGTCTTGGAATATCTGTACTTCTATGGTGCCTGCCTTCCCCCAGCACTAACACTCCAGGGAGAGCAGATGGAAGCTTCATGGCCACTTCTGGCAGAACTTTAGAATTTACATAACAGCCCTTCTGCTGCATTCTGCTGGTAGGAAGGGAATCCCCATAGCCCACCCAGATGCAAGAAGAGGGCTTTCAATATGAGGCCTGTCAAAGAACTGGACAACATGAACTTTGGTTAAGTTCCTTCAGCTTTGTAGGCTTTGGATAGCTGTTGAATTTTGATGGGCAGAGGGATCGACTAAACAGGATTCTGGTTGAATAAACATTTATGGTATATGGGGCTGGAGCAGAATCTGAGTCACAAACAATGAATAATCCAGTTGGCAAAAACATATGTTTTGTAGAGGGTGGGGCTAGGAAACCATGCTGGGGAAACGGCAGAGTCTTGCATAGTAGGCTAATAAATCTGGACTTTCTTCTTCTTAGTGCTGGGGATGGAACTCCCCCTCAGTTATACTAGCGAAGTGTTCTGCTGCTGGCATCTGGCTTAGAGTCTTTCTTACCAGCAGTAGGTACCTTTTGACATGGAGAGTAGGGAAATGATCAAAGCAATAGTTTTAGATTAACTTAGCTTGGAGGCTCATCAGAAACTGGACAAGTTAGACTAGCTGCAATTAACTCACTGACAAGGCTCTTAGAGTGATCTTGGAGAAGTTGGGGCTCTACTTAAATCAAGGGATGGGAGAATGTTGTGCAAACCCAGCAAGACCGGAGGGGGTTCTTGCTGCGGGAGGAAGGGGTTCTTGCCAGCAGAAGAGGGTTCTTTCAGGTGGAGGGTCTCAGTATTCATGTAGGGATCTGAAGAATCCTTCACCTAGGAAGGAAGCTCCTGTTCCTTAGGAACTTGGTTGAATTGGGACAATTAATCTTCATTTAAGAAATATACTACAAGGCTATGCCCCGAAATTCAGAATCCAGTGGTTGGGGGATAACATCAAGGGGTATCTGTTTTCCAACTCTCTTGTTCGTCTTTCCTATCTACCACCTACGAATACATATCATATTTTGGATGAATATACTTGATGTCACCATAATTGTGTATGTGTATATCGATATATCTATATATCTATATCTATATCTATCTTTTCTATATTAAAAAGCCACCTAAGAGAACAGAACAGTAACATAAAGAAAACTTCCCATGCTATCTTTTATCTTATTCAATAGGCTGTGGTTTTACCTGCTGGCAATCCACATTTCTGTGGGTCTGAACTGGCAGAGCTATGGAAATCACTCACTGTTTTTATGTATGGTCCATTCCACTGCTTTGAAATTAAGTTGACATCCAGTGTTAGTAGATATTCATTACCTTTCTAAGATGCCATTTAGAAAACTGATTGCTTGGGGACTAGACGGCAAAGAAGGGGACATTTTCCACTCTGAGGGTTGACCCTGGTCATGAAATGCTACACTGAGACATTCTCCTAGGTAGGCTTTTTATGGGGTAGCCTACTTCAACCAGTGAGTGGGGCTGGTCCTCCTGGGCTTCTTGGTATCTTTCTATTTTAAAGCAATCTTAATCTTGTTTCTAGGAATACAGCCTTTGTGTTCTAAAAAGTATTATGCATGTTGACATCTAGACATAAATAATGAACTCCGTCTAAAGCAACACTTCAGCAAGGTAATGCAACTTGAGAGGTTTATTTATGCTAGAATTAAAAAAAAAACCCACAACAAGTGAGAAGAAGAGAAGAAACAATCCAGTAGACGTGGAGGAAAGAGAAACACGCCTTTCTTCATAAAGGGTATACCACGTATGGATGCTGATGAGGTTCCGAAATCACTCATAGGTAGGTTGTGAGCCAAGACTACTCCAAGGTGCTTTTCTTTCCCCCAAAGAAGTCATAACAGGAATATATATAGATCTATAATGCCTTTCTGTTGGGGAAATGAAAGTACTTTCAAAACAATCTCATAACACTCTGGTGGAAGAAATGATGGCAGGTTTTATATTACCCCTATCACACCGGTGATGGAGGCCCTGATAAATGGAGTTGGTGGCAAAGTCACAAATAGATGCCAGGCCTTCTGATGTACAGCTAAGACTTCAGTAGTTAAATGAAAAATATGGTCCCCGTTTGCTCAGCCTTTCCTCATCTGTCAGAAAAGAGCCTTTCCCATCAGGATTAACCCCCTGCTCATTCCTGCACAAGAGATGGAGACACCCTAAATTTTTAAATGTGCAAAACAAAGTCAGAAGAGTAAGTGCTCAGATCAAAAATAAAACAATTTACTTGGACAGTTAAACTCAGAGATGTGCAAAGTAATATGCTGGTTGCCAGGGGCTGAGAGGAGAGGAGGACTGAGTTTCTGTTCAATGAACATGACGTTTGAGTTATGGAAAATGAGAAAAGCCTAGAGAGCTGCAGTGTGGTGTTATGCCCTTAGATAACAGAAACAACCCAAAATACTTAATTTTTTGCTAATAGAATTCACATTATACGGCTGTTTGTTTGCATGGTGAAAGGAGACCATTGATTTGGAGTATACCCTTATCAACAGACCTGCTACAACTTTGGGGTGCACAGTGGTTGGGGTGCACAGTGGTTCATCAGAATGGGAGGGTCGTAGGTCTCTTTTGAGACTTGATAGTTATAAATGATAGTTATAAAAGAAGCATTTATGTTTTCATGGTCTCTAAAGCCATCACCACCTCAACAGCTCCATGGCTTTGCTATATCAGGGAGAATATGGGCTTGACATAGAACTTGGATTAAATCCTAACCCTACTCTACTGTATGATTTTGAAGGAAAAACAATTCGTGTCATTTCTCAGCCCAGGTTTCTTTATCTGTAAAATGAGAATTATACCCTTGAATTGGGGTTATTAAGGAGGTCAAATATACAATGTACAAGAACATTTTAGCTCAGAGTCTGGAATGGAGATTGTGTTCAGTATATAACCACTCTTCATATATGAGATATTTAGTGAACTGTTGGGAGCAGCCCTCCTGGAGCGGATGCTCAGGCTCACATCTACCTGCTGCCTAAAAACACTCTGCCAAGAGACATCTGGCACAGGGTTCAATCCAGGATTGGAGCTTTGTAGGAACCAGAATTATTCTGGTTCTTCCTGTTCGATAAATCTTCTGACACCCCTGCATTGTTGTGGTCTCCCATGGTATGAATATGTCTTCCCAAGATAGACTGTGACCCCCCCACCCCCGCCTTTGCCTCTGGGATACAGTCATCTGACTTAGTCCTGCTAATCAGATACACACAAAGAGATGGAACCAGAGAAGTGACTGTGTGCAGAGACTGAAGGATGCAGGGCCTACACTGCAGGCACAGATGGTGGGGAGGCAGCATGGGTCTGCAGTCTTCCAAAGCAACGCTTGCCTGTTTTGCCAGCTCTGTGTTGAGGTTCTAGGGCCTGTTTCTGCAAACTCACTCCAGAGCTTCTGGTCCATTCCACTGCTTTCATGAGATTCCAACTTTCATGATGCTAAGTATCCTACCTTTCATCTTCTTACCTGCCACAGGCCCTTTTGTGAGTTTTATGAAAGAAAGATAAAACACTATGAAATTCTCGAACATGGGTGGATTTTACATAAGGACCAAACTTTCTATAAATAAAGGACATAACCCTGTCTGAGGCCCAACTTTCGGGGTTTCTTGGTTCCCAGCAGGGAGTTCTTTCAGCTTTAGTCTCAAGAGTTCTTCAAGGATCCCACCCTATTCTTAACCACCTGTAAGCCGTACTTAGAAGACTGGTTAAGAAGGCAAATAGTGAAAGGAAACTTCCATTAGCATGTTGGAATAAAAGCCGTTTGAATTGGAGTTTACCTTACCGAATAAACTGAAATTTCTCCCTCCTCAAAGACTATGGGTTCTTTGCATCAACCTATGGCATGTAGAAACGTCTTATATTGATTGACCTAACAGTTTGATAAACATGAATTTTCAGTAAAGCTTTTAAATGTCACATAATATAAATATTATATGTGTGTGAATATATAAACTTACTCAACAAGTATATATTATGAATTACCCTGTGCCAGGCATCATGCTGCGACTTAGCACCCACGTGCTAGTAGATAAGTGAGATTAGCTATTGACTGTCTCTCAAGTCTCTCGCCACTAAGTAAGAGACAGACAATGCCAACATCACGGTGTGCTAGTACCCGATTCTCCCAGGGGTGGGAGAATGCCAATTTCCTTTTGCCAATAGATTTTCTTAATATCTTAACCTCCAGGAAGAAGGATTCCTTCTTACGCCTGACATACTGTTTCCTAACATTTGGTAGATCTAGCACCTAGATTAAGGCCAGCTATGAATCTGTGACCTTAGCATCATAACACACCTTGAATTGCTTGGACAGGGCTTATTCCCAACTGGAGAGATAACCAGTGGATTTGGGTCAGTACACTTAAATTTCTTAGGGCACACCTGTGAAGCTAGACAATCATAGGCCAATTCCTCTGAAACCTTGGGCCAAAATAAGTCTTTTTTTCTTTATAATTGTTTTTGCTCAGATATTTGTCACAGCAACAAAAAGTTGAGGTAACATAGATATTCTTACAAGAGACAGCAGAGTGGCCACAACTCAGTTCCAAAGACATCTACCATTATGTTGATGCTCCAGGAGTGTGTTTCCCGTGGCATCCATTATGCACATGCTCCTGTATAGACGTCATCCGGTATCATTGATATTGCTTTTTATATAGTTATCCTGCTCCAGGCAATGCCTCCTGGTGAGGACAAGATGGGAAAGTGTCTTTGACAAGGAGGGTATGTGCCATGGAGGGAATTTTGCTTTTAAGTACTTTCAACTAATTTCAAACTCAACAAAAAATTCTAAAATATATAGCATTCCTGATATCCCTAACCTATTTGATGCAAATTTCACTAATTTCTCCTAATGTCCTTTTCTGTTGTTTCAGGGTCTTGTATTTGTATCATCTGAGCTTTTGTGACAGTTCCTTGCACATTCCTTCTCTTCCATGACCTGGACACTTTGAAGTGGTTCTCTACAGTGCCCCTCATTCCATTTGTCATGTGTTCTCATGATAGAGTAAGGCTGTGTATGTTTGCTATGTGCACAAGAGATGATGTTTTTTAACCAGCAATAGGTTTGGGATGTTCACATGTCTTATGATTAGTGATGCTCATTTACATGGTTAGGTTGGTGTCTGCTGGCTCTCTCCACTGTGAAGTCACTAGCCTTCATCTTATATTGATGGCCATCTTGCTGCAGAACATTGGGTCTATTTGAATCCTTTTGTCCTTAATCTTCTACCCGATCAGTTTAGTAGATCGTTCTTAGTCCTGCCATCTCTGGCCCCTCCCACACCATCACTGTGCTTAGTTCTATTTTTCTCATTGCTTTTTTTCACCAATAAAATTTATTCTGTTTTCAGAATTTTCTGTTTGTCTGCATAGTTTTGTTTTGACATAGGCTGATCTTGTACTTGTTACATAGCTAAGGGCAACTTTCCTCCTTCCACTTCCCAAATACTGGGATTACAGCATATACCACAGAAGTAGGAATCAAACCTAGCATCTCACACACACTAGGTAAGTACAGTTCCCACCAAACAATACCCCACACATTCAGTTACTTTATAGTTCATTAATTATGAATTCAAATTCATGGATATTTGTTTATCCTGTGATTTAAAACCCAGTATCATCAATATTTAGAGCTCAAATTCTTCCAGCCTTGGTCAGAATGACGTCCTTTAAACTGGTACCTGCCGCCTTCTGATGCCATCGTTCTTTGAGTAATTCTTGATCTGGACATAAAGAGTTATTCCAGGTTCACCTTTTATTTCTACTTCCTCCAGGTTCAGCCCTAAAACATTCACTCCCCGTTTAGGAACTTGCTAAATCCTGAAGTCACATCCCAAGCCAACTAAACGTCTCTGGGGTGGCAGTCAGCATCAGGATTTTGTAAAGCTCCTGGACGAGTCTATTGTGCAGCTGCGGATAATAACCAATGGACCCAGGCTGTGTTTTCTCTCTTTTGTTCTAAAACCTCTGGAATCTTGTCTGTCTCTGCAGATTTGGGTGAAAGATTAGATTCTGATTTTCTACCATATTCATTTGCCAGTCTATACTCTCTGAAAGAAAAGAGGGTTAGAACATACATTGTAGTGGTTTGAATATGCTTGGTCCATGGGAAATGGCTCTATTAGGGGGCGTGGCCTTGTTTGAGTAGGTGTGGCCTTGTTGGAAGAATTGTGTCACTGTGGGGGCAGGCTTTGAGGTTTCCTATGCTCAGGTTTCTCCCAGTGTAGAATAACAACCTTCTCTTGGCTGCCTTTGGATCAAGATGTAGAATTCTCGGCTCCTCCAGCACCGTGTCTGCCTGCATGCTGCCTTGCTTCCCGACATGATGATAATGGACTGAACCTCTGAAACCGTAAGCCAGCCCCAATTAAATGTTGGGGCATTTAATTGGGGCTGGCTTTATAAGAGTTGCCTTGGTCATGGTATCTCGTCATAGTGATGGAAACCCTAACTAAGACAAAGTATTTGACTCTGAAAGCAAACCACTACTCTGAACAAAAGGGAGTGACTATATTTTTTCCCCTTGTCTTCTATTACCTCAACAGCAGAGTCCTGGACAAATCTTTTTGAAGAGTGATAATAAAAGAGCATTTTCTTGCTGAAAGCATAACCAAAAATCCCAGATGTGACGACTTATCTTGGAAAGACAGGCACAAAAGGTGGGGATCTTCTGTGGGAAGTAGGTCACCATGTTGGATCTTGTTTGAACAGAATCCCTCTGGGGACAGTCTTTGGCTTGTTTCTGCATGTGCATTAGGTCAGTGTTCCCAACTGCTTTTAGCTCATGCATATTCCTGTCCAGCTGCTAAGCTGCCTCAAGGTGGCTGATCTCCAGGAGAGTAGAACAAGATCCAGAGAGACCCAATTGCAGTTAGTCACTTTTATCTGAGTCCCATGGAGCCATGGAGTTTGCTCCTTACAATGACTCTCTGATTTTCCAAAGGAGGGTCATCTGTGGCAGTCCCTCAGCTTTTCAAATATGCAAGGTTTATTCACTTGGGACAGTCCTGTAACAATGCAGAATCCCACATCATTGGGTGGGAACCAGCATTTTTGCTTCCCTAGTGATCTTTTGGCACACATGCAATAGATCGGATTACAGACAACTGGTTCATCAAAGGTGTGCTTTCATTAGCTAAGAGAACTGGGTTTTCTACCCTTCTGACCTTGTCGGTGAGAGACTCTGATAGCTGCAATACATATTACCCTTTCTCCCAGGCCTTTCCTACCAAGATTTAAAATATTTCTGCTTGCCTTCTGGAATTTTGTTCTGCAATCCTTCCTTTAGACCCTAGACACAAGAGAGAAGAGGGTTCTCCCATCCCTGCCTATGCTGTGTTTATATTGTATATAGTGTGTGTGTGTGCGTGTGTGTGTATCTGCACTCTGGTCAATGCTTACTCTCTCGGTACTGCATGTTCTTCGTCCTGATGGGAGAAGCAAAGCCTAGCGTTAACAGCACTTATAAAACTAACCCAGCAAAGGTAGATAATCCATCACCTTTCACAAGACAAGCCGATACTCAACAGTTTCAGTGCATTAAGTAGTTAGGAACATATTAACTGTGATTCTGCAAAAAAAGGTTCATTCTGAGTTTATGATGATCTCATTTTACAGAAGAAAGAGAAGACCTGATTTCTATTTTATTGAGCCCTAAACCCGATGCTTGGAAGAAAGGCCACAGCACTGGGAATTGATGAAGCAGGTGATGTCTTGTACTAGAACACCATTCCATCTGCCAGTCAGAGTTAACATTCTCACCTGGCCCTACCCACACAGAGCCAGGCAGAGACCATATAACTCTCAAGGCTATGGCTCCATCACTTAGGAGCAGGACACAGAAGTCTGATGCAAGTGCACAAACAAAGGACATATGTCTGGTTTATAGGGTGCCAAGTCCTTGGGAGCAGTGGAACCAAGTGCTCTGACCATTTTCTGTGGCTACTGTTGTTCCTCACATGAGGATCCCTTACTACCTACTGAGTGTCACGACTGTGTCTTTTTCTCCCTGACTTACACCTGATATCTCTCTCTCTCTCTCTCTCTCTCTCTCTCTCTCTCTCTCACTCTGTGTGTGTGTCTGTGTGTGTGTGTGTGTGTGTGTGCGCGCGCGCACATGCTTTTCCTCTCATATCAGATCCCAAAGTATCAACACTGGGGTCATTTTTGAAACATTTTCTTGGAGATACTCATGGAGGAAGGAATTTATATTTTAGTAAGATAGGAAAATGGCAGGATTTAGACATGTAAACTGATTTGGGTCCAGTGGTTTGTCCATATCCAAGGATTTGCCTATGTGTCTAATTGGGGCAATTTCAGGGAACCATTTTGACCTTCTGGCCTTCTTTTATTGATAGTCATGTGTTGAGTTTGTCTAGTTCTGATCTGGAAACTCTTAGCCTAAACTATAGTCACCATTTTTCTCAGACAGACATGGTCAAGTTTGATAATCAAGTGTGCTTTACAGTGAAGTGTGAATCCCATTTAGTAAATCACAGCTATCTTGGTTATTTTCAGACAAATTCAATACAAATTTCAGGCTGTATTGTTTACAAACAAAGGCATTAAATCACAAACTGCTTTTTGCATCTGTGTGCATATATGTGTACCATGATTTTCAATGTAAAATGCATTTATTTAGGATCAGAGTTTGAAATTTTAATAAGTACAGTGCTTAAAACCTTGCCTAGCACATAGTGTCATATAACTGTTTGTGGTTAAAAAAAAATGTGACCAAAGGAAAAAAATTTTTTGCATAATGAACCAAGGCAACAAATTCCTTTTTGGTGGCTATTTATAGTCTAGTAGTCATATATGTGTATCCTTGATCAAAAAAACTGTTTTGAGAGGCAGACTTTAGAGTACCAACCACAGAGCCACTGCTCACTTGCTGTGTGACCTTTGACCTGCTCTTTAGCCCGTGTCTTCATTCCTAAAGTATTTTATTCGTTTTCTGCCAGGACTCTGTGAGGCCTTTCGCAGGAGAAGTCTGGTGCTAGGAACTGCCGTTTTTTGCTCTTAGGATTCAAACCATGTCCTTGCTGCACCCTTCCCGAACTGAGAAGGCAATCCCTCCTCTTCTTTGATGTGAATGGCTTGCTTAAATCTTTATTTCAGTCCCCTGTGCTGAATCAACCACATAGGGGCTCAGATAAAGGCCAGTACTCTAAGGAGGGAAGTCATTGTGAGGCCCAGGGGGTGGGTTCAGACGGCCCCACTGTGCGCTCTTCAGCTTCGCCATCGCCACTTAGCTAAGTCTCCTGAATGTCCTTTTACCTCAGCAGGTCTTCTCGTCCCTTTGGATCATTCTGAAGTGTCACAATGCAACTCTGACAGCTGTCCACAGCCAGAGGGTCACACCCTACTGCTTTCCTCTTCAGAGGCAGCCCGAAGGTGTTCAGGACAAAGCCGCCTGTCCAGACTAGATGAGCCCCCGCCCCCATGATCACTTGTAAATACTTCGGTAGCATTAAAGGGTTCATTAGCCAATGGCGCTTTCGACTCCAGTCCTTTTCTTAAAGACCCTTGGCAAACCTGTTCTGACAGAGAAATGTAAAATTCAATTCTCGGCTTGAAGATCTGCAATGGCTTCGCTGTAATTCTTCCCCTCTTCTCCCACGGCACGTTGTAGCACTTACCAGAGCTTTTAAACATGAATAATGAGGCGGTATTATGCAATATCAATCTCTCCCCCGACCACAAGCTCCTCAAGGGCAGGGGACCTGCCGCATTCATCTTTGTATCCCCTGCAACCAACTGGCACACATCTCAATCAACGTCTGTGGAATGGAAGGTGTCTGAAGTTATACCTCGGGTCAGGTGTGGAACTCAGACGGGGCTGGAGCTGAAGGCAAGTAGGAATCATTTATTTCTTGATGCCTAACTCCGCACTGGCTTCCAGCAGATCCAAGACACCACAAAGGTTAAGGTGATTGTGTTGGTGCTTTTGTAGAAGATCTTTCCCCTTGTTCTTACAGAAAAGGAAAAAGAAGCCCCAGGTCCGCCGCGTTGTGGCTATCCAGGGCTAGAGAAAGCCAGTTAGAAGGAATGTGCTTTAGCCCAGCGGCAGGACCGCAAAGAGCTGCTAAGAACGTTCTTATCAAGCTTGGTCCTAAACACAGAGCATCAGCTGTTTCCTTCCTTTGTCACAAGCGACTTAACTTTAGTTTCTAAGCAGAAATATAGAAAATCATCTTTGGACACCTTGACTTCTATCCAAGCCGAGAACTCTGCGGACACTTTATTTTGCTCTAGTCTTATTGCCAGACAACATCAGCGTTGATGTTTCCCTTTACAACTGAGGAAGCTGAGGCCCAAGAAGTTTAACCAGAAAGGGGGTTAGAGATGGACTGAGCCCTCTCTCCACCACGGACTTCGTTCTCTGAACATGGGTGGGAGCGTGAGTTTGCGCGTGACTGGCCGTGCGCTTCTGTTTTCACATGAAGCCTCCTGCCCAGGTATCCCGATTTCACTTTTTGGAAACTAAAAGTCCAGTTCTCCAAGGTCTCGCCTAACTCAGCCATCTCCCACCCACGTCCCAAGGACAGACGGCCACTCCCCCAGACAGTTCGGTGTCCCAGCCCCGCTTAAGTCCGCAGGCTCCACGCCCACCCCGCCGAGTCCCGCGCCGTGGAGCTGCCCCGCGCACCCAGAGCTCCCGCGGGATCGGGTGGCCAGCGCCTGGCCCCACCTCCCCTACCTGACGCCCGCGCGGCCAGCGGCTCCGCAGCCTCCGCCCACCGGCGCGCCTGCGCTGCCATTGGCTCCGCGGGCTGCCCGTCTCCTCCGCTCCGTCCCGGAGGCAGGTTTAGCGGGAGAAGCCGCAGTCCCGGCGGCTCGGGCGCAGCGCGGAGCGCCGATCGCGGCGGGCATGGCCCCGCGCGCGGGAGTCCATGTCAGCAGCCGAGCCACGGCGGCCGTGAACTTGGCGACGCGCTCCTGCGGCCCAGCCTCTGTCATGTAGTCGCCGGCGGCGCTCCCCGCAGCCCGGGAGCCGCAGCGCGATCCAGACACAGAGGAGCAGCCCGGGCTTCTCCGGGAGGCGCCGAGTGCGCCCGCCTCCCCTCGGGCGGCACTTTGGGCCGAAGAGGGACATGGGGGAGAAAGTTTCCGAGGCGTCCGAGCCCGTGCCCCGGGGCTGCAGTGTCCACGGCGCTCGGACCCTAGTCTCGCCGGCGGTAGCCGTGTCCTCGGAGGGCGCTTCCTCAGCGGAGTCATCCTCTGGCTCGGAAACTCTGTCGGAGGAAGGGGAGCCCGGCGGCTTCTCCTGCAGGTCGCAGCCGCCGCGGCCGCCGGGCGGCGCCCTGGGAACCCGGCTGCCCGCCGCGTGGGCTCCCGCGCGCGTGGTGCTGGAGCGTGGAGTTCCTACCCTGCCGCTGCCGCCCCCCGGAGGAGCTGTACTACCGGTGCCCCGGGTCAGCAGCGCATCCCAAGAGGAGCAGGATGAAGAGGTGGGCTCACTCTGTCCCATCCCGCACCCTCCAGGTCCCCGCTGTAGGGACCCCCTTAGATCCCTTTGCGTGCGCTCTGGTGTCTTGGAGAGGGGAGGCCAGTAAAGGTGCTCTGCCACAGTCTGGAATAGTGAGAGTCAGTAGACTGTGGGTCCTTGACTTCTTGTGGTTGTCCCCGCGCGCTTGTCTACATGGGTGACCCGACGGTGTGCTTTGGAAATGTCTCTGAGCGGATCCCTTCCTGTCTGTATCTGCTTGGGTCGTCGGTGATTAGATGTGATCTGAAAGCTTGGCTGGTCCCCACAACTCAGATTCAGATTCTCAGACGTGGGAATCACTAGCCACTGAGGTCTTGGATGGAGCGGGAGACCTGGAGCATAGGGCGCTGGTGGGAGTGGTGGCTGTGGAGTTGCCCTCCACGATGGCGTCGCCCCGTGGGTGGTTTTGGTGGGTCGCTTCACCTTCCATTCTGGGGAAGAGGATGATTATCCATGCTAACCCCGTCGCACCGGCATGACTTCCTATTTGGACTCAGTGTCCAGAGGAGCACTGTCGCAATACAGGATAGGATGTGTCTTAATCTTGTTCAGAGGACTTTGTCCAGCCTCATTTCTTCGAAGGCTGTGCATCCAAAAATTGTGGGTGGCTTCCTGACACACCAAGTTTTGTGACCCACTAGGTTGCTATTTCTGGCTTTTTTTTTCCTTTTTCCCTTCTTACTTTGGAAGACAGGAAAGGAAGATTCTCCAAGTTTTTAAAGATTGTTTGCTTTGGACATCTCTTGTGGGAGAAATCATCTTGATCAGACAGGGCCATAAATAAAACATGACCCTAGCAGAGTCTCCGTGTGAAATTAATTCTGCAGTGCCAGACCGGTATTTTCCCGTCTCTGCTGGGGTTAGCACTAGGAAACAATTGCCTTTGTCCCTAGAAGAAGTAAACAGAGCCCAGGGTCCTGGCTTTAGCCCCCTGAGTGTCCAGCCTGAAAGTAGGGGCTAGATCTGGCACAAGGGTAGCAGAGACAAATTCCAGCCTGGCAAATATGGAAGGAGCCTTGGCTGATAGTTGGCCAAGTTTCTGGCTGTAGCCATGACCCCTTTCTGGATGGCTGTGGGATTTCAGGGATCTCAGGCAGCTGTCTGGAGAAGAACTCTTCGGCTCCTGACTTATGAGACCTGGATGCATTTTATTCCTTAGAAGTTCACTTCTGGAGTCAAAAGTGGAGTATTTCAGGGTTAAATTCATTCCGACATGAGTGCTGTTTCTGACCTGGAATTTTGGATAGCTCTGAGTTCCAGATCGAGTTTAGTGGTAGTCAAGGAGTTTGCTGAACAACACACCCACCCTAGGAGCCGGCAGAGAGTAGTGCAGTCTCCTGGGTACATCTCCTTTTGATGTAGTATGTTGGCTCTGGGTAACTGGCTGTCCTAATCTAATGATTCTGTATAGCTAACATGGCATGCACAAGGTCTTGAAGATGTGGGGGTTGGGGGTAGGTAAGTTCTCATTCTTGATCCTGATTGTATAGTTGATTTATCACCTTACCCAAGGGTGACAGTGTCTTACTTTCTCCGAAGTGGATATAATGGTATCTCATTTCCCAGGCAAGGCAGTGAAGGTTGGTTGATTGAAACATATTTTGTGCTTCCGAGTAGGATGTCCGAGTGATTTTCGTCACTGTTTTTGAAAGTTCAGAATTGGAGGTAAACAGGGGCTGCAATTTATGGCATTGACTTAGCCTAACAGGGGATGATGGGATATAGTCTTGACTTGCCCTGAGAATATTGAGGCAAAAAGGAGCAAAGTCATGTGGCTCCCTGACCCCAGCAGTAGAAAGTGTTAAAACTTGATGAGGGGGTGTATGTGTGAAAGCTCATAGACACACACTGGTACTGATGGAGTGTGGGATTGTGACTTTTGTAGAATTGTGGCTTTGAGGAATTAACAAACCTCTTGCCCTTTTCCTTAGGAGAAGCTCACACTTTAAATTACCATGCCAGAAGGTTCAGGAACGACAGACTGGAAAACACCCCCTTTCATGAAAATGCCTGGGGTTGACTTCTGATTCTGTCACATTGACAATGTGTGCTTACAGGCCCCTTGACTTCTGTCAGCCTCAATTTTCTCACCTCTTAAATGGGAGTAATAGCAATAGCACTAGAGACATTTTATACACACCTGTACACATCATCTGATTTAATCTCAGCATAGTAGCTGATATCAAGCGCCAAGTAAATATCATTGAACATTAACTTTTACGTTTATTGCTTATAAAATATTGTGAAATTGAGCTTCAAAGTTGGGCTGACTTGTTATTTCATTAATGCATAATCCACATACTGTCCACTTTGGGAGAATCGGAGCTCTTATTTCCATTTTTAAAAGATTTATTATTTTTAAATAATGTGTATGCTTGCTCATTTATAACGGTGTATGCACACGAGAGCAAGTTCGGTTGGAGTCCAGAGAGGGCGCTGGATCCCTTGGAGCTGGAGTTCCTAGGAGCTGTAAGCCACCTGCTGTGGGTGCTAGGCACTGAACTCTGACCCTCTGCTAGAGCTGTAGTTGCTCTTAACTGCCATGGCCTTTCTCCTGCCCTCAGCTTTTTCCCCCTTTACTGAAATAAGTTGGGGGATTCTTTCTCTTCATCACAGGCCAGGTGGTGACAAAGCACCAGGTAATAGTTTTAGTTATACTGTAGCAAGGGCCCAGACTATAAAACACTAAAAGGCTTAAGAGCAACTCACAGTATGGCAAAACGTTCATTTCTATTTTAAAATTGCTGTGTAGCTTGGGAGATTAATTTTTTTTCCCTAAAGAATTTTCAAAAATACCAACTCACTGTATTTGTTTTTCAAATGCAAGGAAATTCTGGTTCCTAGCATATTACTCCAGTGGTGATTTTTTTGACAACCTTGTAAAAGCTGTTTTGAAGGTCACAGTGTTTAGCTATCTCTTAGTCAGTCTCACATGCAAACATAACGTCTTATATGCTTTAGTCAGACCTGTGGATGTTGGTGTTCTAAAAACTATTTGAATGTTGGCATTAAGAGATTTCTAAAATTTTAATTTGCCTTTTTTATCGTATGGTGTGGGGATAAAATCTACAATCTTACATGCATCCGTCAAGCACTTAGCACTGAGCTACAAAATCAATCGTTTTTGTACTTATTATTGAAAACATGAGATTCAGCACTGATAGGTGACTTATTTTGTTTAAGACAAACAAAGAAACAAATCCACCCCAGCATTTGCCTTATGTCTTGGCTGCAAGTTTGTAAATGTGGGGTTCTCTATGTTGAGAGATGGCACTGAATTTCTGATTAACGTTGTAAGTTGGAGGACTTACCCACCTCCCCCCCCCCCCCCATTTAGGCAATTTGCCCTTTCACCTAGTCACCTAAGCTCATCAGAAAACGTAGATGTTTACATTATGATTCATAACAGTAGCAAAATCAGAGTTATAGAGTAACAATGTTACTTTATAACAATGGGGGCACCACAACAGAAGGAACTTTATTGAGAGGTCACAGCACTAGGAAGCTGGGAACCAAAGCTCACCCTGTCTTTCACCCACAGCACCTTATGATCCCAGGGAGGTCACCTGGTAGCTGTTGGTGGATGGATTCAGACAGCAGGGATTTTAACCTGGGATGCCTAGCGTCCACCTCTAGTAAATGAATGGTTACATAGTAAACAGATGTTCCGTGAGTTCACAAAGTAATGTTGTCTCTGAAACTAGTGATAGGTTTGATTGAAGCTGACCATGTGCCCATTTATTTTGTCTGTTGTGAAATAGGATGCACAAGTCTCTTGACCCCTAACCTATTAAAACAAACAAACAAACAAACACTTTGTGGCTCACAAGAGAGGTATTAGGACTTTTTTTTTTTTAAATACATATGAACAAAGTCAAACTAGGCACACCTGATAATACACTGTGTGTATTAAAATTGGAAACTTGCAGAGACACTCAGAACACTCCGAATGGCCCGAAGGAGCTTTGTACTTAAAGGGCTTGCCAACTTACTACATGTTAGCTGGTTAGATTCTGCTGTACCAAGGAACTATACTATAGGCACAATTAGGAGTTGTCTCTAAAGTGTTCTATTAAATGGTGTCTCATTGGGAGAGATGCCTCTAATATCTTTTAAGGGTATTTCTATTTTGGGGTTCCCTACATAACAGTACTATGATGGATGGGTTTCTGGTTTTTATTGCTTATGAGAATAAATAGCAAAAGGAAACCATGAATTCAGCCATGTTTTTCATAGACTTTATAATTTATTAATCACAGAAGCTACATAATTTGAAAAGAGAAGTGCATGAATCTTGGCATATTTATTATTTAGTCTACTTTTTGACTCGATACTTCAGTGTATGCCATGAGATTAAAACAGCAGTCAGCCTAGCCAGATATATGTAGTCCAGCCCTGAGGCACCATCATCCTGGACAGAGATGGGTTCTACGTCACTGAGCTTCTCATGGACCGAAGGAGCTAGACACAAACACACGGTGATTATTGATTAACTGGAGACAGAGGTGGCAACCAAGGCCCAGGCTGTGAAGGGTATGTGATCAAACCCTGGAATTCCAAGGCTGGGAAAGGATGCTTGAGCTGACGTCTGGAAGATGAGCAGGCGTTAGGTGGAGGAGAAGAAAGGGAAGAACAGGAGTAAGGGGAGTGGTCACCAAAGGCAGCCAAAGCTCCAGGAGGTTGTGTGGGCCTTTTGCTTGGCACGGAGGAAAGGAGAGTAGGGAGCAGGTGACTCAAAGGTCAGACACAGCTGAGTAGTGCAGGGCTCTTTGAACTTCATGCTGCGGGCACTGGGAACCATTGGAGAACCTGAAGCAAGGAAGTGACGTGATGAGAACCGTATTTGAAGGAAGCCAGGCACCTCCAAGCCTAGGTGTTGAGAACTGGGTATAGTCTGTTCACACGTTCCTGAGTTGGAAGTGATAATCTGAACAAGTGGCTGGTAATGGCTAGTATGTGGATGAGATGGGGACTGGGAGAGGGAGAAGTTAGTTCAGGGACTCCAGGTAAACACATATGAAAGGGTGGTGGGCAAAGAATTTAGATCCATTCCAGAGAACAGTGCGAGGCTGTTTGACGTGTATCATCTCAGTGTTTTCTTGAGAGGAAAAACTCTGAGGAGAGAGCCTTACCTTCAAGTGGCCATTTCCATAGTAAAAGTAGGGACAGATTTACCTGAAGAGAACCTGGTGGGGAGGGGTGGAGGATGTACTCTGAGATCGGGCTTCTGTGGGCAGGAAGCATGGACTAGCATGCCAACACATACTACCAGAGTCTGCCTTGTTGGTGTGGATTTTCCTATTTGGGAAGGCTCAGCTTTTTACCTTTGTCACTTCTGGTACTCCAGGGCATGGCAAGTATTTACACCTTGCTAGTATTTTAGAGCAGGTGAGGGTCTATTTACTCAGATTTAATGGATACAGTGTGTGAGTCCATGCTCACGAATTCCATGTGTTTGCCTGGAAAGGGCAGGTACTCATTTCTTTTGCCCCTTCAGAGCAAGCAGTGAGAGTTTTCCTGCTCTGGGGTCAGGGTCTGATCCTGGTTCAGTCACGTAGAACAGATGACTTCATTTAGGTTATTAACACTGAGACCCTTTACGTCCTGCAGAGGGCCATTGAAAGAATGTTGTGTGTCCATGTTAGTGTCCAGGATGATGCATGGCATCTGTTAAACGTTCCACAGGTTGTTTTCCTTCTTACTGAGGATGGGGAAGGCTGGCTCTTGAAGAATGTTGCTACCATCACTACCCTGGAAAGGGATAAGCAGAGACCCAAAGTTGCTTCCTGGGTGGATTGTGCTGCTTCGTCATTTTGATGGTGAACTGGCAGTCTCTTTCTTCTCTGAGTAGGTCATGATAGGTGACATGTATCAATATTAATTTCATGGGTGGAACATTTTTATGAGATAGTAACAGCAAACTTTATGGTGCATGATTCGTTAGCCTTTCTCTGAAGACACCGCCCCTCTTTTCTGCATGAAACCTGTTCTTAGTGATCGGTTATTAATCAGTATCCTGAAGGACTCGGTGAATAAGTGAATGACTAGGGTGTTAGACAGAGAGGTGATGTCAGCCGTGTGGTGAGGCACGGAAGATGACTCAAACTTCATCCCAAAAGTGAAGGTTTGTGGTGTGGGAAGGGAAACTAGACAGAAGTCGGGTTATGCTTTGGGGTGATGAGGTAAGAACTGTAGTCCAAAGGCCACCCCAGCTTCCCAGAGGAGAATGCAAATTAGCCTCCCCCCAAAAACCCCTCCCTCTGTCCCTTTGAACACTGTACACATTTGAGCTTACGTGACCCATTTGCTGGTTGGCTCTATGTAAATACTGCTGGGTCGGCTGTGCGCTCTATTCCCCCCTAGTGACGGGGTGCCTACCTCCCTTGCACTCATTCAGGCTGATCCTGCCTAGCTTTGCATCATTGGCTTCAAAGGTTTTTCTCTTTTTTCTATGTGTTTACCTGTGGTTTCATATCTGATAGCATTATTTTAAGCTAAGGAATAGTGTGAAACACAAGATTAAGCATGGATCCTCTGTTCCTGTAGCTCTGGGCATTTGTTTGTCTGCCCATCTTTGTACGACTTTACCTGCCTCAGAATTCCTGGGAAGGACTGCACGGTAGTTACCTGTATCTCTAGGGTCAGCAGAAAAGAATCATTCTTCAAAGATAGCAAAATGTAGGTTCAGGACTGTGGTCAGCAGTCTCTACACAGTGTGGCCACAGGGTGAAAGAGTATAGAACCTGTGTGAAGCCCCTGGGGATTGGGGCAGCTACTCTCAATGCTGAGCATTCCTGATTATTTAATGAGTTGTATTCCTAACTAGACACGTGTCTGAGACAGCTTAGACATTTGTATCCCAGGCCTGTAGTCTTCTGCTCACCCATCAATTCTCCGCTCAGACACAGTCGATATAATTTTGATTATGGTACTTACTCCACTGAACCTTTCAGCCCAAATGCTTTGTGATGATATTGGGGGTTTCGGGAAGAAGGTGGGTGTGTGTGGAAGAAGAGAGATACTGGCACATTTAGCTCCCTTTTCTTAATGATTTCATAGGCTACCGTGTGGAAAATGAAAATTTAATTCTAATGTTCGGAATTCTGTCATTTAACACTTTCAGCACAGGGCAACCTCCCAAGTGAGCCCAATTTGATGTGGGTAGATGAGTCTGTATTATCTAACTCCTGTCAGATGTGGATCTTTGGGCCTTGGCCTTAACAACTCAGTTTCCTTTTCAACTTGTCGGAAGTCAAGTGTGACATTTTTTCCTGGGTGGTGGTTTTGTGTGTTTCTGTGCTTGTCTCGAAATATCATTACATCTTGAGTAGACTTAAGAATTGGTGCTGCTAATCTCATGCTGCTCGGTGATGGAGACTTGCATTCTGAGAAGCCACAGAATGGTAGCAGCTGAACTCCACCCACTAGCGAAGTGGCAGGAAGATACAGTAAAAGCCCTTCTGTGTGCAAAGACTGGCTTCCAAATATCACTAGTTTTTGTGGATCTGTTGGTCCCATGGAGACACACACCACGTTAACTCAGAGCATCTGCTTTTCCCCTCAAGCAGCCTTAACTTGATTGGCTTCATTGAAATAATCTGAGTTCTCACCCAGGTTTCTGGTTTTAAGAAGTAGCACTTGAGCTTCTCACAAGAGTTTCTTCAGAGAGCTCAACCGCCCCAGACGCTGGTCTTGAGAAAGCAGTGCCGTGAGAAAAGAGAACATTGTGTGCCTCAGATGAGTCAAGTACTTGGTAGAAGAACCCAAGGAGACATCCACTTTCGTGTTAATATGGCTCTTACCAGACTAGTAAGTTAAAGCACCTCATTCCGTTAGAGAAGGAAAGATGTACTGTACAAAGGTGAATTGAGTCACTTGTCGTGTATCGGAAGCCTGTCTCCTCTCTGCACTAAGTCACAGTACTTATTTATCTGCTGTTTGAAAAATAGTCTTGCTAATGGCATTTAAGATAACACTGTGTTTCTTGGAAATTCTTCTTTGTAGGTTTGTTTTCTTTCAGTAGGGATTGGCTAACTTACCCCCAGGAGCAGTCCCTTTGCTTTATTGACTCTGAGGAGATAGTCCACAAGGTGCCTTTAAGACCTTTGCTTTATTGACTCTGAGGAGATAGTCCACAAGGTGCCTTTAAGACCTTTTATTTAGAGTGAGCTTTACTCCGCTGTGATTCGTAGCTCCTAGCCACAATGCAAATTCTGTATGTAGAGCAAAACACATCCACCTTAGAAATGACAAATTTAGCTCCTCATTTTCTTTATCAAAAATGTCCTTAACAATTTGGTTTTACACATTTTCCCATTTGAAATTGAAAATAGTTGTGTTGGAAGGGACTTGGCTTAGATGTGAACCTCCTGGAGGTAAGACTTAATCAATCAGAATAAGCTGGCTCTGGGGAGTCTCCCCAGTAGGGAATGGAGCCCTTCATGAGTTACTCCACTTGGAGTAGAGCTGGCTCTGGACTATTAGTTCATTAGTACCTGCTCTGCAGTTCTAGAGCTTGCAATGTTCTTACTATCTTCTGTTTTATTATTTCTGCTGTCTTCTGGGCATGATATGGCTATTACTTATTTGCAGCAGCCATAGTTACATGCACAAGACCTGAATAGGATGAAGCCAGTAAAATTTCCCCAAATCCCAGCAGGTCTAAGGCAGGGTCCCAGGAGAGTCTATTGGCAGCTGCTGGGGGTGGGGAAGTGGGTTTTCTTGGGGAGTGAGGGCACTGTTATGTTACCATGCTCCATGGATAGCCCTGATCCTGTACCTGAGTGGTGCATTATGGGTACCACTAATTGGTCTCTGTGAGATAAAAAAAAAAAAAAAGCACGGATGTGTTTGGGGGGAGTCTGAAGGACTTAGAATCAGGAAATGTGAGGATCTAGAGAGAGCTAGAAGTGGGAAATGGAAGTGGGCATGAATATCATCAAATTTCATTGTGTACGTGTGCGAAATTCTCAAAGAATGAACATAAAATGTCTGAATCATCATTTTCTGTGAATTAGGTTACCTGTCACTCATTCTAGGTCTTCCCTTTTCTTCCCTATCTCTGGCTTGGTCATAAGAATCTCCTATAGAAGGCGATCTCCTTCTTTGTGACAAATAACTGCTTTACAAGACAGTAGTCCCACTTCTGTCAAACAGAGTATCCTGGGAAGAAAGTGCTTCGTGGTTGCTGGCTCCTGTGAGTCGTTAAAGATGAGTCAGAAAGATCTGTTTGTGCTCACCTTTGCTCTTCTCTGTGATGTCTCTGCATTTTCCTGCCTTATTGTTTAATCTGTGCTGAACAAGGTCTTTTTTGTTTGTTTGTTCAGTTAATGATTGGACATTTTATAGTGCTTTGGGAGCTTCTCCCTGAGTGTCAGTCTTCTCAGAGAACCGTTGAAGATGTGCACATGTCTAAGAAGTAGACAGAATAAAATCACACGTGCCATTTATAAAACTAGAGCGGCTCATTTCTTCTTTTCTAACTTTGGATGTTGCCGTTCTGCGTCTCACCCCTGTGTACACAATTTATTCATGGTTCTTGTTTCCAGGTTATGCTGACTTAAACCCAGAAAAATGTGGTTTCCTTATGAACTTCAATTTTATTTATCGTATCTAACAAATGCCTCTTTCTTGCCAATCTCTGCCTGTTTTAGCTGAGGTAGGACCATCCGTAAGACAGCATTGTGATGCTCTGCTGAGACACTTTAAAACAGAGCCATGCATCTCAATACTAAAAGTTACTCTTCTCAGTGGAATTGGAAAGGAGAGTTTTTGGTGCCAGCTCCTAGAGCCTATAATTGAAGAATTGGGTCTTTCTCTTGGATTTTTCTCTGCAGGTTCTTGGATCATTGGCAGGATATTCAGGTCTAACCCAAAAAACCCAGGGTGTGGACTTTTACCTGCTGCCTGCAGGTCTTCTCAGACTTCATGTCACAAGACTCTTGGGCTTAAAGCCTGTACTAACTGTTTCTGATCTTTAAAACATTTGTGTGACCTCTCCCAGGTAACCAGGCCCTGTCTTTATTCTGAAGGACCTTAGAGCTGTCCTGCCCTGGAAGTGGATACATTTGTTTGTCTGAATATATCGAAGCACACTGGTCTTTGCCTTTTACTGATGGTGGCTGGTGGTTCATGCCTATTCTACCAGTGAGTTCTCTCATAATGCAGTTGTAGGACACTCAGGCAGTGCATTTCCACAGAGGCAGTGTCTGGGTTTTGTTTTTAACCTGAGCGGTGAGTTCCTTTTGGGGTGCTGCAGTGTGGGGCTGTTTCAGGCACTTTGAGGGGTGAGTGGCTATGTGGCAGGTAAATCTCAACCTCTGCACCCCTGAGGAGGAGACCTCTGTGTTCCAGATCTGAGCTCTGAGATCAGGATCAGCAGGTGAGCTAGGACAAAGAATCCTCCATTCTCAGCATGTGGTGACCCTGTACTTGATAGATTTAGGTCAACTTGACACAAGCTAAAGGCATCCAATAAGAGGGAACCTCAATTGAGAAGCTGCCTTAGTAAGATTGGACAGTATGCAAGCCTGTAGGGCATTTTCTCAATAAGTGATTGATGGAGGATGGCCCAGCCCATTGTGGGTAGGGCCATTCATGGACTGTTGGTCTTGAGTGCTATCAGAAAGCAGGCTGTGTAAGCCAGTAAGCATCCTCCTCCATGGCCTCTGCATCAGCAACTACCTCCAGGTTCCTGTTCTGTTTTGAGTTCTTGGCCCAACTTCCTTTAATGATGAACAGCATTGTGGAAGTGTTAAGTCAAATAAACCATTTGCTCCCAAGTTGTTTTTGGTCATGGTGTTTCATCATAGTAAGATTAACCCTAACTAAGACAGACCCCTAAGCAGTTTTCTGGAAATATGGCAAGGACCTTCCTCTGTCTTTGGGTTATCTTTATGAATGCTCAAGACTTTTTCCCATATATGAGGACAAATAATTTTAACACAAAACAAAATATGATTAGAATCATTTCTAAGAAGGAAAGCCAACAAAGGCTCCATGTTGAAGAGATGGGGTCGTCTCTTTAGAAACTCCTTCAGACTTCCTTTTAAATAAACCAACTCCCATTATTAGAAATAAAACTAAGGGCTGTTAGTACCCAGTTTTTCTTCTCTGTAAATGAAATGCTTTCATACAACCAATGTTCTAATCTGTGTGCTCAACTCACCAGCACTAAGCAGGCATTAAATTCTCCCATGCTTTTACTTCTTGTTGAACTGAGATAGTGGGATGTGATTCCCACTGAGAAGTCTTAAAATAACTGTCCAACAGCCTCATTCCAGAGGGGACCAAGAATTTAATGTGAGTTTAGGGGTCCTTTTTTGTGCTTAGAACCAAACCCAGTTTTCCAAGTGTGACTGGCTAGTCTCTCTCCTCCTCTCAGGAGAAAGTTACAAATGGGCTGAGGAATTACTACATTTGCTCTCTTAAAGTGATGTTAGGACTTGGGTTGGAATTGCTTTAACTAGGTTGCAGCGGGCTGCTTTCTAGCCTCCCCCCATGTCCTTTAGAGATCTTTGATAGTAATTAAGAGGAAAGCGAAGGGCAGATTTTTCCTAAACGATGAATACAGGTTTACCAAATGAATTGAATAATAGGTGTGAGCCCTGCTGAGAAGCTGAATATCCCCCGTGTACTGAAAAACCTATAATCAGATGGGTACTGTTGCCAGTGGCTGAGATCCCACCATCTGTGCCTTTTAGACACTCACTTTGATATGTAAGGACACCTGATGATGCACATTTAGTGACTGCTACTTTTTAAATTTTTTTGTTGGCCTGGGCATTAACTAGAAGCCCATATAAGAAAAGAGCTCCTTAACCTTTGTTACACTTAAGTTTCACGGATATTTAGACTTTTGCTCCAGCCCCATTGTATGGGCGAATGACTCTGAAACATTACTCACGGGTCTCAGTAGGTCAAAAGAATTTAAATTTTGCAACTAGCTCTAGGTTTCATATGGTTCAAATAGTTGCTTAAGAACCCAGAAAATGAGGGCTCAATTGGAGTGGGATTTTGGGCATGTGGCTCATTTTAACCCAAACTCACTGGTGGGAGCTTCCTCTGCGGTGCTCAGTGCTGGTGTGCTGTGACGGTTGGAGCCAGGCAACTGCTTGAGCTTAACTCTTGCTTTGGGAATTCCTTTTCTTTGCTTTTCCTGTTGACTTTCACTTACTAATATTTTTTGATTTTTCCTCATGTGCATGGGTTTGTGTGTCTGTGTATATTATATGCCATGTGTGTGCATGATAAGACCAGAAGAGGGCATCAGATCTGGCCTCACATGGGTCCTGGAAGCTGAACTCAGGTCCTGTGTAAGGAGCAACAAGCACTTTTAATAGCCAAGCCATTTCTCCAGCCGCCAGCTTACACTTCTGATAGCAGAAAGGGACGAAGCATTCTCAGAGTTATGGCTGGTTCACCGGAGGACCTTGCAGAGCAAAGGTGCTCCTCACAGTGTCTCACAGAAGAGGTACTGGTGAAGAGCCACTTAAGAGGATGTGAGGCTTGTACTCCTCCCACACCCCTGAGGCCAGAAATCTTTTTGGGGGAACAGCTGGTGTGAAACATATGTCCTTCTCTCTCTTGTCTGCTCAGAAAGGATTTATTGGACTTCATTGCTTGTCTTGCACTGTAGAAGTCAGTGGCTGAAGTCAGTGTAGAAGTCAGTGGAAAGAAGAAAGCGAGAAGCATGGGGGAGGGGGAGAGAGGGATCTGTTGACTGCCTAAGCAGTCCAGAAGCAGGTTAGGTGACAATGCCTGTGCACCTACTTGATCCTGGTGTGCATAGTGCATGATCTGCAGGGGGAAAGTGGGATAGCAATGGAGAGGAGGACCATAGGGAAGAGGGCAAGGGGTGGGAGGAGGACCATGGGGAAGAGGGCTAGGAGTGGGAGGAGGACCACGGGGAGGAAGAGAGTCAAGGTTAAGATGAGGACCAGGAGCAGGAAGAGGAGGATCATAGGGAAGAAGAGTGGAAGAGTAGGTTGAGGTTAGAGGTGGGAGAAGGACCATGGGGGGGCGGGGAGAACGAGAGTCAGGGTCAGGGGCAAGAAGAGTGAGTTGAGTAAGAGGGCTGAGGGTTAGAGGGTGATTGGGGCACAGGGGACCCATGGGGAGGACAAGGGCTAGAGGATGTTTGGGGGTGCAGGAGGATCATGGGGAGGAGGATCTGAAGGAGAAGGAAGAGGCAGGGGATGGGGAGGAGGGCCCGGGAAGGGAAGTAGGGCTACAGAGGGAAGGAGGAAGATGAGAGAGAGCAGGGGTGTGGGGAGGAGAGACAGGTAGCTGGAGGAAGGGTCTCGATAGGAAGAAGTCCAAAGGGAGGAGCCCTGGCAGGAGCCAGACACAGAGTAGTAGCCTAACATGCTTAGGCTGGAAGCGGACTGTCCATGGGGACTTGGCTGTTTTAAGCGTTTGAAAGGTGAGTGGAGGTTTATGTGATTAAATCCTTTGATTCATGAGATACGCTTTTAGGAAAACCCCATTGAAATAGCCCATGGACAGTTCTAGTAAGAGGAAGGCTCCCAAAGCCTCACCCAGTGTCTCTTCAGTTCTTTTTTATTTTATTTTATTTTTTTTATTTTTATTTTTTTCAAGACAGGGTTTCTCTGTGTAGCCCTGGCTGTCCTGGAACTCACTCTGTAGACCAGGCTGGTCTCGAACTTAGAAATCCTCCTGCTTCTGCCTCCCAAGTGCTGGGATTAAAGGCGTGCGCCACCACTGCCCGGCTGTCTCTTCAGTTCTTAAGGCTATCTTCTAGTTTTCTCTATAAGCATAGGAATTGGTAGTTTGGTCTGTCCATGTTTTTTGGATGATTCTTTGTGTCTCTGCAATTTAAAATTCCTGGTATAAAATTAACTAGATGGTTATTTGTGTTTCTAATCAAACATACTTTCTATGTTTTCTATAAGGATCTGTATTTCCTAAGGTAATTAAGCGGTCTTTGCACCAATACTTTAAAATCATTGTCTTAAGGTATTTGGTTTTTTTTTGTTTACTGTGGGTCCATAGTTGAGTTGGTAAGAATTTATCAGGTCTATCTTTTGAAGTATTCTTTGCTTTTAAGATTAATTTTGGTTTCTCCGGGTTTCTAGCTTGTTTGTTTGTCTCTCCACCCCCCAGTTTAGAACAATGCTTTTTTTGATGTCATATTTATGCAGTGCTCACAGAGACCAGAAGAGAGCATCAGATCCCTGGGGCTGGAGTTGCAGGTGGTTGGGAGCCGCCTTGTGGGTGCTGGGGATAGAAGAGTCCTCAGGAAGAGCAGCAAGCACTCTTAACCTTGGAATCCTCCCACAGCCCCTAGAGCAGTGCCCTCTTCCCACCCCAAGTTGGAATTTCAAAGACAGCCTCAGTCACCTCCCCACTCCCACCCCTAAGGAGACTCCCTCTTCCAGTCGGGGTTTGGTAGCCATCAGCCCCCTTGGGTGGAGGTCTTGCATGGATTCTGTCTTGAAGCTGTGGCTATGGTAGCCTATGGCTTCTGAAGCTTCTGAGGCTTCTGAGACCACAAATCTTTATATCTAATCCTCTGGCCTCAGAAATCTCATGATAGGAGAGCTCTTTACATTTGCAGACGGGGGAGGAGGTGAGACTACTGGGGGTACTGAGGAGAAGTCTGATTCCTAAGAGATTCTCCCTGCTTGTCTGTCTGTAGTTGTGGTTTACTGTGTAGAGGCCACATGTGACATGGTGGCTGTTGTACCCGTGATTGAAACTTGGGTTCCAGAGATGCCTAGATGCCATGAAAACTGGTCCTGCTCCTCTGAGTGGCGCTATTACTAATTCAAGTGTTGAGATCTAGACACTGGAGAGGGTGCTCAGAGCTCAGTGGCTCTTATCTGAAAGGTCAGCTGCTCTCTTCCCTGCTTCCTGTTGACTAACACAGAAGCCGCTCCTTCCCCTGGACATAACCATGGAGCCACTAACACACTTGTATCGATGTCTGCTCCCTTGACCACACTGGGCTGCACGGGAGCCCCCTCATACCACTCTTCCTAGCCACAGCCGTGGCCTCCCACTGCGCCATGCAGCTCTGGAGAAATCATACTTTGCAAGCCAAGGAAAATGGCCAGCCTGAAAGGAGTGACCACTAAAAACCAGTAGGGGACTATGAGGACAGTGTCCCCCCATTACGAGGCTGTGAGTAGGTACGGGGTATGAGTTTTCATGTTTAGTCGATGTCCCCAGGTCAACATGAGCAACTCAGTACTCCCCCCCCCCCATACCCAGTGGTCTGGAGTTCTGGTTGGGCAGTGGTCACCCATTGGGCACAGCTTTCTGAATTGGACCAGCTGGACTGGGTGGGTATCTGGGACAGAGACAGACGGATGTCTGGAGGATTTGGGTTGTGTTCAGGTGGTTCTCCATCCCCACCCTCCCTGTACAGGGGCCTATGAGAGTGTGGCAGAGAGGATGAAAGCCACAAGATGGCCCCTGTGAAAGGTGAGAGGGACATTTCCTCGCTGTACTCTACGAAGCCAACTGAATCAGGGTTTTATCTTAGGCTCCCAGTGGGTGGCTGGCAGTGGCCTCAGTGTGGAGAAGAAGTTCTGCGGAGGCATAGACACTGTGCACTCTATCCTCTGAGCAGACAGGCATTTAGACATGTTTGCAAAATTCTGGGCGAGAAGACGAACTCTGTCTTGTCTAAATAGTTAAGAACTGCCCCTTCCTTCCCCAGAGTAATTAATTTCCTTGACAGCATTGCTTGCTGGCAGCTCCTTTTCACAACTGGCTGCTGAACTGCAGTGCTCAATAATCTGTGTAATAACATACTATAAAAACATACAAAGCCAGGAAAAAAAGTTTGTTTTGTTTTTCCCCAAAGTGGCTAAGCCTTGGAAATACTCATTCATATATGGATTGAAAGGAAAACCTTAAATCTATCAGTAAGGGGCCAGTGAGGCAGCTTAGCAGCTCAGAGTGACTGCCACACAAACCTGACAACTCAAGTTTGATCCCTGGAATCCAATGCGACAGCAGATAACCAACTACTAAAGGTTGTCCTTTGACTTCCACAAGTGCACCTTGGCACATACATATACATACTTACACACAGGAGGGAACACATACATGCACACCAATAATTAATAGAAAACAAAATAAAACAGAAACAGCATCCTGGAGCCCTGGCTGAACGTTTTGGCTCACACAGTTGTGCGGTAGACAAAGAGAAGGGGCTTAGAGCCCCACAGATCTGAGAGAGCCTGCCTCACAGTGGATGGCCACTCTCAGCCTACACTCTTCCTTGCTCTCCTGTGTGCTTGTTCTCACTCTTGCAGCAGTCTGTCCCTTCCCACAGAGTGTCTGGACATGCATCACATGTGAAAAGGTCAATGACCATCCATGGACTAAAACCCCACGGCAAACTAATAAAGACAGGAAGATAAGGTTAGAACATAATATACCCAATATTTAGCCTGTGTTCTCGGAGGTTGGAGTTGGGGAGGGGCCTGGTGCAGGGGAGTGGCTCTGGTGTTCCCCTTTGTGACTTCTGTGTCAGGATCTGGCTGAGTTGACCCTGATGCTGCGTGTCTGCACATATTCAAGGCACGATGAAGTTTGAAGGGCCAGGTTCATACACTGGACTTGCTCCCTTTGTTGTGTGGAGAGAGATAGTCACTGACCAGTGCCACGGACTAGGGTATGTAGGGAGCAGGTGCCATGCAAGGGGCATCAAGCATCATTTCCTTTCCTCACAGAAGGTCTGTGAGAGGGTTGGGTTGCTTCACCTGATGGAGGTTTGAGAGAACTCAACTCATTGTTACTGCATCTTTTGGTTAGAGAGGAGTTAGGCTTTGCACTTGACTGTTTGTTTTTTGCCCACAGTTTCCCTGACAGTCAGCAAATGACACCTCCCCAGGTAGAATCACAGATTCAGGCCCTTGCCTCTGTTTACATTGTCTTTCTTGTTTCTGCAGGTTGTGAGGCATGCTAAGTTCTTTTGTGTATGAAAGCATGCTTCCTTACAGACTTATATTCTCAGTCCGGCCTAAGGTTTAGAGGAATGTGACCATATAATGAAGCAGTCCTCCTTGTGATGAAGGGTGACAGGACACACTGATTAACAGGACGCTGTTTTTTGATGTCTAGTGTGGTCGTTTGTGAATGAATCTTCAGATAGCCAGATGACAATGAAGGAGTGACGTTTTCTTCAGGAGTATGTGCTTTTTATTTCCCAGAGGGTGCTGAGAATTCCAAGTCATGTTTTGTCAAAGGAGAATGGCGTTACCTGGGTTTAATTTTGCCAAACTTGTGGTTGTTTGTTTGGTGATGTGAGGACAGACAAAACACAAACCTGTCAAGGGGTCCATCTCTGAACCAGCAGACGGGGGCTTTCCAAGCTGTCCATGTTGTACCATGCACAAATGCAGTGTTCTCTTCACAGCTAGCCCTCATGCTGACCTGTCACCCCATGGCAGGGCCATACCCCTTGCGGAGGATGACGGGAGAGAAAAACCAAGCAAGAAGTTTGCAGTTGAAGAGACAGGCACTCACACAATCTCTTTGGTGGTTGTTTGTTAGCATGTTGATCCACAGAAAGCCTTATCAATAGTTTATTATCTGAGCTTGATGGGGTTCCCACTGCTGAGCCTTTCAGCCCTAAACACAACAAAGACCAGCCAGGCATTGGATTACACCTGTGCCACCCATAAAGCAGAGCCACGGTGAGTGGTGAGTGTGAGCCCCAGGGTGTGTGTTCCACTTGCTGGAAGCTGTTGGGTCTCATCAACCTTTTGTTAGGGTATATTTTTTTTTCCTCCTTGAAAACTCATAAAAATTCATGTTGTGGTATTAATGCCCACAGGGTCCTGTAGAATTCTGCTGGCTTCTGCTCCCTTTCCCTCATTGTCCTAAGATACGTGGGCACAGATGTGTGCTGGTGAATCTATACTGGAGACTCATGTATCTGCCTAAGTGAGTTTGCCACAGGAATGAAATAAACTAATTTTCCTCCCAATGGTTCAGTGTAACCAAGGTATTTCTATGCATATTCTCAGAAGGCTTCATTCTGGGGAATATTTTATATTTCAATAAACCTTGTGCATGAGTTTCTAGGTGACTACTTTGCATATCTGTTTATTATCATAGTGATATACTGCTTACCTGTATATTTTGAAAGAAATTATCTAGTGGATCAGTTTTCTATGGTGTGTGTGTGTGTGTGTGTGTGTGTGCGCATTGTGTAGAGGCCAAGGGGCAACCTTGGATGTCATATCATCCACATATTTTGAGGTATGGTCCCTCACTGGCCTAACACTCATAAATTAAGACAGGAGGTTTTGCCAGTGAGCTCCAGTATTTTCCTGTCTCTGCTTCTTCCAAGACTGTGGTTACAAGTGTGTGCTACCACATCTGGCTTTTGACCTAGGTGCTGGGGATTGAACATACAGCCTGAGGCATGTAGTGACTGAGCTATTCCCTAGGATCTTTAGTTGGGGCAGGGGTGTTACTCTCTGTGTTGTTAGGAACAGTTTATGAATTCTTTGTGTGTTGTGTATGAAGTGTATGTGTGTGTGTGGTATATGTGTACCTCCCTCTCTCTCTCTGTATATGTGTACACATGTCTGTGTATGCTCATGTGTGTAGAGACGAGGACAATGTCTGGGTCTCTCTAGGTCAGTCTCTACCTTACATTTTGAGATAAGGTTTGTCCTTGTACCTGGTACTCACTGATTGGCTAGATTGATCAGCACGCTCTGGGGATCCACATGTCATTTCTGACTAAATGCTCGGGTCACAGATCCCAGTGTCCATGCCTGGCTATTTCTATGTATACTTGGTATGCACTTGTCTGAACTCAGGTAGCCAGCACTTCATGCATGGACCCATCTTGTAAATCTTACCCCGGAGTATATATTCTTGTGCCTTAAAAAAAAGTCTGAGGTCAGGCTACTGTGTTAGAGCAGAATTTCAGTACTTTAAAGGGGTCGACTTGTAGAAAGGTTTACAGTTTTTCTTTCTTTGTGACGAACTAAACAGGGAAGTGATATTTAAAAATAACTGTGATCCAATAATTATATTACAGGGTTCCCAAAATATTCAGCACAGCAAATCATGTGCCATTATGCTTCGCCATGTAAGATGAAACCTCATGCAGTGGGTGGGGGGTGGGGTGGGGTGCGGTGGGGTGGAGCTTTGGCCTTCTGTAGCATTTCTATAGCAGGGCAGTTATACTGTGTTGTGGTCTGTCTCTGTGAGCCAGGAAAGAACTCGGAACTCTGCTGTGCCAGCTGCCCAGCTTCCACATTAAGACCGTTTGGAATCATGCCTGCAAATTAATACATCATAAAAGCTCAGCACAGTGATGAATTCTGAACAAAGTTCTGTAGTGTTTGCCTCTTATTATGAATGGGGGAGTTACGACTGTGTGAAATTGGTGTGAGCAGACTGCCTATAACATTGGCTGTTGTGGCAGCCAACCTTAACTGATGGCCTTTAGTGAAACAACCCCCGTGGAGCGCTTCTGATAGAGGAGACTGTGACTCCATGGGCACCAGCCTCCTGGATGGAGTGCTAATTGTCTATGACGTGTGTCTTAACATTCCTGGGAATTTCTGAAGGAAATATTTGCTAGAAATCATTCTCCAGTCTCCTATCCAGTGCCCCTCTGCCCTCCTCTTCTCCATTCTTGTATCCTGGCAGTTTGATATTTCACATTTTTTTTTTTCTTTCTTTTTTAGGTCTCACAGAAGTGATAACTCATTTTATTAGAATGGTGGTGTTTTCAACAGTCGAGGAAACAGTGGGGGGTTATGACTTCAGTTGGGGTGTAATCAGCTTGAGCAGGTGCATTCTAAGTAAGAGGGATACTGTTTTAATGCGGTGTCTCCCCTAATTCAGGGCAGGGGAGACATGGATAGGAGATGGCACTGCAGTTAGGTCGGAATTGTTTCTAAATAGATTGTTTTTCTCCCCCCACCTTGAATTATCCTGGTCCTGGCAGCAATGTCCTGTTAATAAAATAGAAGAGAGCTGTACAGGACAGGCTGAGGATGGCGGTCTTAATGTTGTGCTCTGTGCGTTCTGGAATGCTTAAGGAAAATGAGATCAGATTTACACAGAACCTTGGCAGAGTGATCACATTGGTGAGGGGGCAGAATCTCAGTCTTGGGGACGTCAAGTGATTGGAGATAGGTATGCAGTCGTAAGACAATTTCACTTAAATGGCATGTGTCTCCACGCAGGTTCATGGTGAGGTGCTGGGGCTGTCCTTTGGCTTTGAAATACTCTAGTATGTGAGAACAAGGGCAGAAATGGGCAAGAGCTGTGTCCAAAAAAACCAAAGCCTTTTTAGACAAGTGATAGCATTCTACAGATTTAACTCCACTTTGCATTCTGGTTAATTTCCCCTGTGAGAGCAACCAGGCTGCAACGGCACTGGCCGTGTTCTCAGTTGCACAGTGGTTACTGACGGTTTATACTCATTTCTTTCCTCCTTTTTAAATAGTTTCAGCATTTTCTTATATGTTTCAGGATAGAAATTATTTAATACAAAGTCACTAGCTCATACATTCCAATTCATTACTTGGCTATTTATCCACTGAAACAAATTTACTAAGGACCAGTTATACACCAGGCACTGGGGGTAATAGCGGTGCTCAGATTATGTATCCAATGAGCAGAGATGCAGAGATTCTCCTCAAAACATGGCAAACTGGATTTACAACACATAACAAAGCCAAGTTGGTTTTATCCCTGGAATGAAAAAAATGGGTCCACACACCAGTGTGTAGATACAGTCAGTTTATATACACCATGAACAGGGGTGGGGGGAGACAAAACCAGATGCTTGCCTCAACAGGTGAACAAACAACATTTAAAAACTTAAACTTTATTCTTGAATAAAATTCAAAAAGTAGGTATAGGAGGCACTTACTTGGTTGGGCAGTAGTGGCAATTCCCTTTAATCTCAGCGTTCAGTAGGCAGAGGCAGGAGGTAGGCTCTGTGAGTTCAAGGCCAGCTTGGTCTACAGACGGAGTCCCAGTCTGGTCAGGGCTATACAGAGAAACCCTGTCTCAAGAAGGAGGAGAAAGGAAAAAAAAAGAAAAGAAAAGAAAGAAAAAAGAAAAAGAAAAAAAAGGTACTTATTTCAAATCAGTAAAGATTGTGTATGAAGAAACCAAAAGCTAGCATCATACTTAGTGGGGTTAACATTTTTTTAAAAAACCCAGAGATATTATCCTCTTAAAGTGTAGAATAAGGTGGTCATACCCTCTCATAGTTCTGCTTGACAAAATGTTAAGTCTTAGAGCAACTAGTCAAGAAAAAAAGAATCAAAGTTTTCTTTATTTGCTGATATCATATCATGATCAGTTGAAAGGATCTCAACTGTAGAATGACCTGAAAGTTTGTGGCTCTTTAACAGGTAGACGAGGTGCCCAGTATCTCCCCGGTCACCAGGCAAAATCAAATCAAATTATGAAACAATGAAAAATAACAGGTAACCTGTATTGGCAAAGATGAAGAGATAGGGAGGCCTCAAATACGTTATTAGTATGACTAGAACCTAGTACAACCAGTGTAGAAAAGGGCACCATTGCTAAAAATGTTAAAAGGACACCTACCATGTGATCAATAATCTTGCTCAGGAGGGTGTGTGTGTTTGTGTGCATGTGTATGCATGTTCACAAACATGGACACACACACATAACATACAAAGGAGGCAAAATTAGACTCATGGAGAGATAACTACCTCCTGTGCTCCTTATGTAATAACATCATGCACAGGAAATAGGCTATAGAAGCAATTTAAATGTTGTTCAGCAGATGATTGGCTAGAGAGAACTGTGTATTCAGATAATGGAATAACATTTTCAGGATTAACAAAGGAAATCCTATTTTTGGCAACATGGGCAGAGCCAGAGGACAGTTTGCTCAGCAAAGTGAGACATGGAAAACTGTCATCTCATGGATGTATGGAGTCCAAAACAGATGATCATCAGGGTGTAGGGGAGGTGGATGTTGGTTAAAGGGTCTAAAATTTGAGTTATGCATAATGGATAAGTTCAGAAGATATAGTGACAGCTGCCTGAGGATTTACAGTACCACACCGTGTGCTTGAAATCTGCTAATTTATGCCTTCAGTCTCATCACACACAAATGGAGACACTGTGGAGGGGTCAGTGATATATCGATTAGCTAAACTTCAGTGTGTGTGTGTGTGTGTGTGTGTGTGTGTGTGTGTGTGTGAAGTCCAAGTGGTGCAGCTGTTAAATATATAAAAAAATTAGGTTGTTAGTAACATCTCAGTAAACTTGTTTAAAAATCATGGGTTCTGCTGTCATTGTATATATAAATAACATGTGAAATTCCTTCCAGCGAGCAATTTAAGAACATTCTGTCTGTTTATAGTGTTCTGTAAAGTGTCTACAAACACATCACCAGAATGTTTCTTGAAAGTATTGCCAAATGTATGATGGTCTGTGGGCAATGATATAAGTATATAATCAAATGCATGATTTGTAATAGGACTAATGCTTTGAAGAGCTGGATGCATGCAGAAACTGCTATGCCACATTGTATACAATCCTCCCAAGGTGTGTTGGGGTAGAGATTTCAATTGGATAGTAAAATTGCTAAGAAGAAAGTTGGATAAATGAACATGGACATCATTGAAGACTCCTAGAGCTATAATTAGCATAAGCATTCCTCAGGTGTGCACGTGTCGAAGGTTTGGTATCCAGAATGGTGGTATTTAGTTTTTGGTACCTTTTGGAGTTGGAGCCTTGAGGAACATCCTTATTTCTTTGGGGATGTGTGCTCAAGGAGGACTGTGGGATTCCAGCCCTTCCTCTCTGTTTCCTAGTTCACGAGATAAGCAGTTTGTCTTACTATGTGTTTGCCCCATGATGATCAGAGGAGAGGCCCAAAGCGATAGGCCATGAGACCTTGGACTGGAAATGTCAGAAATCTGAGACATGATGACTCTTTCCCTTTAACTACCCCTGGTGTTTCATTATAATCACCTGAAGCTTACACTGAGGCTACAGAGATACACTTGGGGAAGGGACCAAGCAACTGTGCTATAACACAGAGGAGCAAAACTTTTTTAGTTACAGGGTTAGGGATATACTTTGTGAGTATCAAAGGAGACAACACTGAATGTCCAAGAGTTGTGGTCTGGTAGAAGCCAAGCAAAGATAGACTTTTGAGGAGGGAAGAAATGATGTTCAACTTGTTCAGTACTACTGAAAGGTCAGTTGACTTTGTATATGGTATGTGACAGGTGTCCAGAGTCTTAAATGTAAGAATCAAAAGTGTGCAACTCCAAAAGAAAATATAAGGAAAAGCTTCTCAACTGTAGTCACATTTTCTGTAGAAAACGACTTTAAAAGCACAGGTGAGAAAAGCAGAAATAGTCAAGGGGGATTATATCAGACTAAATATTTAAGAGAGCAAGGACCAAGTCTTCACTGAGGCAGAGGTCATGTTACTGATATTAAAATAGTATAGAAGAAAAATGTTTGTGAAGAGGATTTTTAGGCCAATGCCTATGAATAGTTGACATTACAGTTGGGCATCTGTGAGGTATATTAATGATTGACGTTTTTTCTTTGGTCTTTACCATTTAGCATTATGATTTTGGTATTAAACAATCAACCACTTTCTGTAGTAAAAGTCAGAGATTTTAATAAAGCAAAAACCAAAGGACAGAGGATGCTCGTTCAGACTTTCTGAGGATTGGGACAGATTTTATACATATACTTCAGTTCCTTTGGATACAGTACCATTGGTGTATCCAATATTTTAAAGCTATGAAATTAAAAGTCTTTTTTTAGTGCGCCCTAGGTGAAAGAGGAAATTATTGCCAATCTATTTTGCCAAAATTACAAGTTGATTATGCACAGTAATTTTACTTGACATGTTAGAATTGAATTTCATCCTTCAGATCCTAGAAGAGATCTTTACATATATGTAGATGATAAAGCCAATAGATCAAGGAGCTGGAGCAAAGGGGACAAGTTTAGAGTAGAAAATAAGACTGTGTTGAAGTTAGTCTGTAAGAATGTTGAATAGTTCTATGTGTTTGCTTGAAGAAGGCCACACTTGGTTCTGAATTTCAGAGCACTGAAAGAGCCTAGGGAATTTCTGTTGCTGTGATACAGAATCTAATGTAAGAGGAAGTTTTATTTTGGTTTCACTGTTGGAGATTTCAGTCTGTGGTCCATTGGCTCTGTTACTTTTGGGTTCGTGTCTTGGCAGACCATCATGGCAGGGAGCAGGTAGTGGAGCAGAGTGGTTCACCTGTTGGCAGGGAGGAGGCAGACATAGGATGCTTGAGTTGGCTTCAAGGCTTCATCCTTCATTGCACCTCAGCCTGCAACTTACAAAATAGTGCTGCCTCCACATAGGGTATGATTTTCCTCCTCAGTTAATCCCCTCTGGAAGCATCCTCACAGACACAGCTAGAAGTGTACTATAGCAGTCTCCCAGCTGCTTCTCAATCCAGTCAACTTGACAAGATGAATAATCATAGCCAAAGGGAAAATACTGGATTTTTATGTGATTTGGTGTTTTGAAGCTAGAGAGAAGCTATTGCATGGGAGAAGTTATTGAAGACTGAGAATTTCCCACACGGACCACTTGAATATTAGCACAGTAATATCCTAATTGTTTTGAGATCCCATCTCACCCAAGTCAGAATGACTGTCATTAAGGGTGGAAATGATGACAAATTCAGGCAAAGATATAGAGAAGAAAGATCCGGTACTTGCTGCTGGTAAGAATGTAAACTTGGGAAGTCAGTGCGGAGGTTCCTCAAAAGGGTAAAAATAGAACTGCCAGATGCCCAGCTATAGTCCTTTTGGAAGGTACCTAAAGTGCCCAATGTCAGCATGCCACAGAGATCCATGCACAGCCATATTTATTGTTGCTTTATTCACAGTAGTCAGGGAATGGAACCAGCGTAGATGTCCATCAGAAACAATGAAAAATAATTTTATGGGTAAGTGAATGAATCTTGAAGAAAATATGGTACATATCCATAATAACATTTTATATCGATGTTTAAAACTTTTGTCGACATAAAGTTAAATTTTATAGAGACATTTAAAAAGAATAAAATCATGACTTCTGCAGGAAATTAGATGGAACCTGAAATCATCACATTAAGCAAAATAAGCCCGGGCTCAGAAAAACAGTTGTGCTATGTTTTCTCTTATACATAGAATCTGGATCTATGGTCTATGAATGGGTATTAATATATGTGCATCTATAGATCATGGCGTTGTAAAAGGTTGGAAAGTGGGACACATGCAATGAGAAGGCAGAGGAGGGGAAGGCTAGGAAGGAAGGAAAGCAGCCCCACGTGTAGAGTGGCACAGGGCAGGATGGGTGGTGGTGGTGCAGGTGCAGGAGGCACAGTCTAATGACCCATGTATGAAGATGCCATAGTGGATTCATTACTTTGTGTGCTAGCTTAAACAATCCATTAGAAGATAATGAAGAGTATCCTCAGTGACTGTCATCCTCAGTGGCCGCTCCTACTGCTTGTCCCACAGTTACATGGAAAGCCTTGCATTCAAGGGTCATGGTCAAAATGCAGGTGCATTCGATATGTCATCGGTGCTACCATTTTGGAGAGAGTGCCTACATGACAGTTTTGGCAGTTTGGTCAGGTGCCTCCTGAGCCCTTTAGGAATTTAAGAGGCCTGGTGGAGTTTTGTGTCTGAGTGTATAACCCTCAGTACCAGGAAGGGGTAACAAGAGAGAACTTAGCTGCTTTCACTGTTTTCCTATATAAGACAGAGGGTCTCAACTTGTGGGCCACGACACCTTGGGGGAATCAAACTACCCTTTCTCAGGGGCCACCTAAGACCATCGGAAAACACAGATATTTACATTACATGTCATAACAGTAGCAAAACAATAATTATGAAGTAACAACGAAAATAATTTTATGGTTGGGGGTCACCACAACATGAGGAACTGTATTAAAGGGTCGTGGCATTAGGAAGGTTGAGAACCACTGACCTAAAAGGAAACATACATGGCATATGTAACTGTGAACAAGGAAGACCTGTTGTCAATTATAGCTTCAACATTGATGTCTTCACTGGAAACCAGAGAAGGGGGGCTGGAGTGAGCTTGTTTCCCTTGGGATTCCCTTCCCAGACTAGTATGGCTGGCCCTACTCTTCATTTTACATCAAATGGAGCATCTTGTATCAAATGGAGCCCTGACCTACCTCCTCCTTTGTTCCCAGCTGTCTGACTCTGTTCACCTCAGCAAATTACTGAGAACATCTATCTCATAGTTATGAACTGTGTCCACCTGAGTCCGTCCATGTCTCCTCCATGGAAGAACCTCCACTAGAGCTTTGTCCTGTTCTTCAGCATCTGCTGCCTCCCATTTGGGTCTTTGGTATATATAACTCAATGTTTTCTGGAACATTGTGAGTTGGTGTCAGACGATGAATTGCCTCCGGCTGTTGGGAACTATTTTAAAATGACTGGGATATCTAGGCTGATGTTAAGACAACTTAGGGAAAGTTTAACAGTTTTAATAATCCAGGAAGATTGTCTAGGAGTAGTCAGTGTTTGTGTTTGAATAGAAATGCATTTTTATCTTGAAACTTTGAAATGTTCGAGTTAGTTATTAACTTGCAAGAAGCAAAGAGTAGAGAGGGCTTTAGGACGGGGAAGAGGCTTCGACACACATTTAAAACGCATTAGGCTTGATCTTTAGTGACAAGCAAGGGGCACAACAGAATAGTAGTTTTCAGCCCTGGTTACATATTAAAGTCATTTGAGAATTTCAGGAAAAACAAAACATCACCACCGACATAACCAAAAATAGGACCTAACTCCAGACTAAGTAAAGGTGATTTCTGTGCTCCTTTGCACTCCTTGGGAACATGCTGATTTCAATAGAGTTGGGAATGGTTGCTCAAGAATGTGACAAACCAGCCATCAGGATGCAGAGAGACCCAACCCAATCCATTGTCATCTGTAAAGGGTTGCAAAGAGCGTGTCAAGCTTGCTCACGCGCGTACTGTCCAGTAGCTTTGTGCGGAGTCTGTGTCTTGGCTTCACAGTGCTTAGAAGTAGGGAGTAGCATGGAGGGGACCTGTAATGGGTGTCTTACTGTGGGAGTGGCCTCTTGCCTGAAGTTTGTCCCTGCTCTAGCTCTGTTGTAATAAGCAGAATGAGAAAGCTGTCAGAGGAATTCAGTAAAGTGATAAAACAAATTTACAAGCCACACTGAAATTTAAACTTCATCTGTTAATTATGTGATTTTTCTCCAAAGGTTCTTGAAAATCCTACCTGGAAAGTCTCACTGGTTTTTGTCATCACGATGTGTGTAATTAAATACTGACTCCCTGGAGCTGAGCAAAGATGATTCTAGTACTAGTTTTCTCATAAACCAGAGTTTATCCCAGTGGAGAATATCGGAACTTTAAAGTATTTGCATGGTGTTTCTGACGCTGTGTGCTGCCGAACAAGTTTCTGATTATTCAGCTGGTTCATACTTGTGCCCTGCTTGCATGGGAAAAGCGGGTGCCTGGCCCTACACATGCTGCCCTTGGAGGCACTGCGTAAGGATGCTCTTTGTTCTTGTGTGACTGTCCTCTGACTTGAATGCTTTCAATCTTGTCTTTTCCCACAGTAGTTTATGCTTTTTAAATTTTTTTTGAATGTTTTTGTCATGGAATTAAAAATTTGGTAATCAAATTAGTTGGATTATGGGTCTAATCAGAACAAATCACTAAGAACTTAAGGACTTAGGAATGACATCGGTTAGCTGCAATAAATGGACTTTATTGTTTCATTTGTGCTCTGGAAAAGATGGGCTGGGAGGTGATTTCTAAACAGAGGTCAGGAGTAGTATGTGAAGCCTTGCTGCCAGGGCCTTCAGTGAAAAGCATTCTGGAACTTGGAGTTTTCATACAGTGTAGGTACATTTTGAGCTCTCCTCTTGAACATTATATTTTATTTATTGATGTCCTGAGAGTATAAGACACCTATATAAAAAAGAGAAGGCCCAGTGGGTTGACTATGAGCTGTAGGTGAGAAGAAGGCATTTATTTAGTGCCTTTTATGTGCTTGGTAGTGCTGTAGGGGCTTTGTGTTGATGATGCCCTCCCCAGTAACATGCCTACAAATTATGTAAATTTGAATGCAGAGCCATTACTGACTATTGGACATCGTGGTCCTAATAACAGAAGTTTGATCCATATGTAACTTGGCACTAGCAAGATCCATATGTTGTGTAAACTTAATGCGTGGGCCCTTCATATGGTCATCACAGTGAGACTCTATTTAATCTTTGATAAAACCCTGTAAGGAAATTTTTCTTGGTGTTTTTCATGCCTACCTTGTAGGATTTTCACTTCCCTAGTTTACAGATGAGGAAACTCAACCAGGAGGAGCATTTAAGAAGTTTGTCAAGGGCTGTTTGGCTAACAAAAGCAGATCCAGGTTTGAACAACTTGCCTGAAGCAAGACTTCAGACCCTCAATTCTCACTGGCTGTACTCTGTTGCCTAGAGGGATGCTCAAGAGTCTTTATTGGCTACTTGATTCTGGGTGGTTTGTATCAATAATGGCTTATTAAACCTTTTCATTTGTAAAATTTTCTTCTTTGGATTATTTTCCTGGATAAATATCAGGAGAGGTTGTGGGCATCGTGGGTGTCCTAACCCTCTGGTATCTCTACATGTAACCTTACTTGGAGAGAGTCCTTGCTGATGTAATTAAGATGAGCTCATGCTGGTATAGGGCACAACTTTGATCTGATGGGAAAGTGTCTGTGTAAGAAGCAGAAATTTGAACACACACAGCCCACACAGCTTCCTGACTGCCAGGCAGGTGCTGTGAAGCTGCTTGGTACCTTGTGTCAGCTTTCAAATAGATGCCTGGAGAAAGCTCTCATAAGCAGAATGCCAGGTCGAAGAGTCAGAAAGTCAGTGTGACTCAGGGTTAATCAGGAACTGAGAGAGGCTAGCAGGCTGATTCTTCCTGTGGTTATACAAGGTTAGGGAGCCTTATCCTGTTACACTGCCCCGCAGCTCAGGCTAGGGAGGACCACTGAGTTCTGATGCTTCCTTGGAGCAGGATGGTTCAGACACCCAGAGCACTGCAGGGTATGTTTGTTCCCTTTCTGATCATGGGCTGTAGCTCCCTGCTGCTATCTGGTGAAGAGCAGACTGGATCACATATCATTAGCCCAGGACAAGAGCCCAAATCAGAATTCTCAGTGTGGCTTCTGCCGAACATGTTACTTTTGTGCTTCATAATGTTAAAATCAAACTGAAATAAGGGACTCTATTTGGAATGGAGAAACCAGGAGAAATTGGTTGAGAGGTCATGGTGACTTGGCATTAAAGCCACCTGTTGGGGGTCAGCCTCAGAGAGTCACTTGCAAGCAGTTCAGTGAGCAGAGTGGCTAGACTCAGGAGCAGAGGAGAAAGTGATGTGCAGAAAATGTACGTGGGCTCTTGAGTATGCAGGAGAGACTGAGAGCTGATGTCATGATTCTTAGGGTGTACTGTTTGTGGTTTGAATTCCTCCCAAAGCCCAGTTGTCCTTCCTGTGTTTGGACTCAGAGATGCCTCTGTTTATGTGTTTCTCCCCATGGAGGCTCATGTGGCTTATGCGTGTTATTCTTATATCCAAATAAATTCAAATGAGATGGAAATGATGTGTGGAACCTCGCCTGAATGATAAGTACCAATATCTCTTCAAAATCGTGAAAGGCTGTTTCACAAGCCCAGTCTCCATAAGCTGTACACCTGAACCACATCCTATTGGACCATTTAGAACTTTATCCACAGGCTGGGCTTTTGTTGTAATGCCACTAGTGTACAAATATCCATTCTTATGTTGCATGTGTGTGTGTGTGTGTATGTGTGTGTATGTATATGTACATATACATACATATATTCCTAAGCTGATTTTCTTAGACTCCACCAGTCCATGCTAGAAAGTTTGACAGTGACTATTTTATGCCAACTTACCAGCAATGTGTTATGCAACTTTTACAAATGGTTGGCAGTTTCACATGTGGCACGAAGTGCATTTTCTCAATATATATTTATTTTAATACAGACACCTCCTTTTTCTTGCTGTTCGGTAACCAAATCATTTATATTAATTTTTCTTTATAGCCCACTAACAATTAATATTATAATTGCTTGGTTTTTATCATTCACAATTGTGGAGTTGTCTTCAGACAACTACAGAATCATTTTCCCCAGTGCTATAATCTTGTCTGTCCAGAGAGGACATAGACCTTTTGGCTCTCTCACATGACAGAATGTTTTAAGAATGTATGGGCTCTGTTTCCATAACTGTAGGTTAAGCTAGCTGCGCATGGGGAGAGGGGTGGGAAGAATGTGTCTAACCTGGGGTACTTTGTAAAACCCTGGCCTTGGGAGCCCCTTCATGGCTTTGACTATTCCAGTGGTCAAGTCATTGTGGGAGAAGTGGCACTAACTTGGAGAACATTCAAAATGAAGATCCTCTACACTGATTTCGTCTATCCAGTCTTCAGAATCAGACTTTGTGTGTGGACAGATATGGCGTCCACGTGTAAGGCTGAAGTGGGTGAATGGTAATTCTCAGTAACATTCTGAAAGTCACTGTACTTTGGCTGACTGGAGTTAGAGTTTTAATTTTTGCTTTGTACTCCTTGGTTAGACCTTCATAGACAGTGACAGTTGACAGTGTCCACACTTGGTGGGGAATTTTTTTTGTTTTTTTGTTGTTTTTTTTTTTTTGCCACGATGTGTGCTTTATTTTCATCACTCATATAAATAATTTTTTATAATATCCTGGGGCAAACTGGTGAAACTTGGCAGTCCAGTTAGTTGGGGGCAGGGGTCCCCCCTTCAGAGACGGAAGGGCCAGTGGTATTGGCATGGAGTACCTGGGTTCACAGTGCAGCTTGTGGCTCATGTCCATCCTGCGGGTGGCTCTTCCTCCACGCCATGAGAGGGTCTTGGAGATGATGGGGTCAGGTGGGGAGATCCTCCTGTCAGGGCTTTTAGGAAATTTCACTTCTCTTTTCCTGCTCAATGGTCTCTGTGTTCAGCAGGGTGTTCTTGGTTTTCGTCATCCTGGCCTTATCAAAGCTGGAGATTCCCTCACATCTGGTCTGGCTTGTCCACTATCTTACTGGTGCGTTTCCTCCTGGTTAGAGGTCCTTTTGTTCACCTCTGGCTGTGTATGACAGTTGAGGAACTGGGGCTTAGCTCCGCTATTCTTTAGAATTCAGGCCCTCTACTGAATTGTCTTCTGAGGTTGGTTGGCTTATTTTCCAAACAGGTTGCCTGCCTCTGGTTAAATTGTTTCTAGTAGAGTATCCCAGACTCACGGGATTGCTTCAGCCCCTGGCCATGTGTTCTAATATCTGCCATAAGCCCTTTGCTCTTGGTTCTTTTGGATGCTGCTTCAAGGCCAAGAAGCCAGCAGCTCCTTGGGGAGGGGAACACCCGAGGAAACCACCTGTGAGACCCAAATTCACTGGAGGATCACGTTACAGGGTGCCTCTGATGAGCATGCTCCTGGAAGCCTAGGCTGGCTCATTGTTGACTGAAGTGTACTCTCTTTTTGTTGCCTATGAACCTTGTTTTCTGTGTAATGGATCTTCTTTGGTCCTCACGCTATCTACCGTCATGCTTAAAAACCTCATTTGTGGTTTAACTGTTGTGTGTGGAACCTCAAGCCAGACAATTGCCTTTTTGTTATTGTTATTTAAATTTTTTAAAAAAATAATTAAATTCAATCTTGGTTCTGTGTTTTTAAGTTTTTGTTTTTTTTTTTTAAATGCAGGTAGCTTTTCTCCCTCCCTGATTTTGTTACTTATAGCGAGGGGGCGGGGCAGGGGAGGCTTACATCTTTGTTTTCTGCTCTTTGTGACACCCTAGGGAAAGATAGTCTCTATTGGCACCCAGCTACTGTGGAGCAAAGCAGCAGTAGGTTCTCCATGAGAAACTATGAAGGGGTTAGGGCAAGAGTGGGCGTATGACCCAAGTATGTTATATGCATGCATGAACATGCCACAAGGAAACCCATTAGTTTGTACAATTAATATATGTTAACAAATATGAGTTAAGGAAAAAACCATGAAGCCCAAAGTGCTTCTCCACTGGCCCTACTTGATTCAGAATACAGAAGAAAGGCAGGGTTTCATGTATCAGGCACAGTCCTTAACCCAGATCTGTAAGCCATTGTTGGCTGCCCATAGCACACAGGTTGTGGCTTTCTTTTGCCGTATATTTAGGATGGCGCATGCAGTCAAGCTGAGTCCTGGAGAGAAAGTTACAGTGCTTCTGCTTTCATGAGGTAAGGAGGGGAGGGGGCCTGTTGGAAGCACTGTTTGTCCTTAGATTCTCGTCTGTCTTTCCTCTTGTCCTCAAATATTCTGCACATGGAAATATATCTTTTCAAACATTATAAAATATGTTATTAATATTCCAGGCAATTAAAACATAAACATAAAATACACCCCTGGCCAAGAGGCAGCCCTGCTGTGAACATGTTGGCTGCCTACTTTATGTGTATACATGTACTTTTCATAAAGCCAAGTTGATTTACGAAAGGCATATGATTTTGCAATCTAGGTTTTTTTTTTCCCCTCCATATATAAGTATCTTTCTATATGAGAGAAAACTGGACTTTTAAAAAGTGATTTCATGTTGTATAGATATATCAAAATTTCATTTCCTATTAGACATAAGATTTTTTCTGTTCACTGTTTTAGTGTAAAGCACACTTGATTATACTTTCAAATCAGCCTTTGTATTCTTGTTCAAGCTTCCTCCTGGGAAAAATTCCTGGAAGACCAGATGGCGGGGCAAAGAATGGACACCTTTGTAAGATGTTGGATCTATATTTCTGTATTGTCCTCTGGAAAGGTAATGACTTACATATTACTGCTATTCTCATACTGTTAAATTAGGAAGTATTTTTTAAAATGGACCGTCCATCTGAAACAAGCTTAGGTGACAGTATTTTTTTTAAAAGATTTATTTATTTATTTATTTTATGTATGTGAACACTGTTGTTCTCTTCAGACACACCAGAAGAGGGTATCTGATCCCGTTATAGATGGTTGTGAGCCACCATGTGGTTGCTGGGAATTGAACTCAGGACCTCTGGAAGAGCAGTTAGTGCTCTTAACCACTGAGCCATCTCTCTGGCCCCCTAGGTGACAGTATTTAACAATTTACTTCTTAGTAGAAGTGAAATATCTATTATTTCCATTTGATGACTAAGTAGAAAAGTCATCCTGTGCTTGCGGGCCGTTGAAGTTTACCCTTCTCTAACTTGATGCCCTGCTGGGTATCTGCACATTCTTTTGCAGGGCAATCAGTCCAGTAAAAGCTCAAGATGATTTTTGGATATCGATCCCTTCCAGGCAGTGGTAGCAATATACTGCAGAAGAAAGTTTCTATTTTATTATAGTTTTTTTTTTTTTTTTTTTAAGTTTTGATGGTTTATTTCTGTATCACAAACACTGTTAGAAGTCTTCCAGAACTCCCTGCTATTAACTTTGGTGCAAGCTTTAGCTCAGGGGCTCCCCGACTTCCTCAGGGGAACTGTCATCTCCTCTGTCAGCATGGGGGCAGTGCTGTTCCTAGGAAGGAACTGAGGGGTTTCTTCATTTCATTGCAGGCAGAACAAGGTATCTGGCTGGGAGAAAACAGAAGGCCAATATTAAAACTACCAACAAGGTAGCTTGGGAGTCTAAGAAAGTCAGTGTTAGGATTCTTCTCCCTCCCATGGGTCTATTCTGCCTCTGGCATGCGGTTCCAGACTTAATTTGGAATACAGAAAATAAAGGATCTGAAGAAAGCTAATCAGGACTGACAGTGTAGCTCAGTGGTACAGCATGTGTCTAGCATGTGTTGAGGACCTTTAGGACTGCAAAAAAAAAAAAAAAAAAACCCCTAAATGACCCAAACACAAAAAATAATCCCCCAAAGAAACCAGTCATATTGAAAACAAGTTTTCATCAAAGTGCTAAAAATCTGCTAGAAATTTAAATACCTAATACCTTTCCTTTTCAAATTCTTCCAAAAAAACTGACAAAGAGGGAATACTTTGAAACTCAGTTTGTGAAGTACAGTTATCAAAATATTAAAAAATCTGTGTCTAGAAAAGGGTTTGTTCTTTTATTAAAGCACTGCCTGACAAGATCTGCCGCAGCTCTAGTAATTACTGTCATGTCTGAGTTGTCATCGGGATAAATGATAGTCTAAGATATACAAGCTCTAAAGTGACGTGGAAACGTCAGGCATCTGTGCTCTTGTGGCTTGCCCATAAGTGGGTTCTGGATATGCGGCTGGAGAAAACAAAGATGTCATCATTGCTGGTCCAGTTCATGACCCCTGAGTTCTCGCTTGCTGTTGCTTGGTCTTCCAACTTGGTCTGATAACTCATTTCTTTCTATTAATAAATAGAATAATCCATCAATTTAGGGACTGCAAAGTAAAATTAGAACTTGGGATGGATGTTTCTCTTCTCCTAGAAGAAATAAAAAGACACAGTTTCCATACAGGCCAGAAAAAGTGTACTGATGGATCCGTGTGTGTATGTATGTATGTTCATATATATATATATCTACACACACACACATATATATATCCACATTCCACACACATAAAAGGATGCTGAGTGGGAAATCATGTAGATCTCTCTCTCTCTCTCTCTCTCTGTGGTGATTGTTTTGTGAGATTTGTTGCTAGTGAGAAATATACCATGTTTATTTTCTAACTGATGCAGGATTGAACAGGACCCTTTCAATCAAATAAATTACTATGGTAGATGGATCATAACTACATGGAAGTCAAAATAATAGAGGTGAATTAAGTTAGCAGAATCTTTGGGAAAAGATTCTTGGAAGGGATGATGCTGAAGTAAAGACCTCAGTGGATATGGGGCTGGTAGGGGTCAGGATGGGAGCTGTTATATAGGTCAGGGGAACCACATGCATTGAGGTGGGACACAAAGCATTGGGCACATTGGATGGCCGAGTGGCAGCCGCTATGAATCAGTGTAGAGGGCAGGGAATGAGGTGGCCTGATAAAAGAGCCAGAGAGGGAGCATGAACATTTTTCTCCGCATATTGTCAAGGGCTCGGAATTCTCTCGGTGTAGGAAAAAAAAAAAAAAAAGGTTTACATCGTGAGGATGGTGGGATCCAATTGCTCCTTGTGAGGACCACATGAGAGGATGCTGAGTGAGTGTGGACTCGTGTAGAGCTAGGCATGTGAGGTGGTCATTGAAGTTGCCTGAGTGCTAGGTAGGTGGCACGAGAGATCGAGATGAGGGTCTGAGTGTAGGAGAGAACCAGGGCTTTCTGACAACAGGACTGGAGAGTGGGGTGGAGGTGGAGGTGGAGGTGGAGGCGGTGGCGGTGGCGGAGGCGGAGGCGGAGGCGGTGGCGGAGGCGGAGGGCGATGCTTGGGTTCTGTATTGAATAATATTGGCATTTACCAACATGGGGTGGAGGCAAAGAGGGAAATCTGTATTGTCATTTCAGAGGTAAGTATTCTTTGGCCATGTTAAGTTGGGTTGCTTATTAGACTCCCAAATACCAAACTTTTAGATATCACTGGGGACCCAATTCAAGAGACTGTTGTACTGGATGTCACGTTGTGGCCACTAACATAAAGGTAGTGCTAATGCCACTGGTTGCTTGCTTACAAGCAGGTGAAAGAGAAGAGATGGGGTCCTGGCTTGAATCCTAGGAGCTCCAATAGATGGGTTTGGGAGAAGGAAGATGAATTAGGAGAATGAAAAGTCAGGAAACTGAGGAAAACCCAAGGGCTTGACGTCCTGAGAAAGGAGAAGAGTGTTTCTGAGGAGGGGGAGGACTGAGTAAATGTTCTCTTCTGGAAGGAGATTAAGTTAAAACACAAAAAGGTAAGTTGGCAGAGGAACACAGCCTGCTTTGGTAGATTTGGTTTTGTGGACTCAGCATTCTATAGGAAGAGAGGCAACATCGAGAATCCATAGCTTGACAAAATCAAAAGCAGACTGAAATAAATATACAAGATACTGAGAAAATGAGGTACGGTGATGCGTGGAGCTGTGCTCAGAGACTTTAAGCCCGAGACTGGTCATGTTCACAGCGTTACCGCACTCCTGTCCCTTTGCTCTTCACTGTCCATAGGTGTGGTTTTGTGTCCTTTGACCTACATCTCCCCAGCAGCTCTACTTCCTTTTTCTATGTACTTACTTTTTTGTTTTTTGAGATTCTACAGGTAAAATAAATTATGCACTGTTTTTTTTTTTATTCCCTGCCTGTCTTATTCGACTTAGTAAAATGTCTTCCTGATTTTTAGTCATATTGTCAAAAATTGTCATATTAATTAATTTTTTTGTAGATAGGATCTCATATAGTCTGTGCTGACCTCAGTCTCACTGCATAGCCAAGCATAATCTTAACTACTGAGATTACAGGTGGGAAGCTATCACATCTGGTTCGTCTGGTAATGGTGATTGAACGAAGTGCTCCGTCCATCATTGGCAAGTGCTCTACTGAGCCATATCTCTAGCCTGGCATCTCTTATTTAAAGGCTTAAGAGTGTTACATTGTTTCTTTGTATTTCTTCATACACAATGCATATATTATATATCATAATATCTAATAAATTATATAAAATTATTTATAAACTATATATGTAATTTGATATATATGATATATATACATAATATGTGACAGACATATACATATATATAAATATATATATAAAATAGGTGAAAGATACACACACAGACACACACACACACACATGATATCTCACAATTTCCTTCCAAGTTCTTCTTGGGAATTTAGAGGTTGTTACTTAGGTTGTCTCCTTCTCTGGGCTGTGTGTCTCAACTGTGTGAACATGATATCTCTGGGAGCTGTTGGTTTCATTTCTTTACCTTCTTAGGAGCTGGGGTCTAGATTTTAAGGCAATTCCATTTTTAATGTTTCACGGTGTCTCCAGCCCATTTTCCATCACAGCTGTGCTAATTTCCATTCCATTCCATTCCATTCCATGCCAACAGTGTACTGAGGGCCCCATTTTTCTCCACTCTTACCAACACTGGACTCTTGTTGTTTTGATCAGAGATGTTCTGATGTGAGATGACATCACATAGGGGCATGTCACATGATCTGCATGCCCCTATCTTTTCTTTTCTTTCTTTCTTTTCTTTTTTTTTTTTTTTTTCGAGATAGGGTTTCTCTGTGTAGCCCTGGCTGTCCTGGAACTCAGTCTGTAGACCAGGCTGGCCTCAAACTCAGAAATCCGCCTGCCTCTGCCTCCCGAGTGCTGGGATTAAAGGTGTGCACCACTACTGCCCAGCGTGTCATCTTGCTGGTTAAATTTCTTCTGCTGAGACATTTCTCTTGTGCTCACTATTTTAAATGTTGCTCTTTTTTCTTTCTTTCTTTTCTTTTTCTTTTTGATGTTGAGTTTGGTGAGCTACCCACACACTTTAATGTTAGTCCTTTATTAAATAAATAGTATAGTTTAATTATAATATATTTTAAATGTGTGTTTGCTTACTTTGCCACTATAATGCCTGGGAACAGCAATCCAGTTTCAATAAGCATTTCTGTAGCCAGATTGTCTCTAATTACTACTTCCTACCAAGAGAGCTAAGGCAGACTCCAGGTCTGGGGTAGAAAATGGAAATCATGAGTGAGAAACAATTTATTACTCTAGAAAGCAATGAGGCTATCCTTGGCTACAAGGGGGCTGTCAGAAGGATTCAGGATTCTTTCACTTGTGTGCAAGTGTGAGGGTTGATAAAAATAACCCCACTGAACTGAAGTACATCAAACATATTTAGATCTGTGGTTTCATAATGATATAAAAATCACTATTAGTCAACCTTTGAAAGATGTGGGGAAATTAACTTGTTATGTTGAAAGTGATAAATAAAGAGAAAATGGAATCATTTATCCCGCCTCCCTAATTATGTTTGCAACTCAATATGATGACATAATTGATTGGAAGTTTCTGTTTGCAGGACTATTTAGCTAATAAATGAAGAACTGATAGAATATTTCAGTTTTGTAAACTCTAATGAAAGAATGAGCCATTAATCGCCTCTGACACCACACACAGACAACATATTGACACAGTATACCTATTGATGGGAACATGCAGCACCAACTAGGATGTATTATCTTTGTTTTCTTTTATATTGAGCATGTTCGTGCATACACACACACACACACACACACACACACACACACACACAGACACATACGTGCGCGTGTGCACATACACGCTACTGTGTAGAGGTCAGAGGATAGCTTGCTGGAGTCAGTTATTCTCTTCTTCCACCGCGTAGATTCTGGAGATCAAAGTCAAGCTGTCTGGTTTGGTGGCAAATGCCCTTACTCATTGAGCCATCCTGCCCTACCCACTGAGCCATCCTGCTGGCCTGGTATATTCTGTTTTACCAATTAAAAAGAATGTCATGTTTAGATCTCAAGATCTAACTGCCATGTAGGCGTGGAGGTGCTGTCAGCAAAATCTGAAGTAAGGATAAGTAAATAGGTTGCAGGGAATAAGAACACGGAAAAGTAACCTCAGATTTTAAGCAAAACAAGACCTACCAAAACAAAGCAGAAACTTAGAAATGCCCTGATCAATTGTAGCATGTACACACTACTTTTGTCTTGGTGCAAGCAAACCAAAACTATTTGAAGCAACTGGAAAAATAAGTGGCTGCATACTTGCTGTGGAGGGGTTACTGTCTGAATCGTAGATTTGATAACCATATTGCGGTTATGTTTTAGGAGAGTCGTCATCTCAGAGAGACATGTCCTGGAATTTACTGCTGTAGTGAAATGTTGTCTCAGGAAAGTAGGCAAGTGGTACCAGCAGGATGCGGCTCTCTGCTTCTCTGCTTCGTCTAGACAAGACATTTTTCACGTTTTCTAGAAATATTCCTATTCTTTCCCCCGAGGATTATTAGATACAATTATGTTGCTACCTATAATTATACATCTGAAGAATTCTTGATTCTGGGAACATTCAAACAAAATCAGTCACTTGGCACTGCCAGTTTTTGGTTCTGAGTTAGACTATGTTGCCTATGCTATCTGGTGTTGCTCTTTGGGGGGTTGAGGGTGGACACAGCATTAATCATGCCTTATAAAGTGGTGGGTGGTGGTTGCCGCCTTGCGATTGGTCAGGTAGCTGGAATGCTGGGAAGAGCCATCAGGCTTTTATTACATGTTAACTCATACCTTTGCTACCAAAACCATTCAGTGTGAAAGTCATGATGTAGACCATTTGATTTTTTTTCAGTGGGCTGAATGATTGTTTAAATAGATGGCTGACATATACTCAAGTCTTAATCCCAGGACATAAATGATGATGATGATGATGATGATGATGATGATGATGATTCTTTGTTGTCTTCTTCCTCCTCCTTTGCCCTCCCCTCTTCCTCTTCCTTTTTTGGTTGAGTCAGTTACCTAGCATTATAGAATTAAATATTGAAAAATCATGCAGAGACTTAGAAGATACTCGATTGATCTGTTTCTGTTGTCAGAAACATATTTCTTAGAAGGAATTCTTTGGTCTCATAGGAGTGCCAGCTGTGAGAAGCCTGTGTGGAGCTTCCGTTCTTACTGGGGAATCATCTCTTGAAGCTGCTGGTGCTGTGATCTCTGGCATTACGATGCCCACACAGATGTCATAGACACATGTGGGAAGCTCAAGGAAACAAGAGAAACTAACAGAATGAGAATCTAAAATGAACAAATGATAGGTCAGTGGAGAAGGGCACTTGCTGCCAAGCCTGACTGTGTTCCCTGGAACCTACATGGTGGGAAAAGCCCACTGCTATAAGCTTTCCCCTGACCCTCACCCACATGTGCATCATTGATATGCGTGCACATGCATACACACACACATACAAACATGCACAGACACATAAATAAATGTAAAACAGAACACAGTGGATACTTGGGTTTGGAAAGAGATGGTCTTCAGTAACTCAGGATTCGTGATGGTGAGTATCCCTTAAATCTGTGTCCAGTCACTTCATGCCAGGTCTCTGGCTGCACTTATAAATCTCTTTTTGGCTTCAGCTGCTTTTTCTATGCCAAGTTTTTCCTGTTGACATATTTTTCTCTTTTTAGTCAAAAATCACATTTTTCTTGAGCAACCTAATTTCTGTGAGTTCGATCTACCTCCAAATACTGGACTGTTTTCTTTCTGTTTAAGCCAAGATTAAGTTTAAATACAAATGGGAAATCCATTTGCTCTCTTACTGTTGTTGAGGGTACTGATTCTGAGGGATTTATTGGAAAGAGGATCCTGACATGATTTTTATCACCTTCAAGTGACCCAAAAATCTTTCAGAGGAGAACATGAGACAATAAGTTTGGATTGAAACTGGTAGGGACGACTATTGGCTCCATGAATTACAAAGTCCTGTAATCCTGAGTGCCCAGCTTAATTAATGTGCATTTTCAAGTTGATATTTCAAACCATGTCTTTGGATGTTGACTATTTACAGCATCTTAGCAGTAGAGGGGAAATTCAGTTTGACTGAGTTTTTCTTCTTTTCTTCATAGTGAATGGAAATTTTAGATTCTCTTAGGTAGATGTATGAATAATACCAATAGCTTGTCAAATCTTAAATTCTTGGAATCTAGCACACAGCTTTATGTAAAAGAGATCACTGATCTGACTTTTATTTCTCTAGAGGTTACATTTGAGGAATATCTAGCACATTCCTGGCTTTGGGGCCAGTTTGCAACAAACAGAGCAAAAGATAAAAGTATTCATTACAGAGTCTCACTGTGTGAAGCAGAGTCTATACTTAGGGCAGCAACCTAAGCACTCCTATTCCCACTCTTCTACTAGAGTTACCTTGTTAATTCAGATTACTAAGAGAGAAATCTCATTGGTTCAGCCCAGCTTGTATGGAAATCTAGAACAGAAGCAATCATAGCTGTAGGAATTCCACCACATGCAGGGGGAGATACTCATTTGCACTGACTAGTTTTATGTCAGCTTGACACAAGCTACAGTCATTGGAGAGGAGGGAGCCTCAATTGGGAAAATGCCCCAAAAAGATGGGCCATAGGCAAGCTCTTTGGGTGTTTTTAAAAAACTAGTAATTGAGAGGGAGGGCCCAGTCCTTTGTGGGTGGGGCCACCCTTGGGCTGGTGGTCCTGAGTCTGTGAGGAAGCTGGCTGAACAAGCTGTGTGAAACAAGCCAGTGAGCAGCACCCCTCCTTGGCCTCTGCATAAGCTCCTGTCTTCAGGTTCCTGCCCTGTGAGTTCCTGTCTTGACTTCCTTTGATGATGAACAGTGATGGTGAAGTGTAAGCCTAATGAACCCTTTCCTCTCCAGGTTGCTTTGATCATGGCGTTTCATCACAACAATAGTAACTCTACCTAGGACATTGTTCCTTTACGTTGGCTTCTAAGAGCTACAGATAGGAATGGTCAAGCCCAAAGGAGCTGAGGTCTACACTGACACTTGTTTCCCAGACAGTGCTCTGGAAGAGATGATCACAGGTACATTTTTAGTGGATAACATTCTTTCTTTAAGACAGCTGTGTAACAAGTAGTAGCATTTGCCAGGTGTGTGGTATACACCTGTAATCCTAGCAGATGGGGAGCCGGAGCAGGAACATAACAAGATCAAGGCCAGCTTGGGCTACACAAGGAGACTCTGTTTCAAAAACAAAACAACAGCAGCAAACAAAGCTGAGAAACCAAAAGTCTTCTATCAAAACAGAAACAGTTTATTTTTTAAAAATGAAGTTGGACAGGATATTTAGGTTGTCTCTTAGTTGTGTGAAGCATACTTGGGCATCATTGCATCCATGCTGTGACAGTGGTGGGTATGGTAGTCCTTATGGAAGCATGGGAGTGGCAGTGTATGGCATTAGACATGGGCAGGGCCTTAGAAGCCTCCCAGTACAGAATAGAGGTGAGGCTGACAAAAGCTTCAGGGATCAGGTGGTATCTGCCTCCCCAGAGCCACAGAGAAGTGTTGGGCATATGGCTGTTCTGAGTGTCCAGGGTGGGAAGGGAGTCCCAAGGGCTTCAACAGGTACCAGGAACGTGTGTATATTGGGAGGGAGTTGAACCTCTACTGCCCACGTTCTGTAACCTTACATCAGATGAAGCTAAGAAGCCAAGGCTGAGAGCTGCACTTAGAGCCATTTCCCAGAGGCATCATGGAAAGCTGTGTTAAGATCTGAGGAATAAACTATATTTTCTGTTTCTGGATTTTGTTTTTGTCTGTTCTTTTGTATCTGCACGGATTGTATAGATAGCTATTTAGGGTTTTGTTTTGTTTTTTCACCAACTGAAGGGGATAAAGAATTTTGTTCTAGTTAGTTTGTCAAAATGATGAGGAAGATGGTGGCCCAGTTTAGTAGTGTAAGACCTCAGCTGGCAGCAGGTGGTGGTGGACTGATGATTCAGCTACAGAATATTTATTTTCAATTTTATTTTAAGCACATGCTACTGACCAGGCCCATCAAGCAGAGAAAGGTTGGAGAAGCCATGCTTCACTGTGGTTATTGGAACCGCTGTCTACATCTAGAGAAACCTTTGAGTGCATATGTGTGCCCACATGCTGTCTTTGTGTGTTACTTATGCAGGTGCATGAGTACATGTGTACATGCATGCGAAGGGCAGAGTTGAATGTCATGTGTCTTCTAGTCTCTCTACCTTACTTTTTAGGGAAGGGTCTCTCGCTGGGCTGCGGCTCACTGATTTGACTGGAGTGGTGGGTCAGGGAGGTCCAGCAATCTGCCTGTCTCCATCCCCTCCGCACCAGGCTTACAAACACTGCTATGCACCAGACTGCACATGGATTCTGGTGATTCAAACTCCAGTACTTATGTTTGTGGAGCAGGTACTTTACCAATCAAGCTATTTCCTCAGCCCTGAGAAAAACTTTGTAACACACATTTTGACCCAATCAGAATAATGTTTGACAAGGTTGTCCCAGTATCCTCACTGGGCTGGCTAACCCCCATTAAGGCAGGAAGTGTCATGAAGGTTACTTGAAGAGGAGATTCTTCATTAATAGTCTTACATAGCAGGGGACCCTGACCACTACCAATTAGCCAGGCAAGACAGAAGCCTGGGTGTCTTATCAATGACTGTAATACTGAAGAAAACATCTCTCCTTCTCCCATCAAGCATTAATTTCAAATGAATTCTCAGGGAAGGATGGGACCATGTGAACACCACCTCCCTCCATGACAGGATTGTGTGTATCTGGTATGTAGATAATCATGGGGGCTGTATGTTGGTGCACAGAGGCCAAGTCTGCTGTCAGGGTAACCAGCAGCTTTCTGATTGGCTGGAAGATGTTCCTGAGAGGGAACTTACGTCTGATAGTGTGTAAACCCACTCAAATACTCATGTCTGGGGATGATAATGTCTTGCTAAATGGATATAATATGCCTGTCAAATTGCCTTCTAGGTTACTTCATGTTCACAGATGCACACTGCTGTCTGGTCAGAGAAGCTTCTTTTGTTCCAGTGGACAGCACTGACTAGAGAGGATCGTAGATGGTTAAAGGATGTGAATATGCTGGCTTAGTGCTGAGCTGTGAAAGGCAATGTTCATACCGCCCTCTCCACTGCTCAGGGGGTTTTTAAAAAGAAGGAATAGGAAGGATGCAGGAGGTAAAGCAAGTGGGAGAGGTGTGTGGAATGCTGGCTCTTGGGCATGGTGACATTGTTTCACTCTTGAACTCATGGCGCCTGTCACAATCTGGTCACAGAGCGATGGGGGTGGGGAGGGGATGCTCATGAGGCTCCACCCTTCCCTGAGTTGACATTCATGCTTGATAGGGGGAGAGACATTTTCTTCAGTGCCAGAGCCACAGCTAAGGAGGTCCACGCTACTGTAAACAACCCCTTACACACGATTCTGTAAACAGTTGTGATTAAACTGGCTTGCTTATTAAAGCTAAAAAGACATGAAGGGAGATTAGTGGGGAAGAGAAACCATGGAGGGGGTAAGAGTAGGCAATGGGAAGGTGAGTATGGACAAGCTGTATCACAAGCATCTGTGGACACATCATAATGACCCAAACCCAATATGCATAATAATAAATGCATTTTTTTTTTTTTTTTTTTTTTAGATAAAGCTGTATGGTCTTATAAGAAACCACTTTGGACTGCTTAGGCTCTCTTGCACCATTAAGAATTGTACTTCAAATCTTGACTTTTCAAATGTTAAAGCTTTGGCTGGGGAGGTGGCTCACTGGTACTTGCCGTACACATTTGATGATCTGAGTTTGGACCCTCAGAAAAGCCTGGTGACATAATGTCTTCAGCCTAAGTGTCCCCGTAAAGGCAGATGGAAGGAAAGACAAAAAACATCCAGAAGCCCAAAGCCAGCCCAGAGCTAGCCCAGAGCTAGCCCAGAGCTAGCAGTCCTGGCTTCTGTAGTGATAAAAGGACATGTCTCAAAACGAGGCAGTAAGGCAAGGACTGATGACCTGAAGGTCACACATGCACCGTGGTGTGGCATGTATGTGCTTCTGCTCGTACATGCTAAGGACTCCACACAACTGCATTTGTTTTCTCTGAATTCTAGTCTCTTCCACCTTCCCCTTTTCACAGGCTGTTCCTGTCAGATCCACCCCCACCCCCATCCTGCGGAGCTCAAAGCATTTCAGAGTAAAACATTTTTTGCTCTTTGCGTGAGATTTAGGTAGTCGAGTCTTCTGTGCTGCATTGCTTATGTCCTGACTTTGCTATAACGAGTTGCAGTGTTCCAGAATTGCAGTGGAGAGCAGAGGAAATGGCAGAGGGATCAGATGACAATGATCCCAGGTTAAGTTTCACCTTCTCCTCAGGCTTGCTTCACCGCCAGTCCATGCTGGCTTGATCTGTAAACCTCTCTCCTTACCATTCAGTCAGCTATGTGGAAGAGAGAATATTTTGATCATTCATTGCTATTAAAAGGTCATGCCTTTAAAATATTTTATGCTAAATAATTTTTACTGGGCTTTAGAGAAAGAATGCTGTGGTTACAGGCAGACACTAGAAACTGAATGGTGACAGCAGAGTAGATCTTCAATGCCAGTTATAGACTCTGGTTTGAATGCTTCTTGCGGAAGCCTTGCACTCCTTAAAGTGCTAAAAATGATCTTCAATTGCTAGCTTTAAAAAGGGACATTCTGTCACTTCTTGTCATTCTATCTTATGTGGATAACGAAAACATGGTATAAGGTATAAATCTAATGTAATTTTCCCAGAAAGCTAGTGGTATTATGGTGGGCAAGAATAGAACACCTGTTAACTTATTATCTGTGTTCTTAGGGATGTCATTAATTTCTTAGCATCTTTAGACTAAGACTTAAGACTTCGAAGATCAGTGTGCCCTTGATTTTCCATTTAGCTCCAGTTTGTGCTTCGCTTATTCTTGAGCTCCATGGCTGATGTCAGATGTGTCACAAGTACTTTATGAAACCATTTATCACAATTGTAAGAGTAGGTCTAGTAAGTCACGATGCTAGAGCCCTAAGTGGCTGCTCTAGTGACAAAGGCCTGGCCAGAGAACACACCATGTTTTCTAGTAAGGCCTAGGTTTATAGACTATACTCTGTAAAGGTTTATTGTCAGTGTGATTGAGACTTCAGGAGGCTTCTAAAAATATTTTTATGTGTATGGATGTTTTATTAGCATATATGTCTATGTACTCCTTGTGTGCCTGGTACCTGAGGAGCCCAGAAGAGGGTGTCTGATCCCCTGTAACTGGAGTTACAGATGGCTGTGAACTGCTACATGGATGCTGAGAATCAAACTCAGGACCTTTGGAAGAACAGTCAGTGCTCTTGACTCATGAACCACTTCCCAAGCCCCTTGCATGACTTTAAAAGTCACTTTTAAACTAAGCTATGGCTGCTTCATCTTCAAGTCATTCCTGTTGGTTTCCAACTGGAGATCTGTTCTCTGCTTCTAAATATAACGTGTTGCAGATGGTTTTCCCAGTGTACTTAACTGCAGCAGTTAGGGGATTGGGAAGGTCCCTGCCTTGGAGATAAGCTTCTTGTGACCTTTACCTCCTGAATCCCTAGCCAAATCCCCATGGTCCCCATGGTCTTCAGAGAACCTTGGCAAGCTTTTCCACAGCTTGGCTCCAGGATCATCAATTGGGACATCACATAAATGTTTTGTACTAACATAGCAACTCTTCAGATGTTCAAAGAAATGCTTAGTTGGAAGAGCCCTTTCCAGAGAAAGTTACTTCAGCCTCTGAGACCCCTCCTCCCTCCTGCTCCCCTGTGGCTGCCCCATGTCCTTAAGAAGAGCATCTAAGCATGTCTTCTTTCTGGTTTTAAAATATCCAGGAAGCTGTTTTTAGCAAGTGACATTGGTGTGGAATAAAATCAGAGCAAAGGCTTGCTAGATATGGAAGGGGGAAGTTACCTTATGCTTTATGTGTCAAAACAAAGAATTACCTAGGATGAATTTATTTCCATGACTGATGAATTCCATCTAACTGTGGGTCCAGGTGGCTGTATTGGAACCTAAGATGACCTTTAGAACCAAAGTTCCTTTGACACGGGAGTGATGTGCAAGCAGCCTGGGAAGGAGCAGCTTGATTATGCTCTGGCTGGCTCCTCCTTCTTTTGCCCCCCTTAACTGCTTAGTGAGTCTACTGCCTCATTCGGTTGCACAGAGTGTGGCTTTTCTAGATGAACATGGGATTAGATCTAGCCCTAGTTGCCTGTACCTAGTTACATCTGATGAGTAAATTTATATTATTCATATTCTTCAGCTTCAGGGAAATGACTTTGTTTACATGTCATGGTGTGTGTGTGTGTGTGTGTGTGTGTGTGTGTGTGTGTGTGTGTGTGTGTGCATGCGTTCAGTATTTCTAGGTTCTGTGGCAATGCAGTAAACTGTGGACATAACATGAAAAAGAACCTTAGTTCTGAACTTCTTTTTTGCTATAGTCATTTGGGGGAGGCTTTACTCGGTTATTTTTACTGGAGTTGTGTGTGCTATGATTAGAACAAGAAGACTTAGGAGAGTTTAACTTGGCAGGGAAGAGAGGCAACCGAGCAGAAAAATGTTTGCTGGAAAAAGAATCAAATATTCAGGATACTCAAGATGGATATCCAGTAGAAGCACGGAAATAAAGTGGGGCGCTGAGTTATGTCACTTCCACCGTTTGTATTTTGGGCCTCATATCGAAAATGCCTTAGGTGTATATTTAATGGTACCAGAGAGAAAGACAGTAATGGCTTGATAATTTAACTTACTTTTCTCTTTGTTAAATTAAACTATTCTGTCTTGTCTATGGCATCTCTATTGAGTTTTTACTCGTGTCTCCTAAGAAAATGGCCTTATTAATTTTAATATTTCATTGCAGGCTCACAATCTCAGAAGAATAGATTTGTGCCTGATTGAGCTGGATCCTGAGATGTCTCTAAATGAAAGCCTTGTCAAATATTCTATTTCCCTTCCGTGTTTCAATATTTGAATTGTCATCTAACAGAATGGCTTTACTGGGCTTGGTTTGCCCATGTGGCTAAAATGGAGTTGGTTATTTTATTTTATTTTTTTATATTATTTGCAGGGTAGTCATACTTGCTAAATTAATTTTGAAGCAATATTCTTTCTGTAAGACTCACTGTTTTGTGATGACTGTCATCCAATGTGAATTGAAGCTGTTTTAAATAAGAAAGGTTAAATTTAAGAGAATGTTTCATGTTGCGTTTTTCTATTTAAAATTGCTCATTTTAGCTTGGTGGTTTAGGCAATATACTTAGAGCATAAGTAATAGGCTTGTGCTTTAGAACTCTAAAAGACCTACCAAAACCATATGATATTTTCCATGTAAGCCTTCACCCCATGACTGAAGCACAGGGCTCTCCTAGTTTTGTGATGTAGTGTTTCCTGCAAGCCATGGGTAAATGCTGGATTCATTAGTGTGCGTTCTTGCTACTTATAAACAGTGTTACTACATAGATGGTCCTATGAAGTCCTGATCAAATTTAAATGGTTGAGTCCTGTTCCGAGGATGTGTCTAGGAGTATGTGGCAAGCAACTGGATAAAGTTTCAAGTATGATGAACAAGAGCAGCCATCCATGCCTCAGTATGTGTTCGTCTCTGGGGTTATGTTGATGAATGGGAACTCTTTCCAAGCCTGGTAGTGGTTCAAGACTATCTGTGAGGCATTTGCACCTAATCCTGAATCACTTGTCAAATCTTGCTTATATTCCTTGTAGAATCTCTACCTCTTTCTTCTCTGATTTAACTTTTATTGTCTCTGACCACACTGCTAGCATATCCCCAGCATGGGGATCATTTCTACCTCCAGGAACGCAGGTGCGAGCTTCCATGCTCACCCTGGCTTGTATTGCTGTCACGTGCACCCTTTCTCCTTTCTCGGTAAGCATGTGATCCATTCCTGCAGCCCCTCATGCTTCAGCAATCCAGATACTGGGACTACAGGCATACATCACAATGCTCAGCTTGCCTTACTCTGAATCTACAGGGCCAGGTGTTGAGTGTAACATCTGGTGGGGCTGAATCAAGCCTTTTTAAATTCCCATCATGGGTCACCTTTTTAAAATACCCCAGTTATATCCTTCATGCTGTATTTCTGTCCACTTCTCTGTTTAAATACTTTTTTAGAATATGCAATGTAGAAAAATTGAATTAATAAATTCCAGTGATGGGTTTTTGCTACCTGCCCCAAAGGATTGTGTTCCTAAATGAAAGACACGCACACAGCCTTTATATTTTGATATGCCTTAAACAGTGCAATATTTGGGCCACTTCCTAATGTAGTTAATCCACCTCCCACCGATAATCCTGAGTTATTACTTATTAAATTATATATTCTGCCTGGCTGCTCTGGACCCAGAGGACTGCCCAACTGTGCTGGACTCTCCTGGCTCCTTCACATGCCAGCTATGCCTCTCCTCCTCTTCCCAGCATGGTGGATCTCTTCCTCCTCCCTTTCTGTTCCAAGCCTGGGGATCCTAAAAGTCCCACCTCTGTCGGTCCTGCTCAGCCATTGGCTGCTGGCATCTTTATTTACCAATCAGAACAAACTTGTGGCAGGTTCCCAGAAGCTACCTCTCAGTTTGGGGGGGATCATGATTAGCATTCCTAATACAAGAGCTATAATAGGTCTAGGATGTAGCTCATTGGTAGCTTGGGTAGTATGCTCATGGCCCTTGGGTCAAGCCCCAGCGTGGTACACATATAATTCGTGCTCTTTGTCTCTCAGTGGTAGGCTAGCAGGTTTTCACCTTTAGGGCATGTTCCAGATCCCTTTTCATTTTCTTCTTGAAGTGTGATGCCTTTACCTCTTCTGATAACCAAAATGGCTTTCAGTTTGTCAAGTCTTTCAAATGTCGCCATGACTATTTTTGTTGTTGTTGCTGGTACTGCTAGTTTTTTTTTGTTTGTTTGTTTGTCTGGGTTTTTGTTTTGTTCTTTGTTTTTAAGTGTTGAGGATGCGATTCAGGACCATGTGCTTGCTAGCCAAGTGCTCTACCAGTGAGCTAACTGCTGCCTCCACCATGTTGAATTACATGCTTGCTTCCAATCCAGCTTATTAAGTAAGCTATTCTTCTTAGACTGGAGGTTCTGCTGGCTGATCTAGACAGGGGTTATGTGGTGACACTGCTTCAAGATTTGGCCAGTCTTGATTTTTATTGCCATGGGTTAGGTCTGCATCATATGTGCTCCTTCTGGGGTCCCAGGTGAAAAGGCAGAGATGATCAAGAAGCATTTCTTATGATTAAGTGTCCAGTTGATTCTGTGGGAGAAAGGATAGCTTTACTTGTAGTATATGCTTCATTCTGTGGTATAAAGCACCCCCTTTAGGGGTGACTTCTGGCTAATTTACATGACATCAGTAGGAAGAGTTGAGAGTTACATGTCACTGTTTTGTATGTTTTACCGTACAAATGAGTAGGCCATCTCAGTAGCATGAGTAGCAGTAAAATGCTGTAAATGAATTAGAAAGTTATATATTTTGAGCACGTTTTTATATTTAACTAGAAACTTACATAATTTAAGTCTTGTTTATTGAAATGTTTAACTGTTGACTTGTAAATTCTTGAAGTTTTAGCAGTAAGTCTCTATGATCTGGTACAAGCTGGCTTCAGTATGGCACCGAGTTTACTCATACACATTGGGCAAAAAAGCCTGGGCTCAGAACCTCAGAACTAGAACATTGTCATTTCTGTTCACATCCTTCTGGTCAAAGCAATTCTTCTGGCAGAGCTTAAATGAACCAGTGAGCAAGCTCCCTCAGCCAGCAGAGGGAGGGGCTTCAGAGTCCCATGGGAAAGGGTGTGTCTGAGTGGATGGAGTAGAGTGTGAGCATTGACTTACTCTGTTACATGCATCTTAGCAAGTGTGCATGTGTATGCTAAGCCACATATTGGGCTGCTGTCTGAGTTATGTTTGAAATGCAGTTAATGAGGAAATCTCTATCTACACATCTGTTAGTGGATTTGATTAAGGTGGACTTCTCTTTAAAATTTATAGCTGTTATTTAGGAAGGAGAGAGGGTATCACATAGCTTGGATTTGTTCTTTTACCCTCCGTTTTTCTGCTTATCACTATTATTTTTGAACTCCTATGTCTGCTACTAATCAGTCTTTCTCTCCCAATATGTTTTAAATCTGTATTGTCTGTGTATCATTGATCCTCTTATAGAATTTGTCAAAATTCCCTCCTTTTTGGATGGTTGGTGACTAGCTCCTGATTATGATTCTTACTACCGGTAGACCCAGTTGAAGGCCACTCATCCAAGGCCATGTGAGCTGTACAATTGGCCTTGATGGGGAGAGGAGAAAAAGGACACAGTTGGGGGAGGGGTTAGGAAAGGGGGAATTAATCTGGGAAGATTTGGAATAAGACAGGTAAATATGATCAAAACAGGTATGAAAGTCTTAAAGAACTAATAAAAACGTATGAAAATAAATTACTTTTATTCAAGGTAAGAGAGGTCCTAAAAAACAAGAGGTGTGGCTTTGTTGGAGGAAGTGTGTCACTGGGGCGTGGGCTTTGAGGTTTCAAAAGCCTAAGCCAGGCCCAGTGGTATTTTTTTCCTGCTGCCTACAGATCCAGATGCAGAACTCTTAGCTACTTCTCCAGCATCACGTCTACCTGCATCCCCCATGCTCCCTGCTATGATGACAGTGGTCTAAACCTCTGAAACTGTAAGCCAGCCCCAATTAGCTTCCTTTATAAGAGTTGTCATAGTCATGGTGTCTCTTCGCAGCAATAGAACACTGACCAAGACAAGGACCTACTGTCCTGCTCACCGATGTCATAGGCAGACAGCCTTTTTGCAGATATTATGCCTAGGGCCTCAGTTCTTTGCTGCCTGTGAGCCCAAGAACTCCCTCAGCTTCCTGTGCCTTCCCCATGGGGCTATCAAGATGAATGTTAGTTTCTTTGTAACTCAATCTTGAGCTTGAGAATCCCATAGCATTGGCTGTGTTCTGCTTATTGGTATAATGCCGGTAGGTTCTGTGTATGTTTAAGGGAGGCAATTACATAAGGGTTTGAAAACAAAAAAGATCTAATCACCAGGTTATATTAGTGATTGCCTAACAAAGTTACAGGCTGTGTGCTAGCACCCTGTAAAAATATCATTATTAATTATCATCATTATTATTTTTACTTTGTAAATTAGAAAATGAAGGACTGGAGAGGCTAATGTGTTTCAAGGCCAGGGAACTAGAATACAGTGTAGCGCATTCCTCAACTGGAATTTGCTTCATCACAGAATATAGTTGCAAATATTGAGGTCCATGTGTGTCAAGGTGCAAGCTACCCACGAGGGGTTCCCTGTGGCTGCAACAAGCCAGCATGCAGTGCCAGACTTTCATAAGGATGGCCCTTGGCGTCTGCAGGTTCTGCATCAGCAGATTGGACCATTTGCAGGCAGAGAAATACGGTTACAAAAGAAAATTGCATCTGTGCTGAACTTGTACTGATGTTTATCTTGTCACCACCCCTAAACAATACAGTGTAACTATGTGTATATGGCATCTACACTTTATTATTGGACATCGTCTAGAGATGGTTTGACGTATACACGGCAGGGGACTGTAGCCCAGGTTCCCCAGCACTGCCACAATGAGTAAAACACACAAGAACCCATGCGGAGGCTTTGGAGATACTTCTTTATTTTAGCTAAGGGGCTTGAGCAGGTGTAGATTTGGGGATCTAAGGGAGATCCTGCAACCAATCCCCCTTTGATAGCCCTCCATGGTTAATTGCACTTTGTAAGTGCTTGTATAGAATAAATGATTAAATGTCAATAGTAGACGGGCTTTGTTGGTTATTCCTATCCCTCTTGGCTTTCTTTGTGTTAATTTCCTTGGCAATAAAGAGGTAGAAAAACACAATGTAACAAAACATTTAAATTCTTTTTAAGCTCAAAAAAAACCACAAAAACCCATCAACTTGGATTGTTTATATTATTCCAACCTGTTTAAAAATGATTGCTTTCTATTGCCTGCGTCTTAAGACTACAATAATGATAGATTTGTCAGCAGAGCAGTCCCAGTTAGAATCTTCCCATTACTTCAGGAAACACTGTAAAGAGCAGTGCGATAACATCCATTTATCTCCCTAAATATCGGGGTGCCTAAAAAGTGGTTCTCAACCTTTACTGCAAGCTGAGAGATACCAACATAGTTTTTCTTCATTATATATGTGTGTGTGTGTGTGTGTGTGTGTATAATTTTTTTTTTTTTTTTTGGTTTTTCGAGACAGGGTTTCTCTGTGTAGCCCTGGCTGTCCTGGAACTCACTCTGTAGACCAGGCTGCCCTCGAACTCAGAAATCCACCTGTCTCTGCCTCCCGAGTGCTGGGATTAAAGGCGTGCACCACCACTGCCCGGCTCATTATATTATTATTAATGACACCTATTTTAGACATGTTGCCTGCTTTTCTTTTGACAATATGCTTGGCTTTGGGAATTACCTTTGGAAATTTGGCCATGAACAAACACTGTCAAAGTTTTCTTTGGGTTTTTGTTTTGTTCTGTAGAAAAAAAAATGCTTCTTGTGCTTGAGGCAAACATTATCCTTGCTTCTCCTCACTAAGTCTTCCCAAGTTCATTTAAATTAGGGATTTTAAGCTTTGCTACCTAATGTGGATCCTTTTGCCTTTGTGAATCATGTGACTTTGTTCTCTCTTACAGGGAGTGGTTCACATAGTAACATGTGATGTCATGGCATGTCCAAAGGCACTGACTTGTGCTAGATAACCATTCTTGTCATCTGAAAAAAGACAGAGTGTCTCAATCTATAGGCCAGACTGGCCCCAAAGTCCTGGTGATCCTCTTGCCTTAGCCTCCTGAGGTTCTAGGATAACAGTCATGGACAACGATACCCAGGTATTACTTAGCTATATATTAGTCACTTGTTTCTGATAGTGCTGTACTGCAGTGTAATAATACACACTGACCTGGTATCATGAATACGCATTGATCCTCACACCACTGAACTCATGCCACACCCTTTCAGCTTTTCGTCTTTCCTAGCTGGGAGGAGGTGCAAGTTGAAGGAACGTAGAGCCGTGAGTTTTCATTACTTCCTGTGTCCACTACTGTTACCTGAGTGACCTCTGCTCTTTCATGGATCTGCTTGTTACCAGTTTTCTCTGTGACCTGGTTGTCCTCCTCCTTGCCCAGGCGGGCTCTCTCATGTGCAAACTCAAATTTTCTCTACCAAATTCGTGGAAGCCTCTGACTGTGGTGTGAAGTCTAAACAGTTGCTTCCCAAGTTCTCAGCCTTGCTCCCAGAGCTCCTGCCAACCTGCCCTTCTTTGTATGTTACCTAGGAAGCTATCTGTCCTGTACTGTGAATTGTGCTCATGTTCCTTCAGTTTTGGCCAGAATATTCACATTTCTGTTCTTGACAATGATTGTCAAGCTTCCTGGCACCGTGAAAGGCCATTTCCAGTCTTTTCCAGCTCACAGCTATCAAAATGCGGTTTGCAGTGTCTGTCTCCAGATAGATACTTCCTGCCTCACATCCTTGTTTTGTACCTAGAACCCAGACATAGCTTTCTGTATTGTGCATTTTTCTAATAGGGTGTTGTAATTTTGTGTGTGTGTGCATGCATATGCATGCATATGTAGGGACCGGAGGACAACTTTGGTTGCTATCCTGAAAAAAAAAAAAAGAGCTATTTACCTCTTTTGAGACAAAATTCTTACTGACCTGGAGCTCACCAATTAGTCTAGGCTAGCTTAGTGTTGAGTTCCAAGGAGCCGCCTCCCTAGTGTAGGGTTGTAAACAAATGGCACCACACTAAGCTCTTGTATGGAATTGAACTAAAGTCCTCATTCTTGCAAAGCTTACAGATTTAGCCATGGCTACAGCTCTGGTATAGCTTATTAACCCTGATAACATTTTAAACTCTATAAGGATGCCTCTTCCACATACAACTGGGTACAGTGATGAACACTGTAAGCTTCCTTTGACTTATCCAATAGATGTATGTTGGCTGTTTGTGTTTTTGAGACATTAGATGTGATATTTGGCCTCCACCATTGAATGAATTTTGATCCATGATCTCATGGACCTTACATATTGGTTAAAAGGGCAGATATGAAATAACTTGCCACGAAGGAAACTGGACTGGAATAAACTGGGCTTTAGATAGGACAATGTCTTAGTTAGGGTTTTTATTCTCATGAAGAAACACCATGACCAACAGCAACTCTTACAAAGGAAAGCATTTAATTGGGATTGGCTTACAGTTCATAGGTATTATCATGGTGGGGAGCCTGACAGGAAGCAGGCAGACATGGTTCTAGAGAAGTAGCTTAGAGTTCTACATCTGGATCCTTAGGCAAGAGGGAGAGGGAGAGGGAGAGGGAGAGGGAGGGGAGAGGGGGACACTGGGCCTGGCTTGAGCATTTGAAACTCAAAGCCCACCCCTAATGACATGCTTCCTCCAACAAGGCCACACCTCCTAATAGAGCAAATTCCTTTGAGCCTATGGAGGAAATTTTCATTCAAACCTATGGTGGTTTGAGTAGGTTTGGCCCCCGTAGACTCGTGTGTCTGAATGCTTGGCCTATAGCGAACAGCACTATAAGGAGGTATGGCCTTGTTGGAGTAGGTATGTGTCATTCCCACTCTGCTCCCCATCCCTTTAGACCCGTGATCTGAGAAGGAAAGGGAGGCACAATGGCTGGGGGGTGGAGGGGTTGAAGGTAGGGGCTGATGGAGACCTCAGGCAACAGGTGAACATAGCTAGGTGAGAAACAGACTTATCAGGAGGCAAGCTTCACTGAGCAACTCCTTTAGTTGGGGCAATGAAAGCTATTTAAACCTGTGGAGAGTGGGTAGGGGCTTTCTGGGCGAATGTACATCATTGGCTGGTGCTAAGGGGCTGGGGATGTCTCATTTGCATGAGGAAGAATTTCCAGATGCTGCTGAACATGACCTTATATGGGGAAAGAAATATCTTATTTGCATAAGGAGGAATTTTCAGGCGCTGCTGCACATGACCTTATAAGGGGAAAGGAAGTTTAACCTGGCTACAGTCTATGTGGCCTCCTCTGGTATGGCAAAGGTTTCGGGCAGTGGGGTGGGGTGGGGTCACAGGTTTATGTACATACAAATACTCATGCCCAGGGTGGCAAGGGGGGTTGGGAATCCTACTCTTACTGATCTCAGACTGATCTAAGGACTAGATTTCTGGGGCTTGGGTATACCTCTTGCCCCAGACCTGCTCCTCACAGCTCCACAAACCCCCAAATGTGGCCTTGTTCAGGGAAGTGTGTCTTTGGAGGGGCAGGCTTTAAGGTCTCCTATGCTCAAGCCACACCCAGTATGGCACACCGTGACCTTCTGCTGCCTGCAGATCAAGATGTAGAAGCCTCGACTCCTCCAGCACCATGTCTGCCTATATGCTGTCATGCTTCTTGTCATCATGATAATGGGCTGAACTTCTGAGACTGTAATTCCACTCCAATGAAATGGTTTTCTTTATAAGAGTTGTCTTGGTCATGGTGTCTCCTCACAGCAATAAGACCCTGAGTAAGATACCACTGCAGATAGGTACAGGACCCACATGAGAAGTAATGTTTATGAAAGACCTGTTAGTGGAAGTTTGTGTGGAGAAAATGGAATTAGTCCTGGGTGATTCTCTGCAGGGCATCTAGAAAGAAGAGTCATGCCCTTTATCTTTCTCAAGAAAGCCACTGATCTGTGGTTGCTGTGGAGTAGAGGTACCAGAGGGGCCCGTCTACCAGCTTTATGAAAGCATGTTTAGAGGGTGAGGAGACAGCTCATTGGGTAAAGAGCTTGCCGTGTAGGCCTTAGTTCCTGAGTTCAGGTACCCAGCTCTTATGTAAGGTAGATGGGCGTCGTGGTGCATACCTGTAGTGCTGGAGAGAAGAGTTGGGGAAATCATCGCTGAGGTGAGCTCTGGGGTATGTGAGCGACTGTGTCTTAAGAAATAAGATGGAGAGGGACTGAAAAAGACATCTGATGTAAGCCTCGGTCCTCTGCAGTGCACTTGCACACACATATCCACGAACATGTGCACACACATACACGAATTAAAATTTAGGTACAAGGAATTTTCAGGGGATAGGTTAAGTACTTCTAAATACAGGAAAATAAAGTTAATCTACTCATTATGTGGGTACAGCCAAAGCCAAAGCCAGAATATGGATGTTTGTTTCCCAAACTAATGAAAGGAGGCAAGAGGTTAATTGCAAAATAATAATAATAATAATAATAATAATAATAATAATAATAATAACAATAACAATAATATAAAAAAGAAAAAATTAATAGACTGATATTTGGCAAGCTAAGATAGTCCATTTTGGGAGTGAATTTGACAGAGTTTGGTGATCTTGATGCAAAGCAATCTTTTGTTGGCGGTTGCTCTGCCCTGCCCTGCCCTGCCCTGCCCTGCCCTGCCCTGCCCTGCCCTGCCCTCCCCTTCTCTTCCCTGCCCTTCCCCCTCCCTCCCCTTCTCTCTCTTCCTTTTCTCTCCATTCCTTTCTTTTTTCCCCTCCCTCTGTTCCTTCCTTCCCTCCTTCCTTCCTTTCAGAAAGCCAGTCTTCCAGCCACCTTGCCCAACAGTAAATATTGATACCTGCAAGAGAATAGGAAAAAAAAGCTTTCTACCAGAATGAAGACCCAGAGTAGCTTTTCTCTGAAAGAGTTTGCATTCCAGTTTGGGGGACAAGAAGCATCTCTAGGTAATTATTCGGCACTTTCTCATACAGTGTGAGGTATGTCTGTGCTAACATTCATGCTGTGGGAATTGACTCATTAATAAATGGGCCAATCCAGCTGCAAGTGTGGTAGGTAGTACCTATTCTGAGCGTAAAGAATGACACAATGCTGAGCTTTTAATGTGTTAAAAGTGGAAAAGGAATGAAATCCACAAGCCATTAACAATAAGCCCCTGTGACCTTTTTTTTTAAAACTTGGAAAGTAAGTATTGGAAATTTAAGCCCTTAGATGTTTAATGACTTCGAAAATTCGACAGTGGTGTCTAAAAATTAGGAATGGCTTCTCAAAGGAGATGAACCAAGAAGCTGGTAATAAAGAAAGTGAGGCAGAAGGAAGTTATACCGGGGCTGAAGATGCCGGTGGGAGATTCTGCAGAAGGGCCATGTATAGGAAAGACCCTTTTGGTTTGTGCTACTCTGAGTAATGGACTGACCACTGCATATCAAACATCACTTAGAGTTTTGCTTTAAATAACTCTGAGCTAATGTGAATGTGGTCTCTGCTTAGAATCTGACTTCTCTAGCATATTTTCCCTGGAAATTGCCTGTTTGCCTGCTGATGAGGTTGGGGATATTGTTCAGTTCACGCCCATTAAATTCCACATTTAACCCTTTTCCATTTATTCAGTAATTGCAACAGCTTCCCTGGGTGTGTTAACTCTGCTTAACATCGAAAATAAGTTGGTATGCAGCAGTCATCTGTCTCTGGGTTATCTGTTTTGGTTCTATATATATAATTGGGAACGAAGAAGCATGGAGTATATTGATCAGAAGACAGTGTGAGCGGGACTCTAGATTCGATTAAAGAAACTCTGATAACCCCACTTGATTAGGTTCACTGGTTTTTCTCTTCAGTGGAGAGACCATCCTAAGGTTGCTTCTCTCTGTGTGTTTTGCACGGCATGCACAGCTTCCTGACCTGACTTGAAAAACTGAAAGAAGACCATCTTCCAGTTTTAAAGTACACTAAATGTTAGACTCACATATTCTTTATAAATTTACAAAATGAAACATTTTCCTTCTCTGTGCCTTGGGAAGGAAAAAAAATGCCTTTGTTTATACCCATGGGAGAAAATTCTTGGGTATATAACGTGTGTAAGTTCAAATATTGGGTATATTGACTTCATTTTTCCCAAGCAAAATTGTATTTTGAGAGCCCATATGTCTTACTTTGCCTTGTAGTATCAAATCTCTCTCTATTTCATCTATTTATTTATTTCTGCAGTCATAGAGCAAATGTTATTCACTGCATTTCTGAGAAGATTCAATAAAAATAAGAAACATGAAAGAAATGTATAGAGGTTGTGTAAATTATTTCTTCTTCATAGACTGGCTGCTGGTCAGGTGAACAAAAATAGCTGTCTTGGCCTTCTAGTAATGACCAGATCCAGTCACCATTTATCGTTATTTGGGTATTTGGATGTCTAACCTAAATCAATAGCCTATCTAGTTTACTGGGTGACAAGGATAGATAAAAATTATCATTGTTTTAACAGAAGACACTGTCTTATCACCAAAGAGAGTATCTCCAGAGTCTTGAATCCTTCAGCAGTCTGCAAACCAATCACAATTGGACAGTGCCCAGAGACCCTTTAACATTCTAATTGTACCCTCACAGAATAAACATCACACTGCCTCATCTTGTAGGGACAAGAAATTGCATATTCCTTATTAATATGCTGATACCCCATCTCCTCCTGATCGAGTAGCAATTTTTTTTTTCTTCAGCCCTTTACAACTGAAAATGAAATCAGTATTTGTGGTATAATTCCCCATATACATTTCCAGTTAATCAGATTTTGCATCTGTAAACGCATGGTCCTGAATGGAAGATGCATGCGTGAACACCATCAGCAAGGACAGTGTGACTCCCATATAGTTGGGGGTGGGGGTGGGGGACTGCTGCTTCCTCTAGACCCTTCCTTTCTGCTTTGCTGCTTTTCATTTTCTTTAACCATGGGCGTGGCCCGGAAATGCACCTTGGTTACTGATAGTATCTGGGTTCTTTAGTTCTAATTCAGTGTGGTAACATTTAGAAATGGATTAGATTATACAGGTCTGGGGGGTGCCAAAGCAGAAAGGAAAGAAAGAATGCATAATACTGAAACAGGTCCTTAGCATCTTCTACATTGTTCTTCTAGGGGACATGTGCTTGTGTTGGACACAAGGATGATTGTCCATATAGTTTATTGGGTAGACACTAGAGATCTTTAGGTAGTCTGTCTTCCAGGGCCAGGTGACTTGCTAATGCCTCTTCACCAGGAGCTGATGGCCTCCAAGAACATGGCAGGGACTAGAGAGATCAAGCACCAGATGGGAACAGAGGATTTTAGGCTTTGTGATTTTACTTTTTCAAGTTTTCATTACGAAGCTTTATACGTAAGCAAGACGCCACATGTGGTTTCAGGCACCATTGAGAACATACCCTAGATTGTCAAGCTGAGCCTTTTAGATTAGCCTGTCTAGACTAAAAGGGACTGCAGCTCCCACTTGGGAAAAAGTGTCACAAAGACCAGCCTATTTCCAACCAAGTTTTATGTAAGCCCGACTGTTAGTTATAGGACTGCTGTGGGGTTTCCCCCTCCCCTTTGTTCCTTTCAAATCGATATCAAATTAAAGCTAAGCAAAGTGAAATTGCCAAGGCAACAACTGGCATATACGGACCGAAAGGAGAGTGAGTTACCTGTATTGTTGAACATAGTGCCTAGAAAAGCTGCATTTTGTAAGATAAACATTCTGAGCCTGCAGGGTGTGGTAGGAAAGGCCCATTTGTCTCTCAGTTCCAACACTAGCCTCTTCACAGGTGCATTCATTCACTTTTGAATGGCTCATAAGTGCTGGGCACTGTGCCATGGCGTAGAGATGCTGCAAAGTAAGGAAGTTGGTCCTTATCACAGTGGGAAGATGTTTCTGGCTGGGAAGCGCAGGGAAGCCCAAGGATGCAGTTTCGGTTCTGTTCGCTGTTAATTGCTGTTGGTACCCACCCACATACCTAATGAGACAGGGACTATGTGTACATAAACTCTGATGAGCCTTTTCATATGGGAGGTTGAGTGGGTGTTGAGGGTTAAATGATTTCTAGGCCCTAAAGAAAGCCAAACCACCCACTTTTCCCGTTAAGGATTCTGTGTTAGGGGAACTTAGCTTCAAGTATCCCCAATAAGTCATAACTTAGAATTACATGGTTCAAGGGTTTGCTTTTCATTCAATCTAGAGATGCAAAAAAGATGTCTTTATGAGTAGATTATAGTGTGACAAGAGGACAAGAACTATCTCAACATGGCTGCTGCTATCTGCCACTAAAGATGTCAGGGAGCGAGGGAATACATGCCCAAGAGCACAGGCATTTTTTGGGGGGTCTTCTACAATAAGATATTTCTGGTAGGGGAGTGGTGGTGGTGACCCCTTTGGCATGTAGAAGGGTCTCTGTGAATATCACAGAGGTAGGGTACATTCTCCACGTGACTCATGAATAGTAGTCACCAAGAGATGGGCTGTCCTGAGGAATGAGCCTCTCTACTCTTCATGGATTGTAGAATGAACGTGCACCTCATCTTGAGGTTGACTATGACTCATCCAAAACCATGTGAGCGTACTTAGTAAGTGGCACTGTGCTGTCTGCAGCTCCTTCATGTTAGTGATAAGGGAAGTGGGAGTTCCTGACTGTGAGATAGAGACTTGTTCTTCTGTAGAACCAAATGTCTTCGTGACTTTTGGGGGAGATTTTTAATTTTTTGTGATTAAACTTTTTTGGGGGTGCTAACTTATATTTTAGAAGTATTATTTATGTGCAGATAATTATCTTGCTAGTGATTAAAATATTAAATACTATAATTCAGACTTTTCATTAATGAGGGTTGGATTTTTCAACCAGTCTATGATTTTTTTTTTTTTTATTATTTAATTAAAGATCATGTCTTCTTAAAAGCTTGATTTCTTTTAGCAGCAGAGAGTCAGAGCCAGGCTCTCAATACTTTTGTGCTACTGAAATGTGAAAGATCCTACACTACCACCCAGTCAGTCCATTTCTATTTTTGAAAATGTGGTGAGTTATAGATTTTAGGGAGAATGCTACCAAAGATGATAGTTTCTTCTATGTAGTCTGTCAGTTATCAGTAGCATGCAGGTCAAGGACGATTGGATTCAGTGGCAATCTGAACACAGCGGGTCTGTTTCTCCACATAGGAAGAGACAGAATGTAGCAGTTCATGGTTGTTATGGCACCTGCTCAAGCCCTGTGGGATCTGGGTCCTTTCGGCATTCTCACTTTGTCATCCCCTCATCGTGATAAGATGGCTGCTGCACTCCCACTATTACATCTGCATTCCAGGAGTGGTGAAGCAGAAGGTCAACAATGTGCTTCTCTGCTCTGTGCTTGACCTAAAACTTTATAACTCATGTCACTGGCGAGGACTGGCTTGTGAACACTCCATTGCAGAGGAGCCCCGGGAAGGTGGAGATTATTTTCCTTTTTTGGCCTGGGCATGTTGTTATTTTAAAATATATCTCGACTCTGCTAGCGAGATAAGAAAAAGGCAGTTGGCAATCAGCTCTAGGGTCTGCTGTAATACTTGGGCCAAGGACTTTCCACAAAACCTGCAAGAACATTTGCCACATCAGCTTTGAGACGAAGCAGTGAGCATTCCGTCCAACGAGAGGAAGACCAAAACTGAACATTCAAAGAAAACCAAAGGAGACACTTGCATTTGCCCTTAATAAATGGGAAAAGAAAAGAGGGCACAGAGACATTCCTTAGTAATTCTAAATGTAGTGCATTCTGAAATATTTAATAATGGTTGACTTGTAGGAGATGAGAGTTTTTATTTTGAGGAAGAGAAAAATACAGTAGTACTTTGTTAGATGCTTGCTTTTTTGTATGTGCCTAAAAATACATGCTATACATGCTAACGAAGCAAAGGGAGCTATGGATTATAGCTATAGGATTAATTCTCTAGTGATTTTCGTTAAAGCATAGAGGTTTGCAGCATACTACTGTTCCCAGTAGTAAGTACAGCGGTTAGCACATTCCTGGTTTTGTTTTTTGCTTTTGTTTCTGAGATAGCATTTTTCTTCATAGGACACACGGATCTCAAGTTTGAGATCATCCCGCCTCTCAACCTACTAAATGTTGGAATTATAGACATGCACATAAGGTTAATACTTTGTATGTTTTTAGTAGTGTTTTTACTTTGTTGTATTAGAAATACTTTTTATCTTTTATTCCACTTCATGGAGTTAACTGATTTATACTTTTTATTAAACATTTTTATTTTTGAGATGATAATAGAATTACACCATTTCTCCTGTCCCTTCCCTCCCTCCAAACACTCCGTTACCCACCCCTTGCTCTCTTTCAAATTTATGGTCTCTTTTTCTTTGATTGATATCTATATGTCTGTATCTATAGCTATATATAGGTTAATGGACCTAAATGCATAAGTAGAGCCTGCTCAGTGTGTTCCATGTTACTTGTGCATATGTGGTTTCAGTGCTGACCATCTGGTGTTGAATAACTAACTCGTGTGCTCTTCCCTGGGAAGACTATTTCTCCTGCTCTCAGCAATCCTTAGTCACCTTAGTGTTGGAATTACGGACATGAACCAGCAGATGAGGTTAACGCTTCATATTTTTATGGACACCTAATAAGCATTACTCCTCTAGACTTTGAATATAAAGTAGGAAAAATGGCAACTCTGTACTCAGAATATGTACTCTAGAGCATCGACTGTGTTCTTTACAATCCTAGTTGACCATATTGGGATTAGTTACATAACAATACTGTTTGGATTATTCTTTTCCCCTTCTCCACGAAACTCATGATTCTATTAGTAGAATGGGATAGAGAAGGTTAAGGGACATTGGAGGTGATGGGACCCTGCTGGGTTTGATGGTCACTTACTGGTAGTCTTTGAAAATGTGACATCTGACCAGAAGAAAGGAGGGAAGGAGAAAAGGTGTTTGAGAAACACAAATAGAAATTGCAGATCTCTGGAATGGCTTCTGAGCTGTATAAGGAACATTTATCTTTGAGGTAACTGGCTGGAGAGGAGTGAGCAAGGGACAAAGAGGCAGGTGAGCTCAGAGAAGTGAAGAGGCAGGACCCCTGGGCCAGTTTAAGATCTTTGTATGCTGAGTGAAGAGACAGAACAATGGACAGTTTCAACAAAGGAGTGGGTGATATTCTTAGCTGGTAGAACTGAGATCACTCTCTAATGTGCTGAGAATAGATTGTGGTAATTTACGAGGAAGGTGGAGGAGACCAGCAGGGAAAGACTACAGGAGGAGGTGAGTGGGGATGATCTGTCAGGGCGGGGCTGTCAGAGGTGGTGAGGGACAGCTACAGCCTGAGCATGTTATGACTTCTCTGGTCCAGGACATGCAAGATGGGAGAAAGGAAGGATTAAGACTGCAGAGTTCCTAATCTGAAGAGTAAGAAGAGTTTTTGTGTTCACAGGTATGTGGAAGCTTGCTTTGGAGAAAGGGACAAAAACCAGGGATATAGTCTTGTGCACCTTAACTCATGACATATGAGATGGACATTTGTAGATAAGCAATGAGTTCTAAGAATGTGAACCTAAGGAGGAGCTATTATAAATTTTAATTTGGAAGTCAATAGCATCAGAAAGGTTTCTTTCTTTTCTCATTGCTGAGATAGAATACTTGACTAAAGCAACTTCAAGAAGATTCATTTGGCTCAGTTTGCATTTACAGTCTATCATGACAGTGGTGTGGAGCATGAGATAGCTACTCACAAAGAGTCAGGAAACAGGCACATTGATTCTGTTTTCTTTTTAAAAATTTCATTTCTATTTGAGTGTGTGTGTGTGTGTGTGTGTGTGTGTGTGTGTGTGTGTGCGCAAAAGCTTATGGAGGTCAGATGAGAGCACTGGATCATCTGGAGTTGAAGTTATAGGTGATCGTGAGTGGCCAGATGTGGGTGCTGGTAATCAAACTATTTTTCTGAAAGAGCAGCAAGTACTTGTACACACTCTCCAGCTCCTGTTTGTCCCCTTCCCCCTTCAGTCTTGGACATTCAACCATAAGTTGATGCAGTCCATAGTCAGAGTGGATCTTCCTGGCTCCTTTAGTCCTCTCTGGAATCACCATCACAGATGTGATTGACCTGAGTGATAACTAATCCAGTCAAATCGATTATGAGCGTGAAGCACCCATGAGACTAGACAAGGTCACGAAGGCAGTGTGATTGGACATGGAAAAGACCAAGGTGGAAAGGAAGGGCGTGTTCAAAAGGAGAGAGGAACCCAAGAACCCAAAACAGAAACAGGTGAACACGGAATTCAGGAAATGGGCACAAACATTAAAATAACCGTCAGTGTTTAAAAATCAAAAGATGCAGTTGAGAATTCTGACAGAGTTTGAAACTGTAAAATACAAATGGTGTTATAGTCAGAAATGGAAACAATAAACAAATGGTGTTATAGTCAGAAATGGAAACAATAAGAATAAATTCCTGAGAGGACGCTTGGGAAGGTAAGCCACTGGAGAGGGAATTACTTAGCTGGGACTCAGCCATTCACTTCTTTTCTTCTGAAGTGCAGAACAGAGCTGAAGATCTTTGGCCATCCATCCATCCATCCATCCATCCATCAGATAAAGTAGGAGGGCTTGACATTCATGTTGGAGTCCAAAGGAAAAGAGAGTGGGAAGTAAAACAGCAATATTTGAAGAGATAGTGCTTCATAGCTCATAAAAGAAGAATAGAAGAATTTATAATATGTATAATCCTATATGTAAGATGAGTGGCTGTCTCTGTCTCTCTCTGTCTCTCTGTCTGTATCTCTCTCTGTGTGTGTGTGTGTGTGTGTATGTGTGTTGAGTTTTGTGGGAAAGGGAAGAAATGAGGTTTTGAGATCTGTGGACAGGCAGCTTTTTCGTGCAGATACTGGAGAATCCTTACACTGTAGGAAAAGTGCTGGTGAGGTCTTGAATAGGAGGGGTGGGCAGTTGCTTCTCCCACTTCATGTGCTTTAGCTTTCTTGACTGCTTGATATCTTCATTGCCTGTATAAGTGTGCTGTCAGGGTTAATATGGCCTTTCATAGGTAACATTAGCTGGCATCTAGTGGCAAGGGTGATGCTGATGTTCTCCTTAAATGCCCTGGAATCTCCATTTAGCTCTAAATTGTATAATTAATGAGGAAATTAGATCTACTAGTAAGAATATGATTTCTTAGAAGGGCATTATTGCTAGAGTCTGTGTGTACCTCGGGCTGGTCTATGGAACTCACTGTGTGGTCCATACTGGCCTCAAAATTGTGACAATTCTTCTGCCTCTGCATTTCAAGTTCTGAGATTATAGGCACATGCTTATAAGGGTCCAGGAAGAGTGCTGTTTTATGTTGTACTTCTCAGCTTTGCTGATTTGTTCACGTGTTATTAGTATATGGAAGCCAAACTTCTCTTCGATCCTTTTAGGATTCCTCTAGTGCCATTTAGCTCTAGAGTCAGTATTAAGAGAGCCACCTTGGGAGGCAGGCTTTAGGAGGTTTTACTCACATTTTCAACAATTGGATATGGAATTTGGGGCAAGTTGTTTAGCCTCTCAGAGCCTACGTGCCCTTGCTGGTGAGATGTGGGATGGGATATTAGTACTGCATTACAGTTTTATTAGGCATGGTCATGCTTTCATTGCTGTAACAGAATGCCTGAGAGAGCCAAGAGGGATTTATCTAGGCTTTAGCCCATGGCTGCTTGGCTGCGTTGGTTCTAGTCTGTAACACAGAACATCATGGCAAGCAGCGTGTGTTAGAGGAAAGATACCACCCAGCGGTGGCTTGGAGTAGGGGGAGGGGGGGAAGGAAGGAAGGAAGGAAGGAAGGAAGGAAGGAAGGAAGGGGTTAGGCGAGCATTCAAAGGCATGTGTCTAGTGATCTGTTTTCTCCACTCAGATGTGAACTTATCAATTGTTTAATACACTGATAAAGTTAGTGGCCTAATGCTTCATTTACCTCTCAGTGGAGCCACCACATGGAGAAAGATTTTAATATTTGAGGCTTTTAGAGGAACCAACCAACCTTCTTTCCTTCCTTCCTTCCTTCCTTTCCTCTTCCTCCTCCTCCTCTTCCTCCTCCTCCTCCTCCTCCTCCTTTTCCTCCTTCTTCTTGGCATATATATGTTTGTGTGTGTGTGTGTGTGTATACCACATATATGTGTGTTTGTGTGTATGTGTGTACATGTGAGTGTAGTATCCATGGGAGACCTGATGAAGGCATCAGACCTCCTTGAGCTGGAGTTACAGGCAGTTATGAGATGCCAGATGTGGGTGCTGGAGATAGAACTTGACCATTCTAAGAGCAGTACCTACTCCTCAGCCCTTGGGTGGGTAAATAGGAACCTTTCATATCTGAGCCATATGAAATACTGGGTCTCTAGAGTAGGCTCAATGTTAAGAGCACTTGTTGCTCTTGCAAGGGGCCCCTATTGTATCCCCAGCATAGCATCCGCATGTCTACTCCCAAGTATTTGTAATTCCAGTCCTAGAGGATCTGACACCCTCTCCTGACCTCTGCAGGCGTCAGGCCTGTAGCACATAGACATGCATGTAGGCAAAACACTCAACACACATATAATAAATAAAATCCTTTAAAAATGTTTACAAAATAAGGAATCAACACATGTTCCTAACATAGTATCTCACACAAAGAAAATATTCCATAAAAGTATCTTCCTGCTCTCTTTGATAGAAGAGGAATTTGTATGTTGTGTGTTAGATTCTTATTAGGGATTTAATTACTAGTGCTGGGCTTCTTCTGTTTGAAATTCTCCTTTAATTTGTCTAGGGTCAGATCCCTAGACTATTAGCAGCATGCCAGTTCTAGTTTATCATCAAGGTTACAGTGGTCTGAGGAGATGATTAACTAACGCTTATTCACCTCTCAGTGGACTCGCCAGCTGTGGATCAAGTCTTCAGTACATGAGACTTAGAAAGGAACCTTTCTTTTCTTTTCTTTTTTTAAAAAGTGTGTAGTGTGTGTATCTGTGTGGGGATACATACAAGTGCATGTAGTACCCATGGAGACCAGAAGAGGGCATCAGGTCATCTGACATCCTGCCCTCCTGAATCCCTGTTGCTTGTCTTAAAGTTGCCAAGAGTGTGTTTACAAATGTCCTTTTGGTGGAGCCTTTTAAAGTTGACCACGATTTTATTCTGGATGTTGCTGAAGTAAGTGTGTGTGTGTGTGTGTGTGTGTATGTGTGTGTGTGTGTATTTGTGTGTTGCTGATGATGTTTACACAGCCCTGGCCAACCTGGGAGGGGGGTGCAGCACTTTTTTTAAAAATGTCATATCTGATTATCTATATTTTGCTGTACAATACTCTCGTATGGAAACTCAAGTGTCGGAGAAATTGCACAAATCACACCAAATGAATTGTGTGGTATGCCAGAAACCAAATGGAATATTCATTCCTGCACATTTGATTTTCGTGTGACTTAAAATATATAGCCTTTGGGATCGCTGTTATCACGTTGGCTGCAGCATGGCAAAGAAAGCTAATTTCGTAGAGAAATTGGCTGGAGTGTCTCATCTAATAGAAATAAACATGAAACCACTTTAGTGTCTCTTCTTTTCAAGGGCTGCTGTTTTTCCATAAAATTTACAAGCCCACAGATTGATTCAGAAGTCCCTATAACTCATGTGACTGTGACTTTATCATTTTAAATAGTCTTCCCCCACCCTGTAAAGTAATATCATTGAGAAATGTGAGGCCATTTGCAAAGCACAGCATGCAAATGGAATTTCAGAATAAACTTTTGACATAGCCGGTAAAGGTGCCAGATGAGTAAACTGACATTTAAAATGAAATGCACCAAAAGCTAGAGTTAAGAAGAAGCATTGGGCGTATGTAGGGACATGCACAGTAGGATAGTTCACCAGGACTTGTGGGAAAGAGGCCGTATGTAGGCTGAGAGCATGCAACAGGCATGTGCATATCCACAAGGCAACAGTATTAGAGGTCAAAGGCCAGCAACTTATTTTGTGCTTTGGAGGAGTATATTTTGGGGTTGTGAAAAAAATGAGGACCGGGGGGATGGGGTTTCAGCCTGTCTTTTTTTCTGGTTATGTTGTATTTAGAACACCCATTTTACTCAGGGAAAAAAAAAAGAGCTAGTTTGGAAGTGGTCTATGTACACTGACTGTCCCCATGCCTGTGGTTAAGGATGATACAGAGGATAAGGGGTGCTGTAAGAGGTACAGGGTACAGATCTTTGGTCCATTCCTCTTTCTCCATTCAGATTTCATTTCTAGCTTACGATTCTATTGAGAAAAGACAGTGCTCCCTCCACAGCAGTGGCGTACGCTTTCCCCCTTTGTTTCAACCTATTGCATGTTGAAAGCGCTTGAAAAGCCTCACGTCTATACTTGAATGGCCTCAGTTCTTCCCCTTGTCAATCCTAAGAATCCAGTATATACACTGTTTATCCAGCATTGACTGCGCTGTACTCAGTGTTACATGAAATCCAGAGTTGAGTTTGGAGAACGGTTTTTGGCACAGCTGGAGAAAGGGCCCGGTGAGTGACTTTTGTAATGAAGTGTAACAGGAGCGAGGGTAAGAATCCGTATTGGGCTGTGTGCGCGTGTGCGTCCGAAGAGCGAGTGGGAGGGTGGGGTATGTCCTGTGCAGATACCACACTGATTTGTAAAGGACTTCCGCCTCAGCACACTCGCTTTCTCCATGGAAGATTCCCCCACAGACCCAGGACTATAATGGATTCTATTAAATATGCCAGTATCTGGCTCCATGAGGGGATCACCATTTGTTTTGTTTTTGTTTTTATTTCTCATGATATCCAGTCTAATATGAACTGGGTGATGGATTTTGATGATCCCATTTCTATCCACGTTTGTTGTCTCCTTGTCTCCATCCTTTGTGACCTGTAAGAGACCCCCGAATGCTTCATGGGAGCAGTGTCTAAAGTGACTCCCTGACTCCCAGTTGTAAGTTCTGAGCTATGATTTAATTCCCTTCCTTTCTTGTTGCTCAGTTCCTACCTCACTGCCAACCACTGCCAGTGACTTCACCGATCTCGTCACTCCATGCCTCAGTTTCCATAACAGGCGCTGCCACTAAGCGAATTGCCAAGAAGAATTGATTTTTTTTCTGTTTCTTTTTTCTTCTTTGGCTCTCCAGTAAGTGACAGTTGTGTTTGCTATTGGCGTTCTCAAAATGTAATGCCTTTACATTTATTCATCCCAGATTAGACACATCAAGGGCCAGCTCCATCCTTTGTCAACAGCGAGATGAGTTTGTAAGAGAATTTTGTCACAATCGGTGATTTGCTTTTTCCCTCATGCTTCGAATATTGGATTGCATATTTTATTGAATCCTTTCCTGTTTGCCAAATATTAAAGGAAATCTTCCTCTTGAATGTCAAGGAAGAAGCTACCCGATTCGATCCATGAGTTGGCCCATGGCTCTGCATCACAAGCCAGACCACAGGTGGCAATCAAGGTTTGTGATTTAAGGAATTGCAAAGAAAGAATTAGAATTATAAACTTTATATTTGGCATTACATTCTTCACTTAGGCAAGAGTATCCATGGTCAGGAAACTTTAATGTAGTAAACTCTAATTTTTAGTGGAGGTTTGTGCCGAATTAATTTTTCTCTGAGGAAGTCTTACTTGGAACCTTTTTGAGAGTTTCTTTCTCCACTTAATTACCAGCTTACAAATTTGATTCTCCTTGCTTGAAGCAACAAGCTCTGTGGAGCTCCACTTCCCAGCCTATCTTCCTGCTGTTTTTGGGAAGGGATAAGAAGATGGCCTTTTTTGCCTGAGTTGGTAACTTGCGCACACATGGTGATCAACCTCCAGTGTCAACTGGATAGGCTATGGAATCACCTAAGACACACACCTCTGGGTTTTTCTGTGTGGCAGTTTCTAGTGAGGCTTACCTGAAGTGAGAAGCCTTCCTGAGAATGTGAGTCTGTAAGACTGGCATGGAATACACACCCATGTAAGGAAGGACTGGAGGGGTGAGGAGAGATGTCCTGCTAGAGAGTAGGTTCCATGATCAAAGGACCTTGGCACCAAAGTGAAATTCTTCCACAGAGGCAGGATCTAGTTCTGTGCTAAACATGGATACTTACAGCACTGGTCCCAAGGTGTTATGACATCTAAATGTTAATTCATGCCAAACACTTGGCATAGTGCATGGTACTGGGTAAACACTGAAATGTTTACTACATGGTTTTTATAGTTTTGTAAGGGAACCCACAGGACATCAGATTTGCTGTGTGAGGAAAAATGTCAAATACAGTTTGGCTTTTGAATTTGTATGTCTTTTTATTTTATGTGTATGAGCTTTTGTCTACACATGTGTATGTATACCGTGTACAAGCCTAATACCCTCAGAGGCCAAAAGAAAGCACCAGACCCTCTGGGACTGGAGTTATAGATGACTGTAATCTGCTATGTGGGCATTGGGAATGGAACCCAGTCCTTTGCAAGAGCAGTAAATGCTCATAACTGCTGAGCCATCTCTTCAGACCTCACATGTAGTTTGTTTAATAAATAAGGGTGGCACAAAGAATCTGGAGGAGTAGTGAATCTGATGGACACATTGCTTGGGGGCTGGAAACAGTGAGACTTAGTAGAGCATCCTGGCTGGAGTGGAGGATTCCAGGGATAGGGAACTCTAAGTGGCAGAGGAAAACAAACATACATATACACCACCCCCCAAAAATCCCCACATCTATCACAACACATACATACACACATACCCCAAAACACATCCACCACAAGCAAACTTACACACATAGATACACATACTCTTTAAAAAAAAAAAAAAGCCCTCAAGAAATGTTCAAAACTCAAAGAAGGAACATAGTAGGAACAAAAACACAGCACTCCAGTGCATGTTTCTTGTTCTAAGCCCATGCTGCTATGTGTGCTGTGTGTGTGAATGTTCTGTTGGAGAAAAATTGTTGCACAGCCTGAGATGAACAGCATCTATCATATCTCAGACTTTGATTTCAAGGAAGCTGGTCTTAAAGAGACAGAAATTACTCTTCTGCCTTCTCAGAATGTCTGGATGGGATGCTGCCTGACAACTCACCAAAAGAGGGCTTTAGGTCACTGGGAGATTATGGATCCTTGGCTCCTCCTTTTTTTCTTCCTGCCGCCCATGGACTGAGTGGTTTTATTCTGCCAGATGCTCCTTGGCATTGTCTGTTGCCTACAACAAACCCAAAGCCATGGAGTTGGTTGATCCTGGACTGTTCTCTTAAAAAACTGAGGGAAAATCAATGTCACAAATGTTTTCTCCAATGTTGGGAATGTGGGCTTCCAATGACTAATGTGGGTTGCATAGATAAAGCATGCTTGGGGCTGTTTGGGATATGATCGGAGTTAGGGATGGTGGCTACAGGAGGGAGTCTAGGGGTGATAACCTAAAAGAATGGAAGAGTGTCACAGCTTGGTGTGTGTGGAAGCTCCTCTGGGCTCAGCAGATGAAGGGTGAGGCAAACAGTGGAGGCTGGCTAGCATCTGGGAAGGTGAGAGCATCACAAATCTTGAGGCTCAGCTGAAGTGGATATTTACAGTGCATCTCTGTGATCCTGCCCCTGGGAAGATGAAACTTCTGGGAACCTAGCTAGAACAATGGGAGGCACTGAAGGAGCAATTTGGCTTTCAGCTTGGTCACTCAAGGTCAGGACTTAAAAGGTGACATTTGATTTGAGCCTTGAATGAGGAATTGTGTGTGTGCCAGGAGAAATGGGGACAGAGTACCTTCCAGATGTGAGCTTGGATGTCTGTCCAGCACTGAGAGAGTGGGTCAGCAGAGGAGAGATGAGTCTGGGAAGCCAGGTTGCTGAGAGAATAGCCACGGCTTCCTAATGCCACTATTCAAGGTTTGGTGGCTTACACTGCCGAACTGGGGCGAGTCCCAGGAAAGGTGTCATAATTAACCTTCTGTACTACGTGAGTCTATTATAGAGCATGGTAGTCTCATGTGTCCTCATCTTGATTAACAGGAAATAAAGGAGTAAACGTTTCAAGGTCAAGTAGAGAGGACTCCTCGAGTTGCTGATATGTTGGAGTTACTCCTAGCTCTTGTTTTCTTTGGTTATGTATGGGTCGTAAGAAACATAATTCAAGCATTATTTATCATATTTGGGATAATTTGCTGTCATTTGTTTCACATCTAATCTTTGATTTACTTTTCCCATGGGTAGATCATTTGCTCTACAGTTTCTTATAAGTCATGATTTGAAAGCCAATTATGTCACCTAATGAACATGAACTATATTGTCATGTTTCAGATAAAAAATATGTTAGTCTACATGGCAGTTTTGTCTGGAGATTTTTTTCTGAATAGTTAGGTTCAGTTAATGGCATATACTATTAGAACTCAGTCTTCATTTCATTGAAGATTCCAGCTGCCTGTCTCATGACTACTTTGTCCTAACTGCCTTATAAAGACAAGGGCTGAACATATTCAGAAAAAGGCCAAGAGCTGATGTTACATGGTGAATTAGTGACAAGAAACAGGGTTTTGCTTTGTGCCCTTTTATAATTAAGTCTTCCAGATAAGATGATACTTGAAAACATTTTAGCAAATTAAAAATACTACTCTTACATTGTAGCTTGTCTGGGGTGTTCTTCATTTGTTCTTTAAGCATTGATTAGTAATAGTGTTTCCTTTCATTGAAAGGTGTACAGATTTGCAAAGAAGTTATTTTGTCCCGTTACCCTTTCACAGGTCTATGTCCCTGATGCAACTTTTGTTACTTTGTGTGTTGTGTAATCTTTGAGCAGATACATTTTTACAAATTTATTATCATGGTAAGAATGCCATGATGCTTGGTATTTCAAGTGTTTTCTGGATCATTGCATGGACTTCTGTATTTTTAGTTGCTGGTCTATTCATTAGGATTGCATTCAGCTAAAACCTAACAGTAGTGGCTTCAACTGTAAGGAATTTACCTGTTGTCCTTTGCAAGAAATCTTGAACGGATGGACTGTTTCTCCAAGGAGACCTTGTCTGCTGTTTACACCACCTTTGTCACAATTTTTTTTTTAAAAAAAATCTCGCTTGTGTACTTCCAGGCCTTTTCTCTATATTCCCATAAGAAGGCAAAGGGAGGCAGGGAAAGGCAAAACTGTCCCTTGTGAGCTAAATATTTCCTTTTGGAGAAAACTCTCCAAGACTCAAGTAGTAACTTTCTGAACTTTCCATAGGTCAGAGCTGGCTCCCAAGGCAGTGGTAGCGTGTTAGACAAGGAAGAAGGGGATATAAATGGCTTTTTCGGTAGGTGTCCGTTGGGTCTATAAAATACTAAGTTATTTGCTGTAGAGGTAAGATCTTAGCTGTTTTCTTTGAAGAGGCGACCTCTGTCATACCATGAAAGTATTCATAGCCGAGACAGTGCTATGAGAAGCTAAAGTGAGCTTTATCCAGCAAGGAGCAGTGGCCTGATGCACATCCAACTTCGTTTTCCCCTTACTTTAATCCTGAAAATGAAGCTAACTGATTCACCAACTTTTCAAGAGTATACATTCTGTTAGCCTAGATTGCATTAAGAACAGTCAACTCTTTAAGATGTTTATATAAATAAAATTTGGAAAAATTGCCATTTGGTTTATAAAATCACCTTGTCAGTATCTTACATTGGAAAACTTTTACCTCTCTTATTTCTAGCCGGAGTCTATACTGAACAAAATGTACAGATATTCTAATTCTTTCACATTCTTTTGAATGTCTAGATTTTGTTTTATCTAAACCATAGTGCACAGTACGTAATGCTGGTCTGCTCTCAGTCCAAAGCATGTTCAAGCGATAAGAACATGAGATAAAATATGATTGATTTTCACACGTGGGCATGAGACTGGGTGTGTGAGGCTTGCCCTGACCAAATTGCATCCATGCAAAGTCCCCCTTCACCCCTACAGGAAACCGTCCCCACAGTACTGACTGCGGAGAATAGTATCTTTGCTTAGTGAGTTGGAAGGTTTATTAATTGGAGAACAGCCTTCTTTCTCCACGTATCTCCCAGTCAATATTTATTCACCCTCCATGTCCCATGGGCAATTACTTTCATGTGCACCTTCTTTATTTGAATGAACTTCTGTACAAACAGTGTTTGGATATTATCTATATATTATACTCCATATTTCATATTGCATTACATATATGTATATGTATATATTCATGTTTGCATTATTGCATGGCTTTTGTATTCATTTTTATTAGCATAAACAAGTGGTCATCTATAGAATACTGTATCTTGAATTTTTGTGAGCATACATTTAAAACGTACCTAGTATGTTTCCAACATTACACGGTTTCATTTTATGAGACCATGTAATAACACGGTTTCATTCATAAAATGTATGAAATGGAAAAGTCTATTCAACTTTGTCTTTGCAGAGAAGACTTAAGAATTATAATGTGAAATTTAAAACTTGCCAATGTAGTTATTCCTTTGGCCTTTTCCTTGAAAATAAGAATAAATACACTGCACAGGAATTTTGGGAATCTGATCTGGGCAGAATGGCGTGGGAATTCAATGTTGTGTTGACTTACACTGGACCAAAGTGTCCTGACTGAATTGTGTTGGGGGAGGGAGTAGAAAGTCTTGAGAAGGTCACTGTTTTCTTTTGTACCTTTTGGGTTATTGAGAGTGTATGGGATTGGGTGGGCAGAGCCCATTTACTTATTGAAAGAAACCTGGGAACATAAGGTTCCCTCTCAGGGTATCTACATGTTATAGAGAAGAAAATTTCTGTTTGTGCATTGCCTTTTCTCTATTATGCTAAAGAGAGTGAATGATAAACTGTATGGGAAGGCGGGGTGGGGTGGGGCAGGGGGTGGCCTTGGAAAGAAACCTAACACTAGTGAAAAGATTCAATGAATGCACCTTTGGGCTCAGTGGATTCAGATCCTTTGTTTTAGATGGATCATGTCTGGGTGTCCTGAGAAAACCTGTAGATGGAATTGCTTAAGCTTACAGCCAGTGGTCCTTGAGAACCAGAGAGTGAGCATTAGTCATGGCTAATTTTCAAAGAGGCTGAGAGGTGAGTTCTGGTGTGTTGATAAGGACTCTGGACCAAATTCTAAATTAAACCAAGTCAGTTTTGAGACTGTTATGAGAGTCCTTGGTTGTCAAAAACAAAAACTATCTCTGGGTATTATTGATGGATACTGGATATTTTGACTAGAAATCCAGAGAGTCAGTCCCAGACTCTCAGGGAAGCTGCAGAGCTTAGAAGACGCCAGCCCATGCCTAGGATATGGAGTCTCTCATCTTGGGCATTCGCTTCTGTTATTGACTCTGCCAGATTGCCTCTGGCCTTCCTCTAAATCCAGAGGCTTTGAAGAACATAACTATTTGCTGAGCCTCTCCATGCTCATGCTCCCTGGCCTTGGAAAGGCCCTGTATATATTTGGCTTCCTTCTTTCTTCCCTAATAGAAGATGAAGATCTCGCACCCCACAAGATGTATCCCATAGGTAGATGCCCGAGGCAGAGGAAGGGTAGACAAATACTAGACAGATGAAGGAGTGATGGATGTTCATTGCAATGGTCATGTGGAGGAAGAGTTTTTCACAGAAGTGAAGTGAACTACAACCAGGTGGAACTTGCTCTTGGTTAGAAGATGGAACAAAATTGTTATTTTTAATGGTAGAAAGACCAAAAAGTCTCACATAGAAGTCACAACTGATTGAAGCTGGGTACTAATACTATATGGGATGTCTTCAGGCATCTAAAAGGAGGAAGACTGACTCCTTAATGAATTGGCTGGCACCATCAGGGGAGGGTTCATCAAATCTGCTTTTGAAGTTAAACAGGAGCAGTTAGTAAGTGTGCTGATGAGGAGAATTAGGATCCAACAAGATCCCTGGGAAAGGGACAAAGAGTGGAATTCAACAGGATGCAACTCAATACGATATAAATATTACATCTTGTTCTGATAAAAAAAATCTCGGTGCATCTTTAAGATGAATAAAGAGACAGCCACAATAGTGTATTTGACGATTTCTTTCACATTTCAATCATTTCAGATAGATGAAAGCATGGCGTAAGAACCAATACCCTGAAACGCTAGTGGTCATTAAATATGCTAATGGAAATAAAGTGGCCATGACCAGAGACACATCTGCCCTATTCCTCTCTTCACGGCTCGGGTGACATGTTAAATATCCATTAATCTGGCCACACTAAGGAAGGCTGTTTGGGATACAGTGACCAAGGTGCAGGTGCATGTAAACGTGTGATGTGTGAGGGCTGTTAAAACAGTGAGTCGTTTCCTTGAGCCCTGGGAGATGAGGCAGCTGTCTATGAATACAGGCAGGTACTAGAGGTAGACCACGGAGTGAAGCAGTGGATGGATGTTAGATGCAAAGGGAGGGGATTCAAGTGCCAAAGGTCCACTGCATGTCACTTGTGACCACTAACTAGTGTGACCAGCTAGCCCGTCAGGGAGGCGTAAACAGTTCACAAGCATTTTTCTTTCTTTCTTTCTTTTATTTTCTTGTATTATTTCCACGGGTCTCCAGGACCCTTGAATGGCAGACGATGTTCCCCAGGGCTCTTTTTCCCATCAGCAGGCTATTGAAAATTTTAATATCTGCATGAGGCTTGTGAAACACTTTGAGGAGTTTTCAGGCCTGGGAATATTAATTCATCATAAAGCTGTACTAGAATGCCATAATAAAGAGCAACATGAGACAATAAACATTTGATTTGAAGAGATGGGATCATAAACCAATCATCCAGGCGCTTGCTGCAGAGAAAGACTTGCCTTAATTGGCGCTTGGCTGCCATAATACAAGTGGTCTCTTCTTAGGAGATGAGTACCCCCCCCCCCCAAGGTATTTTATTTTAAGCTTATTTAACCTAAGGTGTTACCATTTACTTGCTTATCAAATTATAAAGATATTTGTTAGGGGAACTTAGTTTGCCATAGCCCTGGAGAAGTTTCTTTTGCACTTTAAAAAAATATACAGAAGTTGTAAAATAATGGTTCTGTCAAGAAAATTACATATTGATTTGTCGTTCCATACTGGGATTTGAGTTAACATGTCCAACGTTGGGTTACAGTTGTTCATAAAACAAATCCCTTTTGAAGGTCATCTAGGAGAGGACTTTATGCTTTGAGCCTGTATCACTGTCACCCTGCTTATTGGACATTTATAGAGTGCCTTCTGGAGCCATTATTCCAGCAGAAGCAATGATTGGCCCAAACACACAGTATGGAAATTAAAAGTTTAAAAAGTGGTGCTTTCAAGGTTTTTGGCCTTTACGATGCAAACAAGTCCAAGTGTCTTCCCCAGCCATCGTATTTATCGAGAGAAATTAGCATAAAAGTAGTTAGCTTGCAGCGTGATTTGAAAATTACAGCCTTGTAAAGGATCCCCAAGTTGCAACAGCTGGAAGCATGCAGTCACCAGAAAATGCATTGTAAAAGTCTATGCTGGTCTCGGGACTAATTTCATTCCTTTGGCATTTCTCTTCCTCACTCTCTAGTGTGTCTTTGAGGTTATTGTTCTGGGATAATGAAAGACCAGCTGAGGGTAAACACTGCCATCCAGCCATTTTGGGTTTGCTCAAAGTTTATTCACTTTTTCATTTATCAAAAAACAAAAACAAAAACTGATCAGATGCATTCGTTGAGTACAGATTGTGTAGGACAGCAGTGATGATCTTAAAAATCAAGTACCACTTTCATAGTTCTGGGACTGATATGAGAAATGGAAAACTACAATAAATATGTTATACCAGCCATGCAAAGCTTGAGGTGTTCAGAGCAAAGGTGTGCATTTGGGGAGATGATTTAATAGAATTGATATTTGAGGCCCATCTGGACAATGTGTAGAAATAGCCAGGCCCATGGCTGAGAGAGACTGGGGTAGGATGGGGTGCTGGTGATGTACCTGGGACACCTATAGTTGGAACCTTAAGGGAAGGGTTCATGTGTTCTATCAGAATCAAAGAACTCATTGAAAATGCAGATTGTGGGAGGCAACTGCATTATCCGTGGGGGCTATTTTTCTGGTGTATGTATTAGCTGGCCATACGCCTTTTAATCCAGCACTGGGGAGGCAGAGGAGGGTTGATTTCTGTGAGTTTGAGGCAGCCTGATCTACAAAGAGAGTTCCAGGACAGCCAGTGCTGTTACACAGTGAAACCCTGTCTTGGAAAACCAACCAACCAACCAACCAACCAACCAACCAACCAACCAGACGAACAATTTAAAAAAACCACATACTTAGCACAAGGTATTTCATAAAGAAAAGGGGTATTACTATCTTGTCTCAGGGTTCTAGGGTCTGAGATCCAAAAACCAAGGCAGAAGTTCTTCTGGTAAGGGCTCGTCAGGCCTGCATCCTATCACGGGCAGGTACATGAGTAGCTCTGTCTGCATCCTGTCTCACTTTCTTTGTAAAACCGTGTGAGTCCAACCATGGGGTCTATCCTAGGGTCCTGACCTAATCATCTCCCAGAGGCTCCACCTCTAGCTATCATTTCCACCCGAATACCACTGACGTGAGACTCGGGAGATTAAACTTCGGATTGAGTTTAGGGGATAAAGCATATCTGATCTAGAGCAAGGTGGGAACAGGTCTGCCTGACTGTGAGTCTAGCCCTTTCAGAATTCGCTTTCATGGGAAGTGGGGAAGAGCGAAGAATCTAATGCTAGGAGAGCTAGGAGGTGAGACTTTTAGAGAGTCTGTGCTGTCCAACAAGGAAAGATTTGGAGCCTATTATGCTAAGTGAAATGAGCTGGTTGTCAGAAAGACAGATGCCACATGATGGCACTACGTGGCACCTACTAAGCTACACTGAGTAGAACGGTGGCTGTTGAGGACCAGGGTCTGGAGAGATGAGTTAAGCAGCTCCATGGACTGTTACAGAGCAAAGAAACTATAGTTAATGATGTAAAAATGGAAATTAATAAATAGGTCCCCAGTGAATGTTTTCAGCACAAAGAGATAAGTATCTGAGGGGGTAGGCTCATTTGCATGATTAAGCCATTATAAAATGTACACACCTACAGAATGTTTGAACCATAAACACAGTTTTTGTGTTTTGCCAGCGAGTGTTCATGATAGTTTTCATTGTAACTTCCTTTAGGTGTTGAGTGTTGAACTCAGGGTCTCATTATGACAATATATAAAAAATACATTGGCTCAGATTCACCAATTTCTCCCTATTGTCCGCCTCTTCTGCTGGTCCTGTTCCTCCTTCCAATTATGCCTCTTCTAGTTCATGTCTTATGTATATGTTTTAAGGAAGTCTAGATAAAAAACGTGAGAGCTTGTCTCCTTATCCTGGGATGATTCACCCCAGATGAGGCACCGACAACTGACAAGAGGAACCATGCCACGCAGGTCTAGCCTGGTGAATCAGTTAAACTGGGGTTACATAAAGGAGCGTGGGTGAAGGATTACTTAACACAATATGGGTGACTTCTGGGAATCCACATCACCTAAGAGTTTCCATCCCCCAGAATTATTAACTGATACTTACATATCACTGGGGGAAGTGATGCATACACACTCCTACCTTATGCTCACCGACCCTGTGTGTCTCCATCTTTTCCATGAGGGAATTTTAGTAGAGCCAATCTTGTCAGAGCCTGATGCAGTAATCGCAGCTTCTCCCATTTCAACCCTTTCCATGCCTGGAGGAAGGTGTTCTGCAACAGAGAACGTATTTGCCTTTTTGTCTCTGGCTTAGTTCTCCTAATAGGATCTCCAGTTTAATCCATTTTTCTACAAATGGTATTACATAATTTTATTCTCTGTGGCTGAATAAAACAGTGTGTGTGTGTTTGTATATGTTTGTGTGTGTTTGTGTGTGTGTGTGTGTGTGTGTGTGTATGCACATGTGCATAGCCCTTCCTATATAGCCTTGCCTGGCCTGAACCTCTCTAAGTAGACCAGGCTGGCCTTAAACTCAGATGTGTGTGCCACTTATGCCTGGCATACAGAAAATTTCCATATTAATTAATTTGTTGCTGGAAGTCATGGCTGATCCCACTACTTGACTCTTATGAGGAGTGCTGCCCCAAACATGGTTGCTCAGGTATCTCTGTCCATGGCTGACTTAGGTGCCCTGGTACTCAGGAGTGGGTGGCCCTATTTCTGAGGTGGCTGTACTAAATTATTGTCTCACCAACAGAGTAAACCCTTTCTCACTAGCAGTCATAGTGTTTCTTGATGATATCCATTCTGACTGATGTGAGATACAATCTGACTGTAGTTTTTTGATTTGGACTTCCCTGCTAAGAATGTGGGAACACATTTAAAAATATATTTATTGACCATTATATTTCCTTTGAAAGTTCTCTCTTCAGTTTACTTGCACATTTATTGAGTAGGTGATTTTTAGTGTGTGTGTTTTTTAAGTCGTTTAATGTTTTCCACAAACCCTTTCTCTGTCTGGTGTATAGTAGGTGTATAAAGATTCGTTTATACCTTAATAAAGCTTGGACGAAGAAAGGCTTACCTTAACCTTGAAGCCAGGGGAAAATGCTGTGAGACTAGAGTCGGGGACCTTGTGGTAGGTCTGTGGAGAGATAAAGACAGATTAAAGCTGTAGCAGGGGTTGGCAAGGAGTGGGCAGAGCTAAGTCGTGTTTTGAAGATAGAGTTGATCAAATGTAGCAATCAGTTGGATAACTCCATGCCTTCTGGTAGGTAGGAATCCTTGTGTTTAGGGAGGTGTTTTAAAGGCGTTGCTGTGGAGGTGGCCCTGGGGCAGGTATGGACATCCAGAGGCTTCTGTGCTCTTTCCTTTGCAGAGGACTAGAAATTGTGACCTGCCTGTTGCAGATTGTGCTGGAGTCTCCTCCTCTTCATTGCCAGACCCACATTCCTTTACCATTCCGTGAGTTCTGTAGTTCAGGCATCCCTGCCTGATTTTCTTCTCTCTCCAAAGATGCTGAGAAGAAGACAAAGCATGTTTCTCAATGGGGTACAGGTGTGAGCTCTCTAGTTTTGGAGCGGGAATTAACTGTGCTTCTGAGCACACCCACTTCCTACATGTCCTCTTGAGCAGGCACGTATGTGCAGCTCTCCCTCTAACCTTGACCCTGTTGAATTGACAGAATTTGTCATCTTCCATAGAATGTATGCCTATTCCTAAGTTCAATGTAGAAGTATTCTTCACTCTAAATTTCACAGCAGTATTGCTTAACACATTATTTACCCATTATGCCTGCATTTACAATTTCTGATATAAATTGGCTCCTTATATCTCCTTGTACTAATTATGAACCATATGCACATTAAGGAAGAAATGAGAACCCACACCCTGGACAGAGAGGCCAGCTTTAATGGAATGGGGGCTTGTGGTCTAGGCCTGGAATAGGCACCTAAGATGGAGGGTAAGCTGGGGAGAGGCTGGGAACATACTTGCTCTGGACCAGTGTCCCTGAGCTTTATTAGTCCCCAGCTGCTCTCCTACTGGAAGTACATACTAAATCGAGGCAAAATTCTGTTGACCTTCCTTTTCTTATAGGACTCAAAGGTTTGAAATCTAATTTATTTGTTTGTCTTGGAAGAAAATAAGGGCAGAGGAAAGCAGGCTTGCCAAACCCAAGCCTGTGCTGTCATTCACTGCCTCCCTGACTCCCTTTGTCCTCCAGGGACCCTCCTCACCTCATTGGCAGTCCCCTCCACTCCTCCTGCTAGTGTTCCCTCCCCCAGTAATTAAAGAGGGAATGAGGATGTCAATTTGACTTCTCCCTGAGACTTGGAGCTAACCACAGATTTTATTTTAGGGCATGGCCTTTCCCCTCTAGCTCCTTCAAGTCCCCTATTAATTCAGATGCTTTATTTACTGAACAAACAAGCCCAGATTTCAGAGTGAACAGTGAGTAAAAGCCACACTTCTGGGGGAGGGGGAGATGGGAAGAGGCTCTTTGTATGCTGCTGCTCTCTCAGAAGCTATTTATTTCCCCCCCAAAAAGGCAAGCCTGGTGTAGAGTAAAGGCAGGACCCCTGTACCAATGTCTTGGTGTTGACATAAGTTCTTTTCACACGTAATCTGCCAGGATCCTTTTCTTGACTTGTAGTAAGGACACATTAAGTTAGGCCACTCCATTTGCAGAGGCCAAAAGGTAGGAAGTCTCCAACTTGGCCTTTCCTTGCCTTTTGTACCTGGTCAGTTTCTGAAACAGAACTAGGTCCTTCGTGGGGTTCATTAGAAAAAGCATGCTTCCCAGGGTAGTGTTTCTTAGCAGCCTCTCGTGATTTCTGTTCTCCTCCTTTGGTAGGACTAGACCTAGAAAGACAAAATGACCCACCCCAGGCCCTGTAATTTCGGAGCAACTGAATTACCACTTAAATTCAGACCTCCCAGCCAATGCAGACTAGCTGTCCTAGATGCTTGGAAAGGTGACTTTGACCTAGTATAGCCACCTGCATCAGAGCACCTGGGGCCTTCGATAGAACAGTGGCAGCTCAGTGATCAGTGGCCTGCATTTCCAGCAAGCTTTTCTGGTGTCTTGTCACAACATTGACGGTTGATGGAAATCCACAGGATTAACTTGTGTTCTGCCCTTGTTCCACCACAGATGTTCTGAATATGCTTCCTTGGCCCTAATTGCTTTCTGTTTGTGCTTCTCATGCTAAAAGGCACAACCTGGCTGAAAAGAAAGGTCTGGAGGCTCTGTGACAGTGACAGTGGAGACAGTGCCAAGCTATAGTCCTCTTCTCTGTCCTCCTACACTGCCTCTTCATAGAAGGAGAGCGACAAAACTTATTTTCAGCTGTCACCGCTTGCTTCATCAAATAGCTATCTTCTCCTGTCACTCGATTTTCAAAATTGCTTTACTGTTGTTAACTTGGAATTATTTGGGGGTAATTGAGTGGTATCGATGGTAAGTTACTAGTGACTCAGAAGTAACAGGAACACTGGACAGCTGGACAGTATGTCATGTGTGAGGGTGTGTGTGGGGGGGGCAGAGACCTACTTGTGTCAACAGGTGTCGAGGCTTCAGACAATGAAATACATTTCACATTTGTCCTTTGACCTACTTCCTATTTAAGGGTGTCTGCTTCACATGCCAGTCACCACTCCCTGTGGTGATTCTTATGATCAGAGGTTAAAAGACTGGCCTTTATTGAGGTCAGGCTACCCAGAAGTGAGTTACAGTGTGTCAAGACTGCCTGGCCTTCCTGTGGGGCTCCTCAGCTGTGGGAATACTTGGGTTAAGTGGCTTCTTCTGGTTGTGTGTTCTTGAAGGTCAGTTCGAGGAACGGTGTTGATTTTGAACGTGTTCACATGTGTTCCTGGTGCTGCTCTCGGTGAATTCCATCAAAGACAAGCTAACAAGTAAAGGCAGGTTCAGATCCATGAGTATGGAGGCAGATCTGCTGTGAACTAGGCTTTGTGTGACTAGTACTAAAACTGGAGAAGGAGCGCTAAAGTGGGCACTGCCTTCAGGGATTGTTGAGTTGGGTAGACACGCCTACATGCTCTTCAGGGTAGGTAGAACTGACAGTCAGGAGGTAGTGAGCGGAATGAATTACTACTGCCTGGAGAAGGTGCCACTGGCAGTCACCTGAGGGGCAAGCCGGTCTGGGAACAAATCCTGTGTAAGCCAGATAAAGACCACCTGTGTCTATTTCCAAAAAGGCCAATCTTTGAAGAGGTCACTTTGTGTATTCTAGATTGTTCTTTGGCTATTCTTTTGGCAGTCAATAACAGGAAATCCTGGATAGACTGGAGTGTGGGGGTGTTGTAGTAAATCTCCAACCCCAGTAAGCCTGTGCAAAAACACACAACTCAGTTACAAGATTTATAAGTGGCATGCCCAGACTGGGCAGATTTACCACTACACTACTCTCTTCCCCAGCTATGAGATCCCTTGCTACTTGCAGCTTCTCCAGGCCATGTGGTTTTTTTGCTCCATCTTCCTTCCACCTCCTCTTCCTCTGTCTTCTATTCTCCCTTTCTCCCCCAACTCTCTAAAACCTCCAGTCTCACCTTTCCCTTCCACTGCTGGATCACCGGCTCTACCCTTTATCTGACCAGTTAGAATGGGGAGAAGGTTCACATGAAATCACCTGAGTGTGTGATCCACTCCTTGTCGGGGCAGCCCCTCTGGAGGAAGCAGAATTAACATCAGAATACAAACAGCACCAGGGCAACCCACAACATGGGGGCATGGGCAGTGGAATCTGGGAGGAGAGGGAAGTAGAAGAGATGAGATTTCTTTCTTCCCAGGGTTTACCTTGACCAGCAAACAGAACTCTGAGCTTCAAAAGCAGGGCTGGCTGACTTCTCACCCAGCAACAGCTACCTCACTGGCTCAAAACACAAGATACCCCTTTGCTACAGCCTTATCTGAATCGTTTTGGCTGCCACTTAAAGAATACATTCTTTAATTTACACCCATTTGACAGTGTGAAAGGGAGCCCACTGATTTTGCCAGTGGTTAAGCAGGAATGCACTGAATGCCATAGGAAGTCTTCTTTACAGAGGCCATCATTCCTTTGACAACTGTTCTGGTCCATTTGATGATTAGATGTTTCTGTGGGCAATGGCCACTTTCATACGGTATTGTTATATGTTTTTACTGCCTAATGTCATAAACATCTGTCTCCAAACTGCTGGCGCTATGTGGACTATCTGGTAAGCTGTCTACCTTCAGTGCCCTTAACTGGCATGAAGGCTAGTGGTTGGCATGAGTTATGATCAGCAAGTGTCTCCAAGGTGACTTCATAGGCACCCTGGCACCTCTGGGCCAGATCCTCATGAGCAGCTGTATATAACTAAGAATCACATTACAGATGAGAACAGATAGCCTGCCAGGGGCATTAATAGTTATATGTCCTGGGTTGATTGCCCAAACTGGAATTCGGTTTGCCTCTCTGCAGGCTAGACCTTGTAGGCTCTTCTTTTTTTGCTCTCATTTCAAGCCCGAGGCCACCAGTAGGTCAAGGCTAATTATGAGTGTTCCTTTTGGTAAAGTGAAATGGGCTAAAATATTCGGTAGATCTTCACATTTGCTAGACACACAGGTAATATCTTCATGACAAAAACCAAACAAACAAACAAGGTAGAGGGTGGGGGATGGAGCTGAGAAGAAAGACACCATGCCTCCTGAGTGACACATAGCGCCAGAGCACCTGGGTCTCAGGGAGATTTCACCCCCATCACTTAGCTGTTTACTTTTGTTCCTATAATAAGCACCAAAGACTGAGTAATTGATAAAGAATTGAAGGTCTGTAGGCTAGAAAGCTTAAGAGCATGGCATGGCATGTGGTTGAAGTCTGATGAAGGCCTCCATATCGTGTCCTGATATTTCTAAGAACATCACATGGTGACACAGGTGTACTTAGGGCCTCTTTCTCCCTTTATAAAGCCATTCATGCCCCTGGGGGGCCACTACCCTCATGACCTCAGCTAATCCTGATAGCTTCCCAAGACTCCACTTTCAAACCATTAAGATAGAATGTGGGGGTTAAGCCAGGCAGTGGTGGCTCATGTCTTTAATCCCTGCACTTGGGAGGCAGAGGCAGGTGGATTTCTGAGTTCGAGGCCAGCCTGGTCTACAGAGTGAGTTCCAGGACAGCCAGGGCTACACAGAGAAACCCTGTCTCGAAAAACCAAAACAAAAAAAAAGAATATGGGGTTACATTTCCAACGTGTGAATGGAGGTGCACACATGGACACCTTAGCAGTGTTGGAGAAAAGGTGTTTTGATGAGTGTTAAGTGTAACCGTGTTTGCAGTTTCCATCTCTACCTGTGCTGCTTTATTAATGTAGCAGCACATTTTAAAAGATGTATAGGAAGCAGAAGACCAAGGAAGGGCCAGTGGGCCATGTTTTGTATTCTGGTGAAAGCTGAAGTAGTGCTGTCTCTGCAGAGACTTTGAGCATCCTTCTATCAGAAGAGGATGCAAGTCTAAAGTGGTTCCTAATGTCTATTCAGAACACCTGCCCAGAGCACATGGAGGCTGCCAACAAAGCTGGAGGACGGGGAACCATGGAGACGGGGAACAATGGAGACGGGAAGATGCCACCACTTCTTGTCTTCCAACTCTACCAGGAGCTTTTCTTTCCTCTTTTTTTATGTTCTTTTCTCAAAGAGCATTAGTTAATAATTCACACACAGTAACCAATTAAGTAGAACTTTCATTTGAAGTGACAGAAAGTTCAATTAAACATGTTTGGAAATCAGGTGCATACATTGCTTTGGAAGGAATTTAAATATTTACATACATATATGCATTGTGAATGTAGTTGTAGGTGTGTGTATATGTTTTATACATACACATTTGCCCATGAATTAGGGTTGAAATTTGCCCAGAGAACTCTGTACCAGTCACGTGCCCAATTAGTCATGCATATAAAATGTGGCAGTTGCTTAGTCAGTGAGAAGCAGATTGATTTTCAATGCCAGGGTTCCCAGGAAGAGTAAGACTAGTAATTTTTAAGGTTTACAAGAGAAGAATCAGGGAAAACGTTTAGAGGGAAGGTTATTTTCTTGGTTTGGAAATATTGCAGTCTGGCAGGATGGCATGTGCCCTTCAGTCAGCAAGAGGAGTGCTTCATCCAGGGATTTAAGACCTGTTTGGGTTACAGCAAGACCACCTCCAAAACCAAATAACCTACCAATGATAAGAAGAACCATGCCATAGTGAGCAAGTCACTGATCAGTTAATGGTATCTACTTAGCATGTGCTTCTCTAAGGCTACCATATGCTCTTGCAGGAGGTTACAAGGGATGAGGCTGCCTACTCAGGTTCTAATAGGCTTCCCAAGGATGAGAACAAGAAAGAGTGGGTGTGAGTTCTTACCAAAGGATTTGGGGTCAGAAGAGTTCTGCAAAGATGATATGGTGAGTTTTATAAAGGATCAGATTATATAGAATAGAGCCAGAAGAAGGCCACCGATATTAAGAAGTACAACATTTGAATTGTTGCTTTAATGGGGACAGACATAACTGCTGACTTTGCTTTCTAGGAAGGTAGAGTCTTCCTAGGGAGAGTGTTTCTCCACAGCAGGGGTTCTCAGCCTTCCTAATGCTGGGACCCTTTAATACAGTTCCTCATGCTGTGGTGAGCCTCAACCATAAAATTATGTTGTTGCTACCTCATAACCATAATTTTGTTACTATTATGAATCATGATGTAAATATCTGATATGCAGCCTCCAAAAGGGTCATGTCCCACAAGTTGAGAACCACTGCTCTATGAGCTAGTGGTGGTGGAAGGGTTTCACAGAAGGAGCTAGAATAACTGCATCTTTGTCCTTTGATTTGTCCTGAGGAGATATGGGGAGAGAGATCTTATCCACTGTCCTTTGCTCTCAAAAGAGAGGAATATTTTCTACTGGAGTTTGCTTCAAAAGAAAGAGTTTTACTGATTCGATTACATGGCAGAGGTCAAAACAAAAGACTTGAGGGTCAGGCTGCCCAGCTGGAACTCCTGTGCCTGATGATCCCTTTGTGACTTTAATAGTGTTAACCTCTGTGAGCCTCAGTTTCTCTTTCAGTAAAGTGAGCATAGTTTCATTATTTGACTCACGGTTATAAGATACCTGAATGCTGAGATCAGCACCTGGCCTGGTAATCTGTGTTCAGTCAGTGTTAACCATCAACAGTTAATACTGTTGTTACAGTTCTGTATGCTTTTGGTCCTGAAGATGCTCATAGGCATAGGAAAGGCTTTCTGAGTAAATAAATCGGAGCCCTAACATTTACTAATGTGGAGATTTAAGTCTTGAGTAAACATTGTCATGTAACTGAAAGTATTTTAATAAGACTTAAAGAAGAGCCCCTTGTTTCTGTTTCTCAGTTAGCTCCCAGTTCCCAAGGAGGACGATTTGTCCTTGGTAGCTCTCTGCTCCTTTGATAGTCTTAAAGAAGCACATGTCACCATTGTAAACATCCCAGTTGGATATGCAGATCTTCTTTGCTTCTCTCCTGACCCTTTCCTATGCTTCTTATTCTGTTTTCTTTTTTCACTCCATTCCCGTCTGCCTCACCCCTCCCCCTGCCTTGTAATGGTTCATGAGCTCTGTGGCGTAGACTTTATAGTTCACACGTTTGATATCACGATATATCTGATTTATTGAATTATGTATCGAAAGAGATTTAAACAAAATTAAAAAAATAGAGGATGGTCATTATATTTTAGCCTTGCCCGACTAAGTTTTTTTCCCTTTATTTCTAGAGGTTTTGTATTATTTGCTATTTGTAAACCCAAATGAGAAGTTTTTAAAATGCAGTTTTGAATGCTTAAGTAGGAACCCTAATTTCAATTACCTGTTGAGATTCATAACCTTTTTCTTGACAGTAACTATCATTTTTAAAAAGACAGACTAGACTTAAAAAGAATAGTGGTTTTTCTCTGGTCTTCCATAACCTCTGACTCTTACAGTCTTTCATGCCTCTTCCTCGGTGGTCCCTGGGACTTGCTGGGGAGGGTTTGACAGAGATGTCTTCTTGTGGCTCAACACTCCAGTGACACTCTCTTACACTCTAGCCAGTTGTGAGTTTCTGGGTTAACCGCCATCTATATCACAAAGAAGCTTCTCTGATGAAGTCTGAGAGCTGTCCAATCTATAGATATAGAGATACAGACTTAGAAGGCAGTTTGAAACTATGTACATTTAGCAAAATAATAGCGGTTGGTTTACCCCTGGGGGCTATGAACTCCCTAACTATGAGTTCTGGGCCAGATTAACAGTACTAGGCATGCCTCCCGTGGAACAGACCGTCAAGTCAATCAGAAAGCAATGTATCATCTCTGCAACATTTACACCACTATTGCACCCAAGGGCTTATCTTGCTTTGCCTGTCATTAGTGTAGTGCATCAGGTTCACAACTGGGCAAAACTGGTGTTGACTTTCCCCCAGCAGCCTGCATACCACTTTCCAGTATCGTGAAGCCATATGGCCAGGAAGAAGCTTCCTGTCCACTATTGACCTTGCTTTCCTAAGTCCTGTGGCCAAAATATGTGGTGTCTTTAACAGTAGGGTCTTCACATCAAGTTCTGATGGGTAAGCAAGAAAGAAGAGAATAGCCTGCATTGTTTTGGAGATTTCCGGGACACCTCTAACCAACAAATCAAGCGGAGGTGTCTCACAACAGATACTGGGCTTTTTATTTGTTGATGTATGGTTTCCCTTGTGTAGGGCAACTCCAATTAAGCTCTTTGGTATGAATTTTCATAGGAATAGAGGGAAACATTGCCTGCGGGCATGACAGGATAGCTGGACTCATGAACTTGAAGCAGCTGTGGTTGACTGTACACTATCAAGATGTCAACACTTCAGCATGGAGTGGGGAGGGACTTACCAAGTCTCACTTCTAGCTCAGGAGCTATTGACTGTTGGTGGCTTCTGAGGAAGGACAGTCAGTTTTCTTTAAGGGTGGCACCTGGTAGATCAATGGTGGTCCATTGGATGGCCCCACTCTCATAAATGTATTGGTGACATGAATTGGTGTAGGTAGGTCACTAGAGAAGAAAAAGGAGGGCATGGGAGGTTATGGGAAAGCAGGGGGCAGGTCTAGGAGGAGGTGGGGCTGAATATGGTCAAAATACATTCTCTATACATGACGTTCTTAATTAAAATATCATTTAAAAACCTGTTAAATTGGAGGCCAGCAAGATGACTCAGTGGGCAAAGGTACCTGCCACCAGGTCTGGTAACCTAAGTCACCAAGATGCTGGCATCTTGGCAGTGATTTGACATGTCCACACATTTGGGTATACAGCAATGTTAGGAGTGCTCTAGAAGCCATGTCTCCAACAGCCTTGTCTTGTTTTAGTTATGGTCAAGGTTTCAGGCCAAGTTTAGATGATCTGAGCCTTTCCTTAGCAAACTAATTTCCACCATTTCCAATGTGGGGCTTTGACTGCTGTAGAGATTAAACACATGACAATGCCTGGGACCCTAAGCAATAGGGAGAGGGAGAGAAGAACGGTTGCTCCTCTTACTCTGTTTTCTTGATCGGAAATGAACAGTGTTCCCAGAAGCCTTCTGGTTGCAGAGAGAACCTATCTCTTGTCGTTCTGCAATGACAAGAGGATGAGGTACACATGGTTGCTGTGTTGGGGAGAACTCACTTGTGGGGAGTGACCGTCAAGTAACCTGGGTGATTTCAGGACAGACAGTGAGGGTGACACTCACCTTGATACTTACCTGGACTTTGGATGAGAACAGAAGGCTGCTGCCTAGACCAAGACTGTCCATTAACTGAGACCAGTGGGATGTCTCATGGTGACTCTTACAGGTGAAGGCAGGAGGAATGGTTTGTAATTTTAGCTGAAAAGTCCCCTTTTACACTCATATCCTTGTGTCTTCATCTGCCGTACTTCATCTGCCGTAGACCCAACAACTCCAGTGGACATGCCAAGCTGGGTGGGGGAAAGCCCATGAGCCTTCAACCGTGTGTAATGAACGATTGACAACAGAGGAACGCTGGGAAGGAGAGAGGTGGCCTTGCCTGGGGAAGAGTACACACACCAATTGGCTGTCTAGTGCCAAACAGTCAGCTCTGAAAACATGCAAGTAACATTGTACATACTCAACAGGCTTTATTTAGGAATATATATGTATGTACATATATGCATACAGTCACAACTAGTTTTTTTAAAGAGGCCATGAATTTGAAGGAGAGCAGGGAGAGGTATATGGGAGGTTTCGGAGGGAGGGAAGGTAAGGGAAAATGTAATTAATTGTATATAATTACAAATAATTACATAACAAAAATTATAACCCAAATAAATAGATGATGCTTGGATGGATGGATACATATATACATACATACATACATACATACATACTTACACAGAAGAGTAGAACTACCAAATGACCTTTTCTGAAGGATTGCGGTGCATAGGTACTCTGTCCTTGGAAAAGGTTTTAAAAGCTTTATCTTCCAGTCTTTAAATAAGTGTCTTAAGTGTCTTAAGCATTGGGAAGTATACACAGCTGCTTGTTTTGTATTTTAAGCTTAGTGAAAGTGGAAACACTTGGTTACTTTGATCTCTGTGAAAACCCATCATCATTGTGGAAACTACTAATTGCCACTTAGCAGTCTTTTCTTCATGCTCTCTGGCCTCACCCTGCATTATCATCCTAACTTTGGTCTCTTGAGAAATACTCTCAGTACTTAAAGAGGGACCAGGGCAATGTTCACCCTAGCCAGGGCTCCTTCGTTTCCGTGAGGAGCAGGGATAGGCTTGGTTTCTGTGGAGTCCACCCTGTGGAACTGAGCCCTGTGCAGGACACCATAACTTCATCTCCTCTTGTCACCTGGGGACCCTGGCTTTTCATCTCTCTTTAGTTGCTCTTTTTCTTCCCAGGTGGTCGACTTCTCTCACATTCTGTTCCTTCCTACACCTGTACCAGCTCTATCTTCCAAGTCCAATTCAGTATGGTACCTGCTTGTTGTTTGGCTCATCTTGATCTACAAATCCAGTGTCTCCCAAGCTATTTTGACTTGGAAGCCTGCTGTTGCCCAGGGAATGTGGGTAACCTTGTAAGTCTACTCCTGAGGTTGATGAATAACTTCTCCAGGGACAACATAACTTGGTTCTGCATTTCTGACTACATTTGACAGACATTAAGGTGCACAGGGCCTGTGAATGTACTGAGCTGTATGGAATGGTGCATATAGAAAGTGTAAGTATTTCAAGGGGGTAATGGGTTCGCAGATCATGTTTTCTAGAGCTGTCTGAGGAGAACCGTAGATCTTTTTAGACTGGCTCTTTCACACAAGATTTTCAGGTTCACCTGGAATTGACTTCCTCTACTGGAAATCAGTATGTGTTTTACAGGCATATGACATGGATAATTTAGAAGCCTTTCCAATGCATTAACCACCATCAGTAATAATTAATATGCATGAGGAGATAGAACACTCTGGCTGACTGAAGCTCCATTTTTGGTGTCCTCAACTTACTGGACATGTGACCTTGGAGGAGTCATTTTGCTTTTTTAATGTTTTCTAACTAGTTTTTCTCACAGAATCTCCAGTTAATGACCATAGAGATATTTGAATATTGGAATATTTTGTGCTATTGTGTCTTAAATATTTACACAACTTTGAGATCTTGGAAGGATATTAGTTTTTGTGTTGCTCTTACCAACAAAACAAGACAAAAAAAACAACTTCATAACCTTTACTGAGAAATTGTATGTTTCTTTCTTTTTAACTTGTTAGCTTCTAGTCTTGAGCACTAACCATTTGTTTTCTCCCTCCCTTCTTCCCTTGTTGATGTCCCACGGGGTCTATGTGGCCCAAGCTGGCCCCTGGTCTTGAACTACCAATCTTGTCACCTAAGCCTCCCCTCACCCCTGGCTGAGCTCAACTTACTAAACTGTTAGCTATCAATTTTCAGGGGATTTCAACTCTCTTTTCTTTCCTTTAAGTATTACAGTGTTCTGAATGACATCTGTGCTCCCTTCTCTTGGCTGAGTTATGGTCACTTCTTCCAAGCCATTGAGAGCATTGGCAATTTGTGGGCTTTATACAGTTTTTCTGCATTCTGAAAGAAGAAAGCAGTTCTTTAAGGACCTCACTATCACTTTGAGAGTCCAGGGATGTGGATTTTATAGAAGACAGAGCAATGGGATCTTTGGCAGAATATTGTCTCCCCCTCCTTCACTACTGTCTCCTGCAGTTTAAGAAGTATGAATGTGGTTCTTTGGTGGCACACTGTGAGGAACAGCTAGTCTTATCCCAGCATTATGAGGCCTGTAGGGCACCTTGGAGTAGAGTGTTGACTGTTGATTTCAGTTAAGCCTGAAAAGAGGAATTTGGCATTTCTGTCAGCATAGTTATTCTGTACTGTTGAGAGCATTTTGCTAATAACATGCAGTAGTGCCCCACAGAACTTTATTTCATCCTCCTAGTAACTTCCCTAGATTGATAGTACCTTACAAAATAACTTACTATACCTTGCCCAGGGTTCCAAAACTAAGTACATGGTAGAACAGACATTGTTAATGATCATCATTAGTATTGGTTAGGTTTCTTCTTGAAATTCTGTACAGTAAAAACCTAGAGTACATGAAAGGAATTCCCTCATGAAAAATAGAGAATTTTTCATCCTTAGACATGGTTTGTTAAGGGTACAGTACCTTTCTTTATGATCGATTATGATCTAATTTTAGGTTCCTGGCTTTTCAAGTGCCTTAACTATCTTATTCTTGCTAAATCCACAGAAATATCTCTTATGATATTAAGGCTAATATCACAGACTTATGATATATCTTTAATATTCACAGACTTGATTGAATTAAGCAAATTTAGGACAGATATTTTAAAACAAATTAAAGACTTCATTTTACAGCCTTATCAGGGTCCCGTAGCCAACCACCACAGGTTGGGGGAAAATTTAAAACCAAATCATTAACAACATTGAGGTCTTGGTAGGTCCCACTTCCTGACTCATAGGCAGTTGAGTTCTTGTTGCTTTCATCTGCCAGAAGGGGAAAGAAAATTCTCTGGGGTCTCTTTTAGAAGAACATTATTATAGTCACCTTCCTGGCCTATAACAAAATACCTTTCAAAGAGAAAAGTTTTTTAACTTAAATTTTAAAAATTCATATATGATTACTTTATTTACTATCCCTCTCAGTCCTCCAACTCCTCCCATGCCTCCCACTCCCTTTTCAAATTTATGAACTCTTTTTAAATTATTAATGTGTGTGTGTGTGTGTGTGTGTGTGTGTGTGTGTGTAGTGGGGGTGTATGTGCATACACTTCACTGTGTCTATTTAGTACTGCTCATATGTATCTCATACACATATGTATTCAGGCCTGACCTTTGGGATTCCGACTAGCCCCTATATAAAACTGATTCTTTCTTTCTTAGTAGCTATTAATTGCCTGTAGCTCTTCATCTCGGAGGCGAACCTTGTGAAATTTCCTTATATTGGCATGTCAACTGAGGTCATTAGACAGGTCTTGTTTAGGCAACCATATTGTGGGATTTCGTGGGTGTAGCTTCCATTACCATGTTTGAGAGGATACTATCTTGAAGGAGACATCCTGACCTTCTGGTTCTTAAAAAATCTTTCTGACCCTTCTGAGCCTTAGGAGAAGGGGTTACATTCAAGGTTTATTTTCATTCACAGATTTGGAAGGTGTGGTCTGTGTTTGGTTGACCACATTGTTTTGGGGACTGTGACAAGGAAATCACATCATGATACAAATAATGTGGGGTTTCAGCACTACCAACTTCATCACAACCCAGGGAGCAAAGAGGAGGAAGAGACAGAGGCCTCTCTGTATTCTTTAGGAACATGTCTCTCATGGCCTAAAAATCTCCCACTATGTTCAGTCTCTTCAGGGGTCCACTTCCCAAATACCTAGTCTTTAGTACAGTGGTCTTTGTGCCATTCAAGACTTAAATTATAGCAGGCACCAGTCTCACCTGTGAAGGCTGTATCCTCACAACCTGATGCCTGACATGGCCTTACTTCCTCACACCCTCACTTTCTTAGTTAGGGTTTTACTGCTGTGAACAGACACCATGACCAGGGCAACTCTTTTAAAAGTAACATTTATTTGGGGCTGACTTACAGGTTCAGAGGTTTAGTCCATTATCATCAAGGCAGGAGCATGGCTGCATCCAGGTAGACATGGTATAGCAGGAGCTGAGAGTTCTACATCTTCATCCAAAGGCAAACAGGAGAAGACTGACTTGCAGGAAGCTAGGATGAGGGTCTTAAAGCCCACGCCCATAGTGACACACCCACTCCAGTAAGGCCACACCTCCTAATCATGCCACTCTCTGCACTAGGCATACTCAAACCACCACAGTCACCCTGGGATTGGGGTCATCATAGGAAACTTTAGAGGATATAGATGTTTATTCTATTGCACTAATAGTGGCTGTCTCTTATGTATTTTACCTAAATTACCCTTATTTTTGGTAACAGTCATGAATGTCTAAGCTGATAATTTTAATTTTATTGATTTATAAACGTTATTGAATGATGCCCTTTGACTCACCGCCTGAGAACATTGTGTGTGCATGTAAATTACGAGCATTTACAGCCGCTCATAGGATTTGTTTACTGAAGGACGTACTTGTGCACACTTAGGCTTCTCATTACCATTCCTACCCCTGGACACTCTTGGTCACCTCTGTTGGGCTTACTTCCTATTCTGTTCAAGCTCTTTTTTGATAGGTCTGTTTTTGAGAGCTTTATTGTCCAGTTCTTTTGAGCTATGTAGGCTAGACCTGTTTTGCAGAACAGACCATCCTCTGCTGTCCTTCCTGGTGTTTCTTTGTGTAATAGAGGTGGGTCATCAGAACATAGGTTGATTTTTGCTTTCAGGTGATGAACTGATTAAACTCTTTGGGCAGACATTCTAATATAACAGTGAACTTGCTTGTACTCTGTTCATCCCTTTTTGATTTTCCCTCTCTTCGATAGTAAGCATTCCAGTCTGCTTTATAGTAGTTTGGTGGCAGCAGTCCAACAGCCAAGAATTAGAGAATCATGCGTATGAAATGAATATGAAGTGCTGAAGGTCAAAATGACTCTCAGAACAGTGCACTGGCATTTATTTATTTTGTCATTTGCACTAATGGGCCAATGCACTGGTAGGGATAGCTGTTAAATAGTTTAGCACCTAACAGTGTAGGCTACGGTTGTCCTTAACACTGTCACTCCCATGTCACTCCTGTGCACCAAATCATGCCATTTTCACTTGATGACCTTGTGAAAACAATGTCATTACTTTTATTCCATTGCCACCCTTAGGAGCACTTCTCTTTAATGTTTGTCATGGTTAAATGAGGAGTATGTGTAACATTTCTGCCTAGTGAAAGATGGTAGCCATCTCAAGAAAAAATGGACGTGCGATGATGTGGATTTTGAGCCCACCTAGCTGTGTTCTTCTTTGTTATGTGGAACACAGTTCTAACTGGACAAAATAATGGGGTTGTCCCACCGAAGCACTTGGCACACATTTTTCTTAGACATAAAGAAGGAAGTTTCTCACTTCAAAGAAAAACAACTACTTTAGTTTTGGTTACCATGATACATTTATGTTTTCACATGAAAATGGAAAGTTTGGAAACCTTGTATCTATTGTCCAGGCTTCTAAGATTCTCTACTTGGGATGGGCTTTTGTTGTTATTTTATTTTGTTTTTGTTTTTTTTTCTCCAGAGATATATGCTTCTGGAAGGTTTGAATGATTACAAATGACTAATACATGATGTCACAGAGTGATGTATAGACAGAAGAGCCATTTAAGTACAGTGACAACTGACAGATTCAAGGGCATAAAAATGTCATTCATATGGTCCCAAATCTCAACTGTGACCAATTTTTAAGAAACTATGGCTTGTTGAATTTTAATATAGTATTGAAGAGATTCTACAAGTATCTTAGCAGCTACTGTGATCGCCTCTCTTCAGCTCAACAAACCTATGTAAAATAACTTGAATTTGTTATATATACTTCAATCTACTGTGGTAGACAAAGTCAGAAATAGATTTGAGAATGTGGTTGTCTTCTTTGAAACCTGATATCAAAGAGATTTGAAAAAAAAGTGAAATAATGCCTTTTATGTTTTTTAATGTTAGAATTTTTATATATAAGGATGTTGTGGTCCCAGTTAATGAATTTGGCTCTATTTTTAGATGTCTAATGTCTAATATGGTAAATATTAAAAATATTACCACAAGCTGTATCAGATTGTTAGTCAGTAACACTGTAATGTGCCAAAAGCTCCTGAAGCCCAACTGTCCAGGATCTACTGTTCTAAAGTAAGTTAACACCAAGAGGACACACCTCCACCATCTCCGAGTCAGAATTTCCCTTGTCTAACCACTTCTTCCTAGACCTTTAGACACTTGTTCTTTCAATCCTCCAGCCCACAGGCTTTCCCTCTATTTTTCTGTCTACTATTCTGATCTCCTGGCTTGTCTTCTTACCCAACAAGTTTAAAAAAGAAAGAGAGAGAGAGAGAGAGAGAGAGAGAGAGAGAGAGAGAGAGAGAGAAAGAAAGAGAAAAGAAAAAAATTATGTCTTATGTAATTTAAAGAAAAGGAAAATGTCTTCCATTTCCTTTCCCAGTGGGTTGGGTTTAGCCCGCCCATGAATTGGTAAAACCCGTATAGCCACATTTTCAATGCAATGCAGTGTTAGAGACAGTAGCATAGTCAGGATCACTGGTCCACACTCAGCACTGCCTGGCCATTTTGGGCATTCGCTGAGATGACTGTACACCTGTCCTCTCTCTTGGCCTGTCTCTGCTGCCTTGCCCACTCCGTTCTACCCGATTCATTCGGATGTAGTCATGACTGTATCGTGGTTCCCTCCTCCTGCCCTGGCTGTTCTATCTCATCCATAGGCTCCTCTCACTCTGGCCATCTGACCGTTGCTGCAATTCTGTATGGTTTGTCTTTAATTCTCTTCTCCATCTAGACACTTTCCTTAAGAAATCTAGCTTTCCAGCCCTGGCCTTGATGCTTCCTATATGCTCCCTCATCTTTAATTCCAGCCTGGATGTTTCCTGTGAGTTCAGGTTTGAGGCCCACTTTGATTTTGAGCAGACATTGTCATAAACAAACTAGAGTTCTCAGTTGGGCCACCTTATCAATAACACCACCATGAACCTTCCCTTCTTATAGTCTAATCTCCATCAGTCACCTTGTGCTTTGCCCAGTGCTTTAGCCAGGCTGTGTCTCTGCTATGCCTAAAGTCTGCTAGGATGTCTTTTAGGATCAGACCATCCATCTTGCGACCATATCCTGACTCTGTGTGACCCAGCACTTCTGCCCCTACTCTCAGCTCCCTCCGGCAGTCTCTGCAGCCACAAGGCTGTGCTCCCTCCTCATTAATACGCCCCTCCCCTCCCGTAGCAGAGCCATTACACTTGCTGTTCTTCTGCTCAGTGCCACACCTGAGAGCTTGTGGTTAGACCTCCTCATTATTTCTCAGTCAAATGTTCACTTCATCCCAAAATTTCCTGGCTGGCTTGGCTAAAACAACATCCTCACTATAGCATTTGCCTTCCTTTTTCATCTTCAGTGGGCCTCATGCCCTGAGCTGTAACAGTTACTATTCTGTTCACCTCTCTTCCCTGATGTAAGCAGGGGTTCTAGACAGCCCTGGTTTAAGTCACCATCCTCTGGAAGTATTTGTTTCAGTGTAGGTACACAATACTTTTTTCCCCCCATGAATGAATGATCAGTATAGCTTGAAATATAAAACTCTACCTATGATCGAACCTGCAGTGGCTGTGGCAGTCATTTACTGTGTCTCTCCTCTGTCCTGATAGATACTCCTTGTGGTTGACAGGTCTGAGGACACAGTGGAAGCCCCTGACTATGTTTTCGCTGTGGGCAGCGGAGTTTGAAAATGGAATAATAATAATAATAATAATAATAATAATAATAATAATAATAATAA
>JADRCH010000005.1:20081375-20091510 GCA_019843965.1 Rhynchomys soricoides | reverse complement strand
AATAATAATAATAATAATAATAATAATAATAATAATAATAATAATAATAATAGATTTGCATTTTGTAGATTCCATATCTACTCAAAGAAATGTATGTGGTATATTGTGAAGGAACATTCTGATAGTTTACCTCTCTCAATGGGAACCCATATGGATATTTGTTCTCTTTTTAGTATTCAGATTGTCTATAATCTTGATAAAATCCTTTAAGTCTTAAATTTTGATATGATCTGAATAAATATTTTGAATTAAAGTTGTTAGAATTTGCTAGGTTTCAGGAGCCTAGTGGAATTTTATAAGCTAGACTGTCACCAAAGCAAAAACAACATGCTCAGTCGAAGGCTTTATTCCTCATTAAGGAACAGTACTTTTTCTTTTCCAGCTTGCCCGTGCAGTGTTTCTAGGCAGGTTCAACCTTTCGGAATGTCAACTCTTCCTAGAGTAGAGGTACTCCACTGGGAGGCATGTTTCTCCTCATGGCTCTTCAACTCTATGGGCAAATGAAACCATGGAATAAGACAGAACAGGTAAAACATGCACCACTGCCTCCAAAATTTTAGATGGATTTTTAAAGCATTTGACCACTTGTTAAACAGGCTCTTACACTCTAGCCCAGGCTGACCTGGAACTTGCTGTAAAGTCTCAAATTTGTGGCATTCTCAGCCTCTAAGTTCTAGGATTACAAGTGTGAGACATCATGCCTAGCTTTAAATATTCTTTTACTTGTATAAGATAAATTGCTCAATATATAGTCCAGTAGATCTTTAAATATTAATCTACTCAGACGTAGAGCATAGGCATGAGTTACGATGTGAGGATCAAATGTTTTAAATATCTGTATAAATGTGGTTTATAGTTATGGGTAATATAATTTATATCCCATTAATCATGGATAAAGTCATTACTATAATTTAGTAATGGCTAAAATAGATATTGATTATCATTGCTGGTAACTAATATTGAAGTAGTCATCACTAGTGTATATTCTGAACATATTTCAACAAATGGTAAGCAATTTAAATTCAGAACTTTAGTACTGACCAAGCCTGTGTAGGTTGGGGGTGTGGTGATTCTTATGACCTTGGAGGTAAATTACGTAACTTGCTGTTGTACATATTTATCCTAAGTGCATTCCAAGAGGTCCTGGCTCTACTATATGACCTTACAAGTTGCTGGCTTTTTTTTTTTTTCTGGTGGTGTCCTGCCTCTGCTCTTTCATCATTAATGGTGCACATGCTATCATCTGTCTCTTGGAGAAGTCTGTGCATCCCATGTCTGGCTTACCGTGCGACTTACCTGCTGTTCTGTATTTCCTGCTAGCCAACACTAGGTTTGTTTGCCTCTTTGTCATCTGTAGCATGTGAAGCCTTGACATTAGGACCTAGCACCAGGGAGTTTTGCAGGAGTTCATGTGCACCACTATCTGGGTTTATACTTTTATTTCCAAGTCTTTATTTTTAAGCTGATTTTTCCAGTTTTAAAAACTTGTTTTTTGTTTTTTGTTTTTATGAAGACAACATGAATAATGAAAAAAGTCATGATGAACCTAAAAAGAACGAGAAGAGGTCAAGTCTTGGTGCTGGAGTTTAATGGCCCTGACTTGAGTCACTTCATCTTTAACCCCTGCCTGTTCTTTTTCCAAATGGAAATGGTAATCACACAAGCCAACCATGGAGGCTTATTGTTTCTTTAAAAAAGAAAATGAGAATGCCCACAAATGTGAATTTTTACCTCTCAGGGGCTCCTTTAAATACCAAAAAATACCATGGACTTTTCAGGTTAAAACTTTAAAAATGGAAATTCGAATATGAATCGGTGCGATTCTCACACACAGGCCTTTAGACTCGGGGTTGCCTTCATCCCTCTGTCACCGAGGAACTCTGGGGATGTATTTGGAGGATAATTGCTTTTGCCCAGATAGTTGTGGGTATGGGTAAGATCTCAGGAGCAGACTTGAACTTTTAAGATTGAGGAGGGCTCTTCTGTTGATGTATGCCTGTGCTCTTTCCACCTTCTCCCACAAGGCAATTGCCTTACAGCTGCTAGGCCCACTGTGTGGTATAACTGCCTTGTACAAAGCATGCCATCCACATTCTAGTGGTTTTCTCCATTATGATACACAGTCATTCTTGTTTCCATCCATCCATCCATCCATCCATCCACATATTTATGAATTTTCTATAGGCTGGGGTCCAGTCTAGTCTCTGGAGAGAGTTATTCTTCTCCTGGAGGTGACCAGGAGATATAGGGATGGACATGCAGTGCACATACAATTACACATATCATTCCTGGTGAGGGCGATGCATAAAAATAACTTGAGGTAGAGGAGAGGAGGGACATAGTATGTATGTGCAGCTGATATTTTAGATGCTTTGATCAGGAATGGTCTTAGGTAGCTTCACAATAGAATGGAGGTAAGAAATGGAACACGAGTTCCTGGTTTCCTATAGTAGGGGAGTCCTCCAGACTGCAGAGCAACAAATACAGAGGTTTTAGGACTGTTTAGATGTGTGTGAGGAGAAAGGCTTTGATGAAGCTGGAATACAGTGAGCACAGGAGGAGGAGCGGTAGAGGGCATTGGAAAGGTGCCGAGGCCCTCATGAGCTCAGGGTTTGAACTTTTGATTGCATTTTTTGTCCTGAGTGAGTGCAAAGGTACTGAAGGTTTTGGTCAGAGGAGCATTTTGAGAGGATCATGGTATCTTCTGTACTGGAAGTTAACTCAGTAAACCCAGGATACTGGAGAAGAACCACTAAGGAAAGAACTGTGGCTTTGGCCAGGAAGCGGTGAGATATTGTTGGTCTCTGGATACATTGGAAGAGTAGACGGTTCAGGATTTGTCATGTACCAGAGGTACATCCTTGTGGTTTCTCTGTCCCTACAAGATGGCCAGCATGATCAGCCCAACTCCCATCCTTCGGGCGTCTTTTCCTCAGAGCTGGTAGGGGACCATGGCCATGGAGGGTTCCTGCCATTCCAGAAATCCTTTGAGGCAGACTTCCTTTGCCAGCAGATGGATTCAGAAAGACCAGGACAGTGGGAGTACCAGAGTTCTGAAGTTTTTTATTCCCTCTGTAGATATACTTATTGTCAAACACTGGTCAAAAGTCATTAAAATGTCACGATAATAATTGAGATCTGTGTGACATCTGTGAAGGTCTGTGTGACATCTATGATCATTCTTATACGATTGATTTATGCCTTAAGCAGTATCTGGGATTAAAAAAATGAATCAGTGTCGGGAGACTGTAGGATTAGCAAGACCAGAATTCTTTTTCCACTAGACTGTAGTCTTCATGTCACAGAGTGAACTCTGTTTACACTCCAGTGTGAACTCCTTAGGCAATCCGAAAATATGAGATGTCTTAGAAACTCAAATCCAAAACATTAGCACATGCAAATACCCTCAGCTTATTGGTGTTTTATGCAAGGGTTGGGTGTTAAAGGTAGATTGCGTTGTCAGTGTAACAGGAACTCCCTGGTTTTCCCTCCTCTACCCCATGCTCATTTCTACTTCATTGTTTGATGAGTATGCTCAGTTGGTTGACCCGGTCATCGGAAGTGCACCCCTCCCCCATTGCATATTACATTTCCTCCTCCTCTTTTCTTTCCTGCCTTCTCATGGATAAGAAGCCTCAGCTCACTGTCTTCCAATAGAGAAGTTGCCCATATCACAGTGTGCTGTGAGCTGTGGAGGACCTGTCACTCAACATGAGGGCTTGGACTCATCTGACCTGGGTCAACCTAGGGATGCTTCTGTCTACCAAGCTACCTACTGCAATTTGCTTGCTTTCCCTTAGTCATCCCTGGCTCATGTAGTGACCTAGTTCCTGGAGGAGAATCTAGAAAAGCCTCAGCAGCTGTCTCTGCAGGGCCGAGGTCAGCGGGGTCAGGTTTCCTGCTTTATTCATGTGTAGTTAATTTAGAATTCTGCTTGCACCAATTCGTTAGCGATCATGTAGAGATTAAACTTCCTGTGTGCTGTCTGCATTTCCCTATAGCTTTTTTTCCCTGTGTTTTTAATGGGTAGAGTGTGAGCATGTTCAGAATGATAACAGCAGAAAGCTCACCGTAATTAAATCCATGCACAGCTCCCGGCCTCCAGGAGTCCCAGGTGTGTTTCTCATCTCTGTTTTACTAGTACATGGGGATTTTTTTTAAAAGATGAAAACAAAAGATATAAATGATTAAAAAAAAAAATTCTGAGCCAAATACATAATTATCCAGATGAGTGCTGTGATGCTATATTGGGCAGTAAAGTCAAATCATGTTTCCTAGGAATGATTGCGGGGTCCCCCGAGCCAGCAGTGACTCCTCCGTTTAAGAGGCAGTGAGACGAAAACCTGATTGACTGCAGAACTGTGTTCTCAGAGCCGTGCGTCTGCATCTGCAGTTAGATTTTAGTTAAAAACTGCGTGCCCAGACATGGTGTGTCACCAGCAAACGTGTTCCGTGGCTCCCTTACAGTACATTTGTTTTGCTGTAATAGAGGGCTAATCACTCGACCAAAGTTAATAAATAGAAAGTCCTTTTGCATATCGCAATAATAGCTGACAGTTTTTCTGGACTCTTTGTGCTAGGCATTTGTTGAAGGCATCATGTGGATTATTTTGTCCTCATTCACTGACCCTCTCTGGAGGAGGTTCCATTGCCATTTCTCAGATATAGGTGGAGTCAGGGCTTACAGAGCAGTGGCTTTCCCATGGTCACAATGTGGTGAATACTGAAGCTGGTACCTTAGCAGGGTCTCCCTGCTGCTATAAGAGTCCATTGGAGAGATGGATCAATAGGAAGGATCTGGAGCCTTACTTGAGGTGAAGTCTATGCGAAGCCTGGGAATCTACGTTTCAGTAAGCCTCTTGGGTGAAACTTGGTAACTTGATCCAGGAAGTTAGCTCTGAGAAACACTGGTGCACTGTCTCCAGTGTCTAGTTCATCCTCAACAGTACAAAGGATTTCAGGAACACGCAGAGCTGAGGTGAACTCATCTATGCCCTTGGTGATGACTCTAATCTACACCCCGGAAGAGAGGACAGAAGACTCCTCCAAGGTGAGCTGGAGCTGGAGGGCGTTCCCTATTCATGATAGCTCAAGAAATGGAGTGCAGCTCAGGAGTTGACATTGATGTTCATGGGCTGATGAAGCAGAATGTGGGATTAATAAGGAGGACTATTCTTTATGTTTTTTACTTATGCCACCATGCCCAACCTGCGTGCTCTCTGAAGGGACATTTATTACTTCTTATCATGAATGTTGTCCAGAACCTTTTTTTTCCTTGGAAAATGTGTACCATATAGGTGCAATGATGGAAGAGAAAAATAGTAATTTGGGCTATTTTCTTGAAATAATAAGACAAAATCAAAGTAGTAGTTCAATTAGATCACTTCATTCTTCAGCCTTTGTGGTTTTGAGTCACTGCCATTCTGTGCAAAAAAAAAGATTGGCTTCTCCAGTGACAATCCAGAGGGTTCAGTTTGGGCTTCTTCATAGTGATGCTGAATTATTCATTGTTTATTTTTTAATGTTTTGAGTATAAGAACGTTGTCCTTAAGTCTCAGATGAATGTTTACTAATAAATGTAGTAAAACAAAATCCCTCCCTACCCATCCATGTTGTTAGGAATCTGTCGTGTTTAACTGTGAAAACTGTGGTGTTCCCATGCCCCCACTCCATCTTTAGAAGATGTCAGGCTCAGACTAGCAGCACATTCCTGTCTCTGGTTTCCAGGGTATGTGGTGGAGGCCTGTGAACTACCTAGTCATGTTGCAGATGCTGGTCCTTGTTTGAATCAGGAAATAATCTGACACACAACAGATTTCAGCCTGCCACCCATTTGAATCTGACTATTAGCCTAACTAGCCTTTGGGTACCAGGTTCAGTGACGTGGAGCCCTGGCTGTGTGTTCTGTTCCTGGCCTGCAAGTAGGGATGAGAGGTGTCCCTAGTGGATGTAGACAGCTTGATGTGGGGCTATCAGGACAAATTTCCACTAGGCTCTTAAACAACAGAAACTGGATTTTCTTATTCTTTGTGGAGGCTGGAAGTCCAAGATGAAGTCCCTAACAAGATTGATTTTATGCTGGAGCCCTATTCTGAGCTGGAGCCCTATTTGGAGCTTACAGTTGGCTCTTTTTAATGGTTGGCTTTGCTTGGTCTTTCCTTTGTTCTTGATTCCTGATTCTTTTTTATGAGGACAATGAGTCATATAGTGGTTTAGGGCCCAACCTAATGACCCCACTAATCACTTCTTAAAGTTCCCATCTCCAATTACAGCCTGTGTGTGGTCCTTCAACATACAAAGTTTATAAGGGCTGGGGGAAACATATTTCATTCCATAGTGTGGGAAAACATAAGACCTAGAGAGATGGAAACCAGGAAGAAGCATGTACTGTCACAGAGTGGTGGCTTTCAATCTCTCTCTCTCTCTCTCTCTCTCTCTCTCTCTCTCTCTCTCTCCAAAATACTTGACAAAACCACCTTAAAGAAGTAGGGAGCTCATGGTAGAGTACGTGGTGATAGAGCATACTGCTGGGACTCCTTACATCACAGTGGTCCAGGAATCAGAGAGACATGTAGCTGTACTTTTTGCCACTATTATCTCTTCCAATCCCCATGAGGTAGGAGAGAAAGAAGGACAGAAGGGGGAAGGGGATACTGATCTTGTTAGAGTACTTCCTGCTGATTAGGGGCATCTAGTTCCCTGGGGCAATATTGATCTTCACAGTCAGCATATCTCCAACCGGCAACCAGCAACATGAGCAGTGGCAGGGAGAACAGCAGCCACCACCCCCTCTTGGCGCTCTGGCTTTTATATCTCCTCTCAAGAGTCCCCAGAATTCCGAATGTCACACAGTTGCAGAAACTATCTGCAGCTGGCAAAGCCCTACGAGAACACAAGGCAGATCATAATCAGCTGCTGTGGACAGTCTGAAGCAGTTCCACATCCCACACCTGGGATTGAAACAGAACCATAGTCTATAACATCTCTGTGTTTAAGGAAACCCAAAATTCTCACTACAGACAAACCTAGGTTTCTAGGAAGCTAGATCTGGCTAATTCCCACAACTTCCCAGCGGTCTATGCATTCCAATAAGGTCCCACCTCCTGAAGGCTCCTTAGCCTTCCCCAAAGTGCCACCAGCTGGGGACATAAGGTTCATTTTTATACACTTGTTTTGTGAGAAAGTTCTTAGGAGAACAGAGACTGTGTTGCTGTCAGTAATAGCAACAGCGACCGTTTGAGGCTCCAAGTGTATCAGATCTCTCACGTATCCACTCTGGCCTTCCCAGGAATGAGCATGGTACTGGTAGATCCATAATATAAACATGGGTGTAGGGATATAACACAGTGGTAAAGTGCTTGCCTAGCATGTACAGGGTTCTAGGTTCAGTCCCCAAGACTGAAAGCAACGAGGAGAAAAAGACATTCCAGAAAGAAAGAGTGCAGGCTTGAAGTTGGAAGATGAGGTCTTTGTCCGGGCTTATTCTACACATTTGGCCACCTCGATGCAAACTTAAGCGCCCAGACCTGAGCTTCTTGGTTGGTGGAGTGGAATGACTCTATTGAGTGGAAGGCTCTATTACCACATGGTGGGAAGGTTAAATAGACATGTGGATAGACCACGTTGGATTTTGTTGTTTAAAGTGGCATCCCATAATAACCAAGGCAACCCGGTGTTGGAGCTCATCACACATCTGACTGCGGAAAACCCATGGAAACATCAGTGCCTGGCAAGTGTAGCCATTGGGGACTGCAGGTGTAGCCATTGGGGACTGCAAGTGTAGCCATTGAGGACTGTTCAAACCCCTTTGTCAGAAGTGAGTTTACAGTTGGAGTCCTGTGTTGTCTGTGTTTGCTCTTTCAGTTTCTGTTATTAGAGTATTAAGTATGCATTTCTCCATGGGGATAGTGTGCAGTAACACATTTAGGTTGGGCGTGCTGTTGTAAACCCATTTAGTAGCATGCATGCGTGTGTGTGTGTGTGTGTGTGTGTGTGTGTGTGTGTGTAGGGATATAACACAGTGGTAACATTATATATATAAATACATTTATTTATATTTATATGTATAAATATATATATATAATGTTTAATGACCTAGGCTTCACTTGGAATCACTGTGTAGCTAATCTTGAACTCCTCACCCTCCTGCCTCAGTCTCCCACGTTCTGGAATCTTAAATATGTTCCAGCACAGCCAGCTAGCTACTGATCTTTTAAAACAACAAGAAATCCACCCAAAGTGTGGTTTCAGGTTTCCATGCATTACTTTGGACCATAGGTGGGTTAGTTTCCTAGAGTGCTTAGCACTGCATCCAAAATATAAGCGAGAGGAAAACCTCATATTAGAAAATACCCAAATTCCAAATGAATGAGAAAAGTGTGTTTAATATTAGCAAAAATTTTTATTGGGAGGTAGTGTTCATCTTTGCTGATAAAACGTATACAGGTTTTTGTTGTTGTTGTTGTTTTAAATTAGGTCTTCGAGTGGTTTCAAGCCTGTGGTTCTCTTTTCCACGTTTGCTGCTACTTTATTCAGCACTATCCGGGATGTTTTTACCAAGAACTTCTCAGCTATCACCCCACTTACTCATACTGTATTTTCTTTGTTTCTCTTGATAGATTTTCCGGTCTTTGAAGCTTAAGGTCTTCAGTGCTGTACCGTCTAGGCACTGGAGAAAGTATGTTGGGGCTTTACTTGTTACATTTAGGGTTAGTGAAACATTAAAATGAACTTTTTCAGCCAAATCGACACTGTAGCTGGGTGACTTTATTTAAATCAGAATGCCGCTTATTTTATGGGTTACATGGGTTCAGTTAAATCCACATACGTATCATAGTCTTTTTTAAGTCTTCATTTTGTGTCTGTGCAGCATGAGGCCAAGTTCCAAATCTACCTGCTGCCTCTGACCCTAACTTCACCAGACTGAAGCCCTACCACACCCCATTCCCCCCCCCCCCCACACACACACTCACCTCTTGACTCTGCAGCTTTGAGACTCTTGGTCTCTCTGAGTTTCATATAGCAGTTGTGGATTTTGCAGGAAGATTTTAAGTTTTAGGAAATGAAGGATCCCGTCAAAACATAGCGCCCTCCTATGTAAGTGGATTCTGAACCTGTTAACTTTAGGATAGGGTGCCTCACAAGCCTGCATTTTCTAGCTGACAACCATGCAGTGCGGTAGCCGGCCTCTTGTAATGAAGGGAAAGAGGCACCACTGACCTGTGGTGGCTCTAGGCACTTTGCTGAGGTCACTGTTTCCAGTGTGGGGCCAGTGTGACCCAGACTCTCCTTGATCCTACTGTTGCTCCTTCAGGTTAAGCTGCTTCTGTTTGATAAGGATTTAGTCGTTTGTAGCTATCAAAACAGTGCGGCCATGAGCAGATTCGTTCTGAGGTGATTTGCCAAGATAAGTAAAGTTCCATGGTTTTAGAGGGGGAAGTGTTTGTTTTGAGCTCTGCTGGTGAATTGCAGTCTGTCTCCTGTCTTCTCTCTCTCTCTCTCTCTCTCTCTCTCTCTCTCTCTCTCACACACACACACACACACACACACACACACACACACACACACCATTATGGTAAAGTGTTGCGACTTTCCCTCTCTTACTAACAAGATTACTATATTGGAAAATACCGCTGCAACACCTTAACCTTCTTAGGGGACTGTGCTGTTTTCTTGATTTCCCTTAGCCATCATCCTGTTCCTTAGATATGAATCTGCAGACAAGTTTGCTTCATCCTTAACCCAGAGTACACTGCCTCTTCCCGACCATAGCCTCAGCTCATTTTTATTAGTATAAAATTTGATTTTTTTTTAAAAAAAGTAGAATTCTAGGTTAAATTAAAAGTATTTCTTTTTTTAACTGGGAAGTTTTTCATCTTCCTTATGTTAGAATCATTGGCTGATTTTTACTTGCCAGAGTCCTCATTATCTGCTTTCCTGTTGGAGAGGCTTTTTGGGATATCAGGGGACATTACTTCTTTGTTTCTTTCTCTCAATGTGTGTGAGCAGCCCAGCTTGGGATTGCTTCCAGGCATGACTTTCCCAAGAGGGACTTACTTTATGAGTCATTTGGATGTAATGATGAAAAAAGCAAAGTCAACAGTATGGGGAAGACAACTTTTACACACACACACAC
>JADRCH010000005.1:20011425-20076950 GCA_019843965.1 Rhynchomys soricoides | reverse complement strand
AGAGAGAGAGAGAGAGAGAGAGAGAGAGAGAGAGAGAGAGAGAGAGATGTAGTGTAGAGTTGTAGGGGTCCTCCACAGGGCATGGCCTCTTGGGGAGGCAGGACCACATGGGAAGTACTAGACTGTAGGGAAGCCCAGAACACCCCTCTGTGGGGAAGCACACTCCTAGGCACAGGACAGATGGAGCTGGCTCAAGGGTCCCCAGACCTGCTACAAGACTGGGGCCATCTGCTTCTCAGGCTCTTGGACATTCAGGCACCTGAAAACCACAGAAGAGCTGAGAACAGAGTAGGGGCCCACAGGCTGGATCTAGCCTAGGTCCAGGGGAGAAGGGGGATCTCTGGCTGGTCCCGAGGATAGAGTCCTTGGCTTGATGGCTGGCGGTGGGCTTGAGTTTGGCTTGGTGGCGGCAGTGGCTGGGAACACAGAGAGGCCTTCTACAGGAGATTAGACAGCAGCAATATAGGCAAAGGCCTTCTCCATGGCTTCCACTGCAGATCCCGATGAAAAGAGGCAGTCCATGGTTTTAAGGCATTTATTGTCATGGTGAAAAGTGGATGAGTAAAGCAGTACCACACTTCTCAGGGTGGGCCTGAGGCTAAATAACATTTGCAGAGAAGAGTGTCTGGGAAGGAAAGCTTATTGGCTATGCCTCCAGTCCTTTAGGTACATCATTAAAATGGAGAGCTGTCTTGAGCCTACATGATCACAGGTCATATCTTCTACATGTGGAGGGGCTTGGCAAGTCTTTCGTGACTGAGAGCCACAGATCTGTGGGGAGAGGCTGCGGCTGGTGACAGGGGCCTAGTACCCTGGAACAGGTGAAACTCCTACCATCCCTTCAGGGTCTCCGGGATTTCTAGCCTTAGCTCAACCGTGGACCAAGCTACCCTTCATGGTCCCACATCATAGTGGATTGAACCTAGGGCCTTCCAAATTCTAAGAAACAATCTACCCCAGACCTATAGTCTGGAACTCTCAACCATCCCTCCATTACCCTCTCTTTATGCTGACATTTTGTGGGTGGACCTTACTAAGTTGTTCTGAGGCCCAGGCAGGCCTTGAACCGTAGAGCTTTCTGTTCCAGTCTCCTGAGTGTGTGGGATTACAGGCCTGTGCTGCCACACCCAACTCTATTCTGCTCAAATTCTATGGCCGATTGCCACTAGAAGTGAAACCTTTTTTCCTGGAGGGAGGGGGCCAGATACAAGAACAATCAGAATACCCTTGCAGTATTAAGAAAGAGAATTAATAGATTAACATGGAAATTAATCTTTTTGCAAATCAAATTCTGTTAAAAATAAAGTTGAAGGTGACTCTGAAAAGTTTGTCAGCAAGTACAAGTGATAATCTAAGATTTTACTTAATCACTGTAATTTGAGAGCAGAAGTATAAAGACAGCAAAGAATTAAATACTAGTGATACAATACTTCCATGCCTGTCAAGTTTATTTTAATATCAAAAGGGGAGGATGAGATTACTGTGGGAACATTCCTTATTCTATCGGAAAAAAAAAAAAAACAGCAAAAAAAACTACTCACTCATGGATATTTGAACCAATTAGAAAAAAAGATAACATCCTTATTTAGCACATTGAGAAAACATACATTGCCAGCAAAAGTATGTTTATGCTTTAGGATACAAGGTCTGTTAAGTTACATTGTATTAAGATCTGTAGTGAATGCCCTTTTGCTGATCTCAGTATGGGCAAAGAAACAAAATCCAAATGGCTAGACAGACTTCTTCTGTAAATATTTTTTTAAAGCAAATTTTCTGCATGTGTGTGTTTTTTGTGATCATGAAGTATTTCCTTAAAGCAAAGCTTCAAGTATACAGAGAATAACTCTTTGTTTAGCAAGTTTGGAGTGAAGATAAAATAGTAAGAAATACTGTAAATGTCAAAGCACCACACCAGAACTGTAGGAGTCCAAATTTATAATAAACTGTCTTTTTAAAAAGAAAATAATGAAGTGTCTAGAATATATCATGTTTTATTATTTAAAATCATTGTCTTAAGTTTTTTGTTGAGAGAATAAAATTTGAATACAAAAAAGAGTTGTAATACCTAAATTCACATGAAATTTGCAACACTTACAACCGTTTGATCATAGGAAATAAAAACATGAAATTTTGTAACTTCTGTTGCAGAGAAACACGATAACATGATCAATAAAGACCTCAAAGCATAACATTATTACATCAGGGTAAATTTCTGTGGTGGAAGTGGGATGAAAATAGACATTTGAGATGAAAGGAAATATGGGAGGGAAAGAGAAGGTCGTTCATGTATTTTTAAGTATGCATCGTAGCTATGAAATCACTGATATTTAAATAACAATGGGCGTGTTTAAAAGCTTGAGTAAAAGCAGTCTCGTTCTAAAATGTCAGTATTTACAAGATGACAGAAACCAGATTCCACGCCACTGTTTACACCCAAGCTGAACAGTATTGGATGTTAGATTGGAGCTTCCTTAGGGCATAGCTGGAAGTCATAATTCTTTGGTTGAGTGTGAGTCAAACCCTTCTACAGACCAGTCTCTGGGACCTGCTCACATCATCTCTCTCTGTCCCCTTTAGGCCATCACGTTGACAACATTAATTAGTACAGGAAAGCAGCATGATCAGAATTGGTGTTCCCTTTATGGGTTGTATCATTCTCGTATATTTTGAGGCAATTCAAAACAATCCAGCTCTTGGTCAACTATCAGTTGGTTCTTAGTTTAGTAAATGGATGTCACAACTGAAGAAGACATTGTCCATCCAGGAGAGCAGCCTACAGGACGAATCCTGATATGAACATGACTAAGTCTGAGTTTTCAAGAACTCATGCCCTTGAAGAGAGGGGCTTCCTGGAAGAGCTTGGACTTTGAAGCCTTAGGATGGACTAGGAGATATAGCCAGGTACTAGAAGAGTCTTCTCTGTGCCTAGATTTGGAAGCTAGTGAGAAGGTATTCACTTCTGTACAAATGGCTGACATTTAGACTCAGAGAAAGCTGTTTCCTATACATTTGAAGGATATAGGGGGTGGGGTGCCTCCTCCTGTAGTCATTCAAATGTTGCTTTAAATGATTTTCTTACCTAGGCTAAGGACAAAGTGAATATTTTAGTATCTTACAGTAGCAGTAGATGCTCACAGCCAGAAAGCAATGGCTCCTTTAGCTGCTGTTAGTTTTGAATCTTTTCTAGTGCATTGTGGGTGAGTAGCATATTGGATGTATTAATTTTGGCACATGGTTACACCCACTGCAGCCTCAGCCGTACAGTCTCTTGGGATTACAAAGCATAGAGTTCAATTTCTCAAGTTGGAAAACAGCCTTCAGAAACAAATCTCCCTCTCCACTCTGAGTGACTGTGCTGTGATCTCCCTGGGGAGGTTTCGTAGCATTTAATAGATCTCCCGAGTGTTCCAGTCTGATGTATCCCCCTGCCTGGGCCTCAGTTTGGTACTGTGGAGGCTGATCCTAATCTCCCTCATTTTGTGTTTATCAAATGTTCCTAGACAGCTCTCTCTTCCTGCTATGATTTGAATCATCCTTTGGCGGCTATCCCCTGTTGAACAAGGTGCTGCTGTGTGCCGGAGGAAAGCCAAGAGGCCATGAGACTGTGTGTAGGCTTGGTTCCCACACCTCCCCACAGCTGTTCGCCCTCCTCTGTCCCCCAGCTCTGACTGGGACCTACGGATGACATTTCAACTGGAACAGTGTTTTGTTGCTTTTGGCCATTGTACAGTAGTTCACATCCGGTATGGCTTTCAAAAGTCCTCTCAGAATCTGTGAGTTTAAGTGGTGTGACACGATACACACAGACTAAATGTGTTTCAAACCAGCCAACCTGATGAGGAAGGTGTAGGAAAAAGGGGGGTACATTTGCAGGGATCAGTTTTTAAATACATTCTCTGAAGCTTGCCTTTAAGTTTTCACTATTAGATTCCTGGGTTACATAGTTTTTAAGGTCACCAACAATGTCCTTAAACCAGGTTCCAGTTCTCTGACCCATCTTCTGAATTTTATTGGTTGATTACTCTTCCTCCTCATTTTTTTTTTGTTTTAAACAAAGACTTACTATGTTGCCCAGCCTGGCCTTAACCTTGGGATCACCTTTCCCCAACCTTAGCATGACGGCGTGACAGACATATGCTACCATGTCTGGCTCTTAGCCTTTGTAATTAAGGCTCTTGTAGTATTGCTGATCCTGAGGCCCCATTAAGATTTGGTTAGGGTGCATAGTACATACCAAAGCATAAGTGTGGCTGGCTTAGTGTGAGGAGGGGACTCTGCCATGGCTGCTCACTCTGGTGGGGTTATATGACATTATCGTGGCTGCTCTGTCTGCTAGCAAGCACTTTTCCAAGAAATGACCTAAGGGCTTGACACACTGCCTTAAAGCTGCCAATCAGAATGTAACTTAGGGAAGAAAAGAAGTCATTGAACTTAGAATTCTAGGTTATAGTTCATCAGAGGAGGGCAGTCAGTGGCAGGAGCTGAAGAAACTAAATACATCCATAGTCAAGAGCAGAAGAAATGAGTACCTTCATGCTTGCTTGCTTGTGTTTGTCTGGACTTTTCTACTCTTAAATAGTTCAAGAGCCTCTGCCCAGGTACCCATAGTGGGGTGAATCTTCCCATATCAACCAACTGAATTAAGATAAATGTCCACAGACATACTCAAGGCCAACCTAATGTAGGTAATTCCTCCTTGAGACTGTCTTTCCAACTTTCTGTAGGTTTTATCAGTTGACAAAGCTCACTTTCGCAAGTACTGATGATAACTTCTTTTTTCAAATCACCATCTGTGGGATGCCATTTTCCTGCATGTGATTTGGTGACTGTTTTAGGATTATTTCTACTTAGACATACGATGCATTATCATTTCTTGTGCTCTTTTTTTCAAATTTGATATTATGATTGTCCGGAGTTATATAAAGTGAAATGACAAACTCCTTGGTTTCTCTGTACCTTAAAAATTTTAATATGTCTATTGTTTGAGAATTTCATATAAGCATATATTGTTTTAATCAAAGCTGCCTCCATTTTCTCTCTAAAGTCTCTCATTACCTACCCCCAACTTCACGAGCTTTTAAAAACCTGCTGAGTTCCCTTAGTGCTGTCAAGTGTGCAAAGGTGTAGAGGTACCGACTGGAATGTGGGCAGCTTATCAGGAGCCACAGCCCTAAAGAAACCTGACTCCTCAAATAACACATTAACTCTACATTTTAAGATTGCAGGTCTTCTTTAGAAGGTCATATTATTGAGATGTGACAGGTGCAGCTTCCCTGTCCTAGATTGAAGGTCACTGTCAGCACTGTGTTTACTATTAACATTGTAGTTACTTAACCGGTCAGAGTGTGCTTGAGTCCTGCTTGATAGTTGGTTTTCTCATGACTCGTCTCTCTCCTCCAAGGTTTCATAACTGTTTTGTGCAACATTGTATGTATTTCTTTGTACATGTGTTAGGTCCCCTTTGTTTCTTTGACTATATTCATTTTCTTCTTTCTGACATTGTGAAATTTCTGTTTTCTCTCTTTAATGAGCTTTGCAAGAGATTTGTGTCATTTATTGATCTTTTCCAGAAACAGCTGTTCTCCTCTTTATTTTCTAATCCTTAAATGGCTTTTATCTTTTTAATGATTCTTTTGCTTCTCTTAAGTTTGTTTTGTGGTGGTTCTTTTTTGTTTTTTAGTCTGTTAAGTAAAATAACTTAACTTTTCCAGTGTGTGTGTGTGTGTGTGTGTGTGTGTGTGTGTGTGTGTGTGAGAGAGAGAGAGAGAGAGAAAGAGAGAGAGAGAGAGAATGTGTGGAGGCCAAAGGTCAAGCTCAGGTCTAGTTTCTCAGAAGCTGTATAGGAACTCACCACGTAGGCTGGCCAACAAGTCCCAAGGGTCCCCTCTTTCCATCTTCCTAGCTTACTCCACTATGGCTTCTTTACGTAGCTTCTGATGATCACACTGAGACCGGCAGGCGTGTGTGGCTGAGCCATTTTCTCACCTCCCCTTACTTCTCCCTTTTCGTTTTTATTAACATTTATTTACAAACTACTGGGCTGCGTCATGATGTTTTGTACATGTACATTTAATATACTTTGACCACCTGTAATCCTCTATTATCAAATTATGCCTGTTTTCTTTTTCTTCTACCTTCAAACCCTCCCTACGCTTTCATATATTATCACATTGGTTTTTTTTCTTTAATTATCATTGTCACGTGTACATACATATATAAATATAACCCGCTAAGCCCATTTTGTGTTGCTTCTATGTATGTAGTTTTAGGGCTGAATACTTGGAATTGGATAACTAAATATGGGTCTCATCCCTGGGGAAGATCAAGTCTGTCTCTCTCTCTGCAGTCATTAATTTCGTTCAGCTCTTTATCTGACAGTGAGTCTTATGGGATTCCCTGCATTTGCACTAGCATCTCAGATGGTGTTGCCATTGTCCAGGGCTTGTTTGGGTAGCCATATTGTTGATATTCCCTGGCTGCAGCTTCCCTGTCCTGTATAGAAGGCACTATCTCACAGCAGATGCTGTGACCTTCTAGCTCTTAGAATCTCTCTGTTCACTCTTTTGTGATGGTCCCCAAGACTTGGCTGTAGGGGTTGTGTTGTGGATGTAGCCACTGGGGTTGGGCACTCCGAAAGGTAATTCCTTTGCATTTTGACTAGTTTTGGCTTTCTGCTGGGGTCTCTTATCAGCTGCAAAAAGAAACTGCTTGGGTGAGAGATTAGAGGTGAGAGGTGAGAGAGAGGTGAGAGGTAAGAGAGAGGTGAGAGGTATGCTTATCTAGTGCTGCAACCCTTTGATACAGTTCCTCATGTTGTGGTGACCCCCAACCGTAAAATTAATTTTGTTGTTACTTCATAACTGTAATTTTGCTATGGTTATGAACCATAACGAAGGGGATAAGGAAATGTATTTAGAATATAATTTGGAATTGCACTGGTTTAAGAAGGCTCAGTAGTAGACTTTCCTCTGTGTTCCATTTTCCCATCTTTTTCTCTCTTTGAGCTTGAAGCATCTCTCTCCCTGTCCTCTTGGCTGATGACACTGACTCAAGAGGTCCATGAGATACAGTCAGAGAGAGCTCTGAGGAATTGGCCTGTGTCCTTTTCCCACTGCTAGAGATTTTCTCCTATATTTTTCTCTCCCTGCTTGCTGCCCCAGGTAACTCCTTGTGCTTCTGTCTAAGTTCACACCCTTCTTGTGTGTCCTCTCCTGTCAAAATGTGTGCTTGTGTGCTTGCCTGGTCAAAATGTAATCTGATTTTCCTCTTCTGATCATGTGTCTTCATCTTCCAGAATCGTCCATGCCCCCACTTTCCCACAGTTGACCACAATTTCATTGCATTTAAATTCCTCTGAAGACTTATTTTTACTTGTCTTCTGGAATCCTTCAGCTCCTAGATCAGCGGTTCTCAGTATGTGGGTTGTGACCCTTTTAAGGCATTGAATGGCCCCTTTACATGGGATATCCTGCATATCAGATGTTTACATCATGATTCACAACAGTAGCAAAATTACAGTTATGAAGTAACAACAAAAATAATTTTATGGTTGGGGGTCACCACACCATGGGGAACTGTATTAAAGGGTCACAGCACTAGAGAGGTTGAGAACCACTGCTCTAGATTGTTCCGGGTTCAGACTTTAAGGCTTGCACCCTCTTTCTTTATAGACACCATCTTATCTAACCTGTGACCTTCCTCCAGTGGCCACTGAGCTCTGAAAGGCAATAGTTTCCCAGACATGGTTTTGTGTGACCCAGTTGGTATTGGGCCTTTTTTTTTGGTGTGGCTCTCCCTCAGTCTCGGGAAAGCTCAGACTCCTGTCTCACTGTGTGCTTTCTCCCACTATCCTCTGCTAGTTTCTCATCTCCTCGATGATCTCTAAATGCTAAAGAGGCCAGGTGTATAATCTTGTTTCTCTCCACCCCATCCCTTGTGACCTCATCTAGTAAAAGGGTCAAACCTATTTGTTCCTGGCCTTCTAGTTTGCATCTTTAGCCTTGACCTGTCTAAGACTCCAGACAACTGAATGTAACTGTTTGACTCAGTAGTTTGGCCTGAATGTCTCAAAGGTACCTCCATCTCAGGGTGTCCTGAACTGAACCTCCTGGTGCCATTCCACTGGTTTCTTCTGTTCCACTGGCAGCTGTTTCTTTTGTTCAGATTCTCAGACAATATTGAAATAATCTTTGGCTATTCTTTTATATTTCATATCCAACCCATTGCACAATTATCTTATTTCTTTGCCCTCAAATACAGCCAGAGCCACTGCTACCATTATGCTTTAAATTATAACTGTCTTTTAGGGAAAGTACAGGTTGAGTAGCTCATCCAACATGCCTGGCCCTGTACACTAGTCAAGATTCTATAGAGGAACAGAACCCACAACTAGGAAGAGTTTTTATTGTGCTAATTTATATGTAACCAGCTAGGAAGTCCAACAATGGTTATCTGCAAGCTAGAGAGGCAGCGTACCTGTTAATTTCTCAGGTTAAGAAACTGACCACCTCACCTCAATGATATCATTTGAGTCCAAGATTGAACCTCCCCTAACCCTTCACCTGCAAAAGAAAACTTCCTGGAGAGTCAGAGGTGTAAGACTGCACTGAGAAAGAGAAGGATGCAGAGTCTGATATCTGTAGATGATGGCCACAGCAACAGATGCTCTCTCTTAGGGAGAATGGAGCTTGCACGTGCTGGCTAGCTTTCCTTCCTCTCTTGCTCTCTTACTCCATTCCGGTTCCAACCTATTGGACAACGCTGCCCATATTCATTCAAGGTGAGGCTTTCCTCGTTTGTTCTCCTATATGTTAATGCTCCCCAAAACCCAGAAGTATGCTTTGGTAATCCCCCAAGTGTTTCTCAGATCAGTAAAAGCTTACAATCAAGACCAGAAGTATGTTGCTTTTGGATTTTTCACATCTTGGAAAAACAGCAAGAGATTTGCAGAAGGAAACACATTGTCTTGTGAGATTCGTAGAGCCTGAAGACAATGTTAAACAGTGTTTTTAGTGTGCTTGGGTTTGATTGTGAACTGTCACAGAAGGCCAAGGGTGGAATTTTCAGCTTGTGCCATGTCAATGCTTAAAAGGATAAGGGTTTTGCAGCATTTTGGATTGGGGTTTTTCTAATTAATCATCCTATACTGTTGTAGTCTCTTCCCAATTCCATTGCTCTCCCTCCCTGTTCCCATGGTGGTCTGTACTAAACAGAGCCGCCAAAAGGATCCTTTCAAAATGGCAGCCAAGTGGACTCAGTAAGAGCTAATGCCCTCACACTGTATATACTGTTATTTCTCAGACATTATCCATTCTTACTTTTCCCTCCTTCATGCCTCTTTAGCCAGGCTTTTCCTACTTTTTGATTTGCCAGGAATGTGGTGCCTCATGGATGTTTGGGGCCTCTTTGAAACTCTCCCCTGGACACCCAAGAGGTTAGTTAATTCCTTCAGCCATTCTAAGACCTCATTGGGTATTTTCTTCTTATGGGCCTTTCATGGACCAGTTGACACAGTAGCCTCTCTACAATACCCAGGCCCATTTGCCTGGATTTATGGGTTTTGGTTCATATGTTTGGATATTCTTAATTGCACCTATGACATTACATGATTTATTAATTTGTTTATTGTCTGCCTCCTTCATTAGAATGTAAACCCCAGGGAGCAGAGATATCCATCTCTGGTTTTTCTTTTCAGTTTTGTTTTTAAACCAGTGTGTCCTAAGCACATAGCCTGATGCCTGGCAGTTCCAGTAGAGGGAACTCAATGAATATTTGTCAAATAAATGAGTGAATTAAGGCCCTGGCTTTGTTGTGAGAAATGCTGGCTGCAGCTCATAAAATTTGATGTTTAGCATCCTCATTGTGTGCAGTTTCTAACTAGTTTTCTGGGATTAGTAGAATCTCTGAGTGGATAGAGATGGCCACTTAGGGAGGTGCTCACCATTGCTCAGGTGGGGAGAAGCACTGTGGGAAGCAGTAAACCTCATTTCCCAGGTCAGCTTCTTAGGCAGATGCCTAAGAATAATAATGGGGAAGCTGCCAAATATTTAGTTAGAAAGAGTTGTCTGGATAAGGGAAGTGGTTGAATTATGAAGTAACTTTCTTCCACCATCAGTGAAATCTACTAATAAGGTAGAGTGAGGGTGGGCAGGTCAAGGCTATTTTTCTTTTCGGTTCCCTTTTTCCTGTTACACACACACACACACACACACACACACACACACACCGCAGATTAAAGTAACAATTGCACCAAAAACCAGTATGGTTTTTTTAGGGGTTATTAACAGGAATGTGGGCTCACTCTGTTGCTTACCAGAGCAGGAATGACTGGCAAGCAGGTGCGTCACTGCAAAACCCACCACAGCATGGGTGACTACTCACAAAGGCTGCAACCTTGGGACCCTCTGCAGAGGTTGGACCAGCTCTACAGTCTGGAGAGCAATCTCCTCTCTGCACCATCTCCAGTGAGTCTTCCGCTCTTTCCTGGGCACTGCTCATTTACCTCCTGTGCCTCATGATCCTCCTCTCTCCTGGGAGTTGGGGGCAGTGCTTCAGTTCCAAGGAACCTGCTCTCCACAGGGCTCAAAGGTGTGATGTAGTCAAAGATGACTTTCCGCCTTTGATTCTTCTGCCTTCCCAAGTGCTAGGATTCAGGAGTACCCTACCACACCTGGTTTCGGGGGTAGTGGGGATCAAACTCAGAGCTCGGAGTATATTAGACAAGCACTCTACCAATGGAGGTACACCCCCAGTCTCTGTGGGTACATTTTTTTTCTTTTTATTGCATTAGACATTTTTGAGATTCTAGCAAGAACTCTTGTTTCCAACAGCCTTGGCTTGGGATATATGATAATATGAAGACTGTCTCGGAGCTGGAGAGATGGCTCAGTGGTTAAGAGCACTGTCTGCTCTTCCAGAGGTCCTGAGTTCAATTCCCAGCAACCACATGGTGGCTCACAACCATCTGTAATGGGATCTGATGCCCTCTTCTGGTGTGTCTGAAGACAGCGGCAATGTACTCATATACATTAAATAAGTTTAAAAAAAAAAAAAAACCCAACAAAACAAAATGAAAGTGTCTTTTTAAAAACTAAAAAAATAAAAAGAAGATTCTGATATAAATCTTTAGTGAGAAATTGGGAAAAAGAAAACCCAAGAACTTAATTAAGTAGATGGCACTAAAAACATTAGAAATCTGCTTTATTTTTTTTTTTTAATTTTTATAATGCCGAAGGATTTTGGGGTCTTGTCCATGATAGGTAGGTATTCTATTACTGAGCTCTGCTCTCTAACCGGAGGGAAACAATTTATAATGTGAGGTTTAGGAAATTATGACCAGAAGAACAGTTGGCTCTTTGTTTGTATATATGCATGTATATATTCACACATGTGGGGGAATATCGGTGTACCAGTGAACACATGCTGAGGCCAGAGAAGAGTGTCCTCTGTCATTCTTTGCCTTACTTATTTGAGGTAGGGTCTCCTTGAACTTGGAGTTTACATTTTGAGACAACCAACAAGCCTGAGGACTCTTCCTGTCTCTGCCGCCCTCCTAAATATTGTGGTTACAGGCCTGTGCAAAACCATATTTCTACTCCTGTCATGCTGGGATCTGAATTCTAGTCCTTATGGTTACAGTGCAGAATACATGCTCTTATTCACTGAACTAGTCCACCCAACACCACCCCCCGAAAACCTTTTTACTTTTTAATTTTTGTACAGTTTAAGAGAAAAAATCATACAATTTTCTATTTTTTATGGAGCTGACTTCTTGGATGAACTCCTCCCCTGTTTCCTTTAAATGGAACTGTTTTAGAAAGAACACTTGGTAATGATGGAACTTAAAGCGTGCAAATACGCCCCAGAGCAGGCGTGTTCCTACACCCTAACCCTGTTGCCAGTACATGGCTTGGTTGTTTCTGGACATGGTGGGATGAAAAGGAAACAAGAGAGATTTAGAAGGTTTCACTCAAAGATATAAAATATCAAAATTGGCACTTCTAGCAGTTACTTTGTTTCCTACCAGATACAGAGCTTTTCCCAGCTTGGTAAGTAAAAATGTTAAGAGTGAAAGTAACTTTCTAACTGGTAGAGGGACCATTCCTCCCCTCCCAATAGCCCACCCCCACTCCAGCTTCCTTACTTCTTGTCCCTTTTGTAAGTTTATAGCAATGTTGGATTCTTGACACGTTGGGTGCAAGTTTTGATTTTAAAATATACCTAGGAGGTGTGGTGTGCAGAAGCAGGGTTTTTTGTGGTGGCCTATCAACACTGGTGAACCCACAGGTTACTGTGAGGTCAGGTTTCAAATCTAAAAACAAGGGAATTGTCCAGGAGAACCATGGTTGCAGGTGGGCACTCTGAAGCTCCTCCGAGTTTCCCTTGCCTTATCGAGGTAGTGGGAGAGTGTGTTTGTGCATTATGCAGTGTAGACCCCCTCACCTGGTGTACAAAGGTAACAGAGGCAGATGTCTTTTCAAGCTGTTTTGAGTAAGTACTTGCTGGTTGGCATGTAGAAGTGTTAGGTCCCACTCTAGACCATCCCTGTCTTTAGAGATTTCCTTCTTTTCTGTTTGCAGATATTATAAAATTTGGGTCCTTAGTTGTCCACCTAACAGTGCCTTTTTTTTTTTTTTTTTTTGCTGAAATATTGTGTTTTAAAGAAATGCCAATTTCTTTTTATAATAATAGTTTTCTGATTAGATGATTTCTTTGTTTTCATAGTTCTTTTTTTTTTTTTTTTTTTTGGTTTGAAGGACAACAGGATGCAATTTTTAATTATAATGCCTATATAAGTCCTTTGTTTGCTCATAGGAAACTTTAAAAGGGTGTGGTATTTATTTTTCAGTTCCAAGTATAATTCACAAATTTGCGTTTTAGGAGAAATTACTTAAGGACATGTGTGAGATTTAGTTTTAAACGTCAAGAGCATATGCATATTTTATCATTCTCCTTGCAGTCTTAATTTGATTTTTTTAAATGGTTATACATATTTGATGTGTTCATGGCTTATTGTTAAACAGAACCTTCCTTCCCTCAGACTTAGGATGCTTGGTTGCTCATTTGCTTTAACTGTCTTTGGAGTTTATGGTCCTAGTATCAACAAAAATAAATGCTGAAAAATATAGATATGCAATGCTCTGGACTCCTATGCTTTCCTGTCAAAATTTTTTTCCAAAAGACTATTTAATTTAGAATTTTCTTAGGGGGAGAGCTAGGGTGGACACTAGCAGGATGCAGGTCATATGAAGGGGAAATGGGAAAGAGTGGGGGGGGGGAGTTAATTAGGGAGGAAGGAAGGAGCTCAGTACAGAAGCAGAGGGAGGGAATAGGGAGGAATTACACCAAGGATGTTTGAGAAAGCCTTGAGGAATCATATTGTTTTGTTTACCTGAGATTATACATGGTGTGTGTGTGTGTGTGTGTGTGTGTGTGTGTAGCTTTTATGCCACTTGGGCTAACACTTCTCCCCACCAGAGCACCTAAACTATCTAACAAAACCTTGGTACCAGGCATGAGGATCCTCTGTTGAAGTTGTTAGTCAAGGTAGTCCAAGTGGCTCCCAAATCAATAGAGTATCGTTGTTGCTCTTGATTGTCCTCGGAGGGTGAAGGAAAGTCTCCATTGGTACCTCATACTCCAGACACAAGACTCAGAAAATTCTAGCTGAATCTAATGTGAAAGTCTAGTGTCCTTCCTGAAGTCTAACTTTGACAGTACCAGAAAGCACTATGTAAGCCCAAGTAGAGAAGCAATCAAAAGTCCTATCTGTGATGCTTCTGAGCTCTAATGACCAGCACAACAAGATATCCCTAAGGTAGAAAATAGTGACACTCACATCTTGGCAGTAACCAACAGCTAACTAATGGACTTAAGGCCTACTCAACAGGAGCGGAAACATGACTGGTACTTCAAGCCTAGCCAACTTCCTGGGGCTTGTAAGGTCATAGGCTGTTCTAATATGTCTGTGAGAGATGTCGATATTCCTAACATTTGGTGTGCACGTCGAAGGGTCAGAAAGGTCAGGATAGTGCTGTAAAGCACATCCATTGGAACCTGCTTGCATAGGAGGCTACAAGGTCAAGTAGCTTCTCACCTTTAGTAAAGAAACAAAATGTATATGTATATGCTCTATTGTACTTCATCCTTGCTTTGAAACAATTTCATAGATCAGTATTTGACTACTAGTTGCACACTGACACTCTGTTTTATTCTGTTTCAGTTTCTTTTGACACTCACTCACCAAATTCCTTTCCACACTGTGGAAAACACCTGGGAAGCTTCTTTGTTGTTCTCCAGTGGATGAGCTGTCTCCTCTTCCTGGAATTTGTTTGTGGTTAGTCACTAGACACGGTACAGTCAATGGAGGGGAGAGAAGGGTAGTACATAATGTCATTTCCAGGTACTGTGCATTGTAGACATTCTTATATTTTTGGTTGTAAGCCTAGCCTTTAATGGCTGAGTCATCTCTCCAGCCCGCATGGTAGACATTCTTATCTGAGGAAATACTGTGCTGATTGAGCCAACTCTACATAATACAGTGAAAGAGATGCATATAGCACTCAACTCAGACAACTGCCTAGGGACCATCTCTGCCAAGATGTGGTTAGTTGTGCTGGAAATAGGTTTGTCTTGGCTTGTTGCAAGGGGCAGGAAGAGAGTCCTGCTTTTCCTTTCCTTTCCTCTGTCTGTCTGTCTGTCTGTCTTTCCTCTTCTCATACATTATATTCCAACTGCTATTGCCCCTCCTTCCTCTCCTCCCAATCCTCCCCTACACACACACACACACACACACACACACACACACACACACACACCACCCCTCTCCCTGAGATCCACTCCTCCTCCTTTCCCTTCAGAAAAGAGCAGGCCTCCCAGGGATTATCAACCAACATGGCATATTTTTTTCTTCTTTGTATTCCTTTGTTTACTAAACTATCTTCCCCACGCCCTGGATACACAACGTCAGGTGGTGAAAAAGCTTTGGTGTCTTGAGTCTGCAGCAAATTATCCCAACTAGTGACTTTGTGGTATGGCCTGAGATGTGACCAACTTGTGTTAAGATTTTATTTCTCACCTGGGTACTCTTTCTATTGTTGTCTGTGGGAGGCTGCATGACCAACTAGTGTAGCTTTGGTGTTTGCCTGTGGGGCGTAGTTGGGACCAGGATGAAAACCATTGCTGGTTTTCTTCAAGTCAATGACTGAGGTTTTTTCACCTCCAAAGCAGGCTCTGATGCCATCCATCTGCTTAGTCTGGTTGTTTCACTGAGGGATTAAATGACACCATGCTGCAAAGTATAATGTCTTGGTGTCTACTGTGATTTTCTTTGTGTTGCTGAGTTACTAACATCAGGTCTCTCTGTTCATTTTATTTAGCCATAGGAGAGAGGTGGAGATTCTCTGAGTCTCCAATATAGAAGGAACTAAGATTAAAGTTCCTTGCTTGGTGTGTGCTGGAATTTTTACAGAGTAGAAATTTCCATGAAACCCAGAGCTGCATTTAAGGTGAAGAGGAAAGATGTTTAAAGTACATCCAAGTTGAGACAGTTCTGGGGGTGGCTTCCGAGGGACATCAGTTCCCTGCAGTCACATATGAATTTGCTTACAGTGAACAGAACTGCTCAGCAAGGCTGGCTTTATGCCCCTTCCATGAAAGTTAAGCATAAAAATCTTGACTCTTTTAACTTATCTTGCTATTGTTTTCCTGGTAGGTTTTCAGTGCATTTCAGATGACTAGGTACAATGTTAGGAATTTGAAATAATTTTTTGAATGATAGAAAAAGCTTGACTGTAAGGGACTGATTCCTTTAGCACAGTGGGCATTAGAAGGTAGCTTAATGAAGTCATTGGTAGATGTCTGTGGCACAAGGCACAAACAAAGGCTATTCCCATCAGGAATTTTATTGAGATACATTTCCCCATTCCCTCCCATGTAAAATTAAAATGTAGAAGACAAGATTATGTAGCATTATTTTTCCTTTGGATGAACATGCAAAATGCTCTCTAGTGAAACTTGTGATGTCTTTCTTTTTTTTCTCGCCAAAACTCACTCAGTGGTAAATAGAACTTTCTGAAGAAATAACTCCCAAACACCCGTCCCTTCTATTTGGATTCAATGGAAGAACAGCAAAGGCAGTTCTTGGTTCCCCTTGTGCCTTAGAGGGGAACATCATTTATTTGGAAGAATTTTATGTTTTGTAAACATGATGCTCTAGTTTCATGGAAGTTAACTGAATCAAAAAAAAAATCATAATATTTAGCTCTCTTATGTGGGGGTGAGGGAGAAGGAGAGAGGCAGAATGGCATTTAATTTGATCCATTTAAAAGGAAGGATAGGGTAAGTATATGTTTTATTCCAGTGAGCACAATGATTGTACAATTAGGGGTATTTAGATATGGATTTTGTACTGTAGTCAGTAGGAATCCTATGGCTTTTATTGATGCTGAGCTTTGAAGCAGGGCTCTCTGATAAATGGTGGGTGGTTAGAAATCAGGTGCTTTGGGTGTGCACAGGAGCTTGAGTGTGTGTAATGTGGACATTTGAATAACAAATGAGTTTTTGAAGGGACTTTACCAAGTGAAATGGAAAACACAATCATGTTGATTAGCTCTATTCCTTAAAATTCTATATATTTAAATGGTTTGGTACTTGTGTCCCTTCCATTGCCCTGCATGCCCAAGCATGTGGTGTGACAGCCACATTCTTTTTTTCCATAATGGAATGTATATTAACTATGCAGCCCTTTCACAGAGCAGTGTTTTAATCATTCTCTATTGATTTATACATCACATCAATGTTGCATATTGAAGGCCTCTTATTCTATGTCTGCTTTGCCCAGATTCTCATTCTGTCTACCTGACTTGCATAATGTTCCGGGGCGCCCTTAATTCCACTCATCCCCACGGGAAGCAGCCATGATTAGGAAACCACCAAAGGTCAGGCACACTGTTGCCTTCTCTACCGCTTTCTGGGGCACAAAGAAGAAATTAATGGGCTTAGAGACATATTGTCATTGTCCGTAACTGATAATAGGTATCAGAAGTAAGTTAAAATTAATAAATGCTGAGTTTGGAGCTTTGGTGTGAATCTGAATGATTTATTGCAGGCTGGGGATGCCAAGAGAGTGTTTTGCATTAACTGAAGAGGTAGGGTAATGATGAGAGGAATCTGTCAATCAGGGTCTGGATTTCCTGCAAGAAGTTCATTGTAGGCAGGGCTCTGAGCAGGCTCATGAACAGTGTTTGTTCTTTGAACCTAAGGCTGTTGGTACAAGCTGGCCAAAGCAAATGGGAATATTTAATTTTTTTCTTTTGTCTTAATGTTAATTTGAGTGAGAGGAAGTGAAGATATGGTTGGTGAGCATGAAGGGTGCTTACATGGACTGGAATAAATAATCTGAATCTCCTCCCCCTCCCCCAACTTAGAATCTCATTTGGGCTGAAAGACCAGAGCTAGGTTTTACATAGAAAGAAAGTCTGCTTACTTCATTCTTATGCATGGTCGAATCCCCAAATCTCCTCCCTGAAGAGATGTATTCTTCCCAGCAAATTAAAACATCTTTTTTTTTAGAGGCCCAAATGATGATGGTGTCAACTATTGATGAAGATGAATAGGTAATTCTTTTCTCCATTTATATGTTCCTTCTCCCCCTACTGTTCAGGATAGGGTTTGTTCATTTAAACCAAGATCCAATATTTCATTTACTCTCCTCTCTGCTGGTTGTTTGCGTTGTGCAAATCTCTGGGCTAGGTAATGGAGGAAAATGTTTGAAAATGTGATAGCCTATTATAAGGACATTTGACATCAGCATATTTGCTGATGACGGATTGCCGATCGCTCGTAATTTAAAGGGATTCTGAGCAGTAGTTAGGGTACAGCATTTTCCTCACATTAATCAGCTCAGGTCAGGATAGCCTACATTACAATTTCTTTCAAACCTCTGTAAAATATAGACATCAGAAGCAGATCATACAATCTATAAGGTGATTGAACATATACCTTATTCTTACTGTGGTTTTATTTTTACTTAATCCAACTATCAAAAGAGGCAGACTGGTAACATTCTATTTTCCTTTATGGACTTACTTATAAGCATCCAGAAAGAGAAAAGAGTATTGTAAAGCAACTTAAAACTAAATGAAATGAAATTCATTTAGGAATGAAAACTAAATTGGAATGAAATGGGATTGTTAACTAAAACTTACATTGATCATAGAAACAGTTATCAAATTCTAATCTAAGTAGGTTTTGTAATTTGTTGTCTAATCTGTCACTAGCTACACATATAGTTTAATCGCTTACATGTATTTGTTTAGTGTGTGTGCCTGTGTGTGTTCATGTGTGTGCATACACATGCCATGATGCACTCCTGGAGGTCAGAGAATACCTTATATGATATCAGTTTTCCTCCATATGGGTCCCAGGGATGGAATTATGGTTGTTAGGCTTAGTGACAAGAGTCCTTACCCACTGAGCCATCCTTCTTGCCCCATTATTATTTAAAATAAGCACTCACTATGGAGGGGGCACCTGCCTGTGACCCAAGTTCTTGGGAGGCTGAGGCTGGAGGATTCCTTCAAGACCAATGTGAACAACTTAGCAAGAAATCTGACTCAATAAAACAAAGCAAGCCCTGACCCTTGTCTGGAAAATCTTGGAGCTTTGGCTAGTTTTTAAAAACCAGGATTCCTTAAGGTTAGAGACATTCTTGATGATATTTGTACATCTTGCACTTAGTGGGAAGTCAACACTGGGATCAGTAAATGGAAAACAAGTGCCTGCAGATGGCTTGGCATCTGTATGTGTTGGGACCGAGACATAGGGATTTTCCTCTTGTCTGTGGGATGATCAGGCAGTCTGTTCCAGCTGTGCAGAAAAAGACACAGATCTGATGAGACAAGGGTGGTTTGTGGAGTTGATCAGCTTTCTTTGCCCTGCCAACTTGTTCTTTTCATTAACTTCCGTTGGATAAGATTATTCCATTTCTAAAGTGTTTGTCTCTGTGATGCCCCCATTCCTACCCCACCCCCATTCTTATGTATATACACAATTTCCTAATCCTACTTCTACAACATGGTTACCTGTTTTCAGGTAAATCATTTACCGGTTTCTAATATAGCAAAAGTTATCCTTAGTCAGTAGTTGGCTACAGCCTATACTTTGGTCATATAATTAGTTTAATGGATCATAATTTATATTTGCTTAGTGAAATTGTAATAGTGACTATCAGATGTTACACTAGAATAAAATTATAGAAAATTACTGGAAATGTATGCTACTGTTGAGATGCTTACTAGACAATAAAATATTTTCCTATTAGTATGATTTGGGTTTTGGTTAAATAATTTTTCACATTACATAAAACCAAGTTTCTTCAATTTTCCTGTGGCTTACCTCCTTCATGATCCCTTCTGTGACAAGATAATAGGTGATACCTAACCTTGTCACCAGGCTTTCCTAGCAGCTTGCCTTCTGTCTGACATGTGAAACACTACAGCTCAGACTTTTCTGGTCCTGTTTCTGTGTTCTCACCTTTTGGGGTTTTGTTTGTTTGTTTGTTTTTGCTTTTAATAAAGTGTTATTGCCCTGTTGCCTTGTGTTTAGATACATTCCACTTGCCAGTTGGTTCCTATGTGAGGCAGTTTTGAAGCTTTCAATTGGACTGCAATCTCTTGAGACTACAGAGAAGTCTGGGTGGGGTTGGGCTTCAATGGTCAAATCACATAGTTTCTTATTTTTTCAGATGAAAAAGTGAGAATTTCCTGAAAGATCACATTTTCTTTATTCCTCCCCTCCCGTTTTTTCCTTGACCAAAGTTTGTTTATTTATAGATGGGGATCTTACATGGTTTGGGCTAGCCTCAAACTGTATAAACTGTGGAGGTTGGCCTTGAACACCTTATCCTCCCTCCTCTACCTCCCACTCACCAGTGCCAGGATTAGAAAAAGACCTACTTGAAAAAGATCCCATTTTTTTCAAGTAGACTTTATATTCAGAAGCAATAAATGAATGAAGAGGCTTGTCATAAGATGATTCTCTAGAGAGGATAATCTTTGACTGCCAATTACAGTTACATGGGGTTAGGCATTTCCCTCTGTTGTGTAACACTTTCCTCCTACATTAAAACATTGTATCCTACAGGGAGCCTATTAGGCAGGGAGGTAAATGACTCAAAATAGCTTCAGGAAGTCCCTGAAACTGATCAGATTCTCTAGGTCCCTCCCTGCCAGAGTAAGCCATAAAAGCAGAGAGTCCCTCTTACAAGAGCAAAGCAGTGTGGCAAGGAAGACTGTCCACCAGATCAGTAACCTGGAAGAAGCAGAAATCAACCCGGGGCACCTGAAAAGGACACTCCCCAACCTGTTGAGCTGCCTCAAATCTGTGCCAGTATTCTAAGTTCACAGCTTATGAGCTGTCACCCATGCCGGGGGTAGGCTTTGATGTTACAGCAGTCTTTGAGTCACTTCTGCTCTTATAAGTAGCCCCTCACCCCAATAAAAAAACACCAGTAAACCCCACTGGTTCACCAAGGTGGACTTTGGCGATTTCTGTACTTTGTCCTGTTGTGAATTCGCTGTCTGGGTGAGTAGACTTCTGTGTCGCATCCCCCCAGGAAAAGTTTTTGCCGCATAACACCTTCAGGTGCTTGTGGTTACGCACATCATGACTTAAGGATGAGGTCATGGAAAATAGGTGGGTTGGAAATAAAGTAAGTCTGTGTCTGTATTTTCTCCCTCTCTCCTTTCCTTGTGTTCCTTCCTTTCTCCTTCCTTCCTCCAATCCATTTTCACTCCTTCCCTGCTGAATTCTTGTAGGCTGAAATGTGCCTTCTCATTTTAAAACTCCTTTTTCTCTGCAGGGTACATATAGCTATTAGAAATCCTGGAAATGTTGTTACTCTCTGGCAAGGAAGAATAATCCTCAGCCTGGAAGCACTGCTTCTAAAATGAGCCTCAGGTCATCTTGGGTGGCTGTGTACTGCGGGTCATTTCTTCATCACATCGGAAATCTTTCTCTCAACTGTTTCCTATCCCCCTTGTCTCAATTCCTATTTCTCTATGAATAGAAGAATTTAGCCAAAAATTTATCTCAAACTCTTTGGACTTTCTGAGTGGATTCAGAGTTTCTGGGGTCTTGTTATTTGGAGGAGACCTGCAGTAGAATTTCCAGAGATGGTAGGAATATTACGAATATGATGGTCTGGTACAATAGCCACTGGCCATATGTGGCTCTGTGCTCTTGAAATGAGATTGGTGCAAGTGAGAACTGGAATTCTAATTTAAAGTTAACCAGCCACATGTAGCTCAGGCTTCTGCACTGGACAGAGAGTTTGGGGAGCTGGAAAATGCACTGATTTGTGACTCTCCCATTCAGGTTCTCTGTGTGTCCTGACTCTCCACCTGCTTCACTGCCCTTCTTTGCCCCTTCATTTGGGTCATTCCTTAGGTAGGGATTTTAAACCTGTCAGCCTTGCCCTTATGGCCCTTAGGAGAGTTTCTTCTGCTCTGCACCTGAAAATTGTTTCATGAAAGACAGTGCAGAATGTGAGAAGATTTTTTTTTTTAAATCTCTGATGCCCAATCCTCTTGTCATTCATGTTATCCTTCTGACAGCATAAATACAATTCATCTAGAGCATCTGTGCCTTTTTTTAAAAAAATGAAAAATTGAAGTGATTTTTTTCCTCCTGACAATATAACCAAAAATTATTTATGTCAATGAAACTACTGTGAGGTCTCAGCTTGCTGTCTTGTGACTGCAGAAAACTTATATATTCAGAACGGATTAACGTAATATGTATACAAATTAGTATAAAATTAGTGAATGGAACTTTTGCATGGTATTAGCGTTGTACAAATGTGTAATTTGTCCCCATGAATTTTAGTATTCAATGAAGCTGAAGACAATCTTTGAATCTTTTTGAGAGAGGCTAGCCTAATGTTTTAAACACTATGGTATACTTAGTAAACATAATTCTTCATTTTCTTTTTGCTTTCTGTATACCAAGGCATATTTGTTCTAGGATCTCCAGATCTTGACCACTTATTTATGACACAAAAATATGAGTGAGGTTTTGTATTTCTATGTGCAGGTGTCTGTTTGAACAGAGGGGACTATAATTGTGCAGAATTTACACAGGAACCTGAGACCTGCAAAGGTTAAGTCACTTACTAGATTAAGGTAGTGGGCCATGTTTGTGTGTCACCCTTTGCTTGTTGAGTGTCTTCACCCTGAACGAGGACTCAATGAATGCATTTGGGATGGAATAGAAACATTTCTTCCATAGATGACATACACGTCTTTTCTTTTCTAGATAGAAAGGGTCTTTGATGACCTTTCTCTATTTTCACGCTTCGGATGTTAGATGTCCACTCTTGCTTCAAGACAGGGTGACAGAGAATGTTTAATCTTAGAACTGACAGCTAGAGTCAGAGGGTCTGGGGACGTTACTTTTTCTTGCTTGTTTTCACACATCCTGTTTTCCACTGAATATGGCTTTCCTACTGGTCTTAGTAGCACCTCATCTTAACCACACCTTGGAAGTATGCCATTGTCCCCCAGTTTTGTTTTCCCCCTCCAGGATAAGCTAATGACTCCACCAGCAATGCTAAGGAAGTTAAACCTTGGACCGCTTGCTAATCATCCCGTTTCTAGCCCATGTATCCCACTTGGGAAAGAGCAGAAGATGGCGCACAGCACTGGGAGAAGTGCGGTGCTCCAGTGTCCACACAGTGCACGTTTGTTGTTGCTGTTTTATGTGTGCCCTGGCTTATGTGCCCTTCCCCATTGCTCTCACACCATTGGAGGTAAGATTTTACCTTTGTCGGTCACTAAAATACTGTTTGTGAAGAATAAATTACTTACTGACATACAGGTTCTGATGAATTGAAATAAACTGATAAAAAAACCACAGAGGCCACTGAGGGTGAGTGTGGTCCCTGCTAGGGTTGTTGTCTTTTTGGAAAAGGGAAATGAATAAGCAGTATTCCTTATTCCTTCGTCAGGCACGACTGTGTCTATTCTCCTTGCTGTTATTCTGGCTTTTTGAGGGTTTTCTGTGAGCATGAGTGTGTGAGTCTGAGTGTGTGGACTGTGTATGTATGAAGGTGTGTATGTGTGAAGGTGTGTATGTGTGAAGGTGTGTATGTGTGAAGGTGTGTATGTGTGAAGGTGTGTATGTGTGAAGGTGTGTATGTGTGAGTCTGATTGTGTTTATGTGAGAGTATGTGTGAGTGAGTCTGAGTGTGTGTGTATGTGTGAGACTGGGTGTGTATGTGTGCGTCTGAATGTGTGTATGTGAGAATGTGTGTGTGTGAGAGAGTTTAAGTGTGTGAGAGTGTGATTGTGTGTGTGTGAGTCTGATTGTGAGAGTGTGTGTGAGTCTGAGTGTGCGTATGTATGAGTCTGAGTGTGTGAGTGTGAGTGTGTGTGTGTGTGTGTGAATCATGATTATGTGCAGGGTCATCATAGAGGGTGTTATAAGAGAAATGAAACTAGTTTCTATGTGTGGTATGTGGAAAGCAGTTTTCAAAAGATTGAGGCTGAAGGGAACTACTTTGCTGACAGGGACTGCTCTTCTCCCTTAAGTGTGATAACTGAGAAACCAAGGCAAGAAGCAGGGAATGCTGCAGAGTTGGTGTGGGGTTGGTTACATGAAGTCACCATGAACATGTCACTTATGTAACGTGTATATGCTTAGACCAGAGGGCACTTGACATACTAGCCCCCTTTTTGTATAGGAAATTGTCTTCCAAATTTAGCAGCTTAACCCAAACCAGAAAATGAGTATCCAAAGTTTCCTGTGGTAGTAAATCCAGAGTAAATTAGCTGAGCAGTTCTGTTCTAGGTTGGTTCTTGAGGTTGTATCCAGGAATGCAGCCAACTAATGGCTCGACTGGGGCTGGAAAGGGCACTTTCAAGATGGCTCCCCTTGCTGGAGGCATGCTGGTGCAAGGATTTGTGGGAAGCCTGGGTTCCCAGTCTTCCCAGTTGGACCTCTCTACAGGGCTGCTGGAGTATGGATGTCACAGTTGCAGCTTCTTCTGTATTACTATGAGGCAAGGGGAGCTGAAGTGTGGGTCCACAGATGTGAATGGAGGTATGGACATGGAAGGAGGAGGCCTCAGAAGTCACACAGCGTTCTTGCTGTAGTCTGTTCCTTAGAAACAAGTCCTGAACTCTGGCCTGCCCTCCAGAATAGGCTGTTAAAGTCATTCCTATAGTGAGAAGCACCACAGAGTTTGTTGATGTAGGACCATCACCCATGACCAGTGGAGTCTCAGCTTAGCCTGTTATCTCTTTAGGCATCCCGATTACTACATCTTCTGCTTCTGGATCTTTTCTGTGTCTAGAACATCCTGATGGGTTTTCAACCTTGGGAGACTGTGCTTCTCTGGGAAGACTTTTAAGCCTGTCAGAGGATTCTGAGGGAAACATCTTTAAGAGCAGCCTTTCTTTTCCTGATATTGATTCTTTCCCACAGCATAACTTCTAAGTCACTCTCTTGACTTTGATCAGTCAAACGACTCTTCCGAAAGGCTTGAGGCAGGAGGGAGTGTAGCAGATGAAAACTCTATTCTGCTGTAGACTCTATGCCGTCATTTGCATTAAGAGCAGAGGTTTGACTTAGTACCAGGGAGGAAGGAGCCCCCTTGAGTGTATGCAGATCTCCTCAGAGCACATACTGTAGACTCCCTGCTAGAGGAATAGACATACTTTGCCACAAATTTTATTACATGCCTGTTCCATAAGCCAAGAGGACCACTTAACAGCCTCAGACTCTCGGGGGCTTCGTGTGTTTCAATTATTTCCTGTTCATGTTTCATAGCTGGGGCTCTGCTTGATGTAGTCGTCACTCTACATCAAGCAGAGCCATGTGCTCATGGAGCTGTCCCCATCCAGAGCAAGCAGGTGCTGAAACAGACTTGAGGATGATCTTGTAAGTGTGTGATGGAGTGCTTTAGCCTGGACAAGGTGCATATTAGCTTTCCTCATACTCACTGGGCAGAGTACTTGATTATCTTGTGTCTACAAGGTGGAACACTCAAAATAGTCTCTTTAACACTCATGGATCCTGCATTTACTAGGTGCAGACACTCTTCCAGCCTTTGAGGATTTACCAGAAAATGATACACACTCAAGTTTATAACTTTGGGAATAAAGCAGGACCCAGTAAATAGTGGAGATGGAGGTGGGGGTGGAAGGAGTTTCTATACTGAACATATTTTCCTGTCGATCAGAGTAGGTGGTCTACTCTGTGTTCTCTTCCACAGTGAAAATGTTGAGACTCAGGTCTATGTTTGGAAGTATGTGTGTACATGAGTGTGTGTATTCATGTGTGGGGTGCATTGTGTGAATGTGTATATGGATGAGAGACATCAAACTTAGATCTGGTTCCTCAAAGGCATCCTCTCTCTTTTTGAGACAGGGTCAATTTATTGCCCTGGAGTTCACTTCAGTCTAAAGCTTCTGGCCAGCAAGCCTGAGTGGTCACCCCAACCCAGTAACACCTTTACAAACATTCTACACTCCAGAATTATACCCTTGTCTGGGTATGGAACACAGGTTCACATGCCTGTGTGGTAAGCACTTTCCTGAGGAAGACATCTTGCCATCCTACCTTCTGGGCTTTGCTTTTGCTGAATATTTTTGTTGTTCATATTTCTTTTATCTAACTTCTTTGACCTTTTTGTTTCAAACTTGACTAAATAACATTGTTGTTGATTAAATTTTGACCATGAGGTATTGTGACTGCTTAAGATTTTGAGTTATAAAAATCCTTAAAAGGTTTCAGGTGGAGTACTTCCCTCTTGGAGAGCAGTTACTGAAGCCTTGAATTATTGATGCCTTCATTGTCATCTTCTATAGATCTCTTTCTTTTTCTTTAATTAGCCACAATGCCTTATTAACAAATGAAAAATGCCACCACTTAATTGTGTTCGTGAGATTTGTGTAATAACCTTTCTAAGTTTCAGAAATAATCCTCAAGGTTGACTTTTCTGACTTTTTCTCTGTTCTCATTCACTGGGGAAGAAAGGACACATATTTACATATGGTGCAATTACTTCACATTTTAGTGAAATGTCATTTATGTAACATGGATGTAAAATTATCTCTTACTTTCAGATAGATAACACTGGCTTTTTTAGTTCCATCCTGCTTCAGCTGTGTGTGTGTGTGTGTGTGTGTGTGTGTGTGTGTGTGTGGTGGGCACGGGCAGTCAGTTTTGATTATTTTCCTTGACCACTGGGGCAGAGATTCTTCTGGGAGAGGAAGAGGAGACGAGTGAGACAGTGCTTCTAAACAAAGGAACAGTAGTGGGTGACAGAGGACTGGGCCTCTCCCAAGCTCCACACTAAAGGAAGTTTGAAAGCCAGTGGTTTCATTTCCTGTGGGAAGGGTCACTGTAAGTTCCTTTCAGCCTTTTCTTTCTGCCTCCACAGTATATTGCTTTGCTTCTTGGGGAATCTGTTATCTGTGTGTTCTGCATGTTGGGGAAGCAGATGAGAGATCAGGCCTAAGACTAGGTAATGATTAAGGTTAGGCGTTGACTAGGTTATGGTATTGCAGTTTTTTATACCCTGTTTTTTTCCCATTATCACCGCCATTTTTGGAAGTTCTGCTCTCTGCAGGTAACATCTGTGGATGTGGGGCTCTTTGTCTTCTGGGACCTGCTGTCATGTAACTACTGTGAAGAATTTGGGGATTTCTTGGTATTAAGAAGTTGAAGGTTATACTGGTGAATTCATCCAATTGTCTGTCTGCTTACTACCAGGAAATTATGAAGATCCACCAGGAGCCTTAGCTGGCTGTCTATGAGTAGGTGTGCCTTTTGGCCTAAGGTACAGGGCTCTGGCCATACATGAACACTTGAGAAGAAAGCATTAAAACAGTGGTTCTCAACCTGTGGGTCACTACCCTTTTTGGGGGGGTGGGGGTGGTGTCACATATCAAATATCTTGTATATCAGGTATTTACATCATAGTTCATAACAGTAGCAAAATTACAGTTATCAAATAGCAAAAATGAAGTAAGTTTACAGCTGGGGGTCACCATAACATGAGGAACAGTATTAAACGGTCGTAGCATTAGGAAGATTGAGAACCACTCCATTAGAGGTGGATGTCAACCCTAAAGAGCAACAGACAGGAGGGGAAGGCAGTGGAATGCGCAAGACCACCAGGAGAGCTGGGGAGCATTTCCTGGCTCAGCACCTTAGGTGGTGACTGACAGAGATTTACATAGTGCAGGACTCCATCCTGTCACAGGCCTGCTTCAGCGCGCATTCCTCGCGGTGGAATGCAGAAATGCACATGGCAGATAACTCCTCCACTTTGGCGCTTCCTCTGAACATCATCTTCCCGGTGTCGGTCTTTGCCCACAGGCCTGCTGCAGACACCCATTCCTCTCTCCTGTGAGTCGGTGGTGCTCAGGTGCTGGGATGGCCCCAGCATGAATGGGATGGGGGCAGTGTGGGAGAGGCAGGAGTCAGCAGCTACAGATGCTCGAAACTTTGATACCTTTGTTAAATCATTTAAGCTCCCTGATGAAAATACTTTATGTCAGAGGTTTTAAAACTTGAGTGAGCTGACCAGCAGGCAGAGAGTAGTTGGAATGGTACCTAGTCTGGTTGGGGGAGGGCCAGGCATTCAGACCAGACTTCATAGGGCACTTCCTAGTTACCTAGCTACTTTAAAAACAACAACAACATCAACAACAACAACAACAACAACAACAGCAACAAACTCATTCTTGTGTCTGGGCCTGGTAATCACCAGGTGTGGTCTGGAAACTACACCTTCCTGTATAGCCCAGTCCCTTCTGCCTCTTATGTCTATTCGGTCATCTCCACCCACCCCAACTCCATCAGAGCAATCACCTCTAACCACCAGGATCCAAATGTCTTCACTCTGACCCATTTTCTCCATCCTTCTTTATAGCCAGTATCACTATGTGAAGATAGAAATTGTGTGTTAGCCACCGCACTCTACCTTATCCAACCTTTTGGGGGGGGGCATAGTCAGTGCCTGGTGAATTTAGTAAATGAGCCAGGCACCTATAAACTTGTTCGATAAAGGTCTGGACAGTTAATATTTTAAGTCTTGTGGGCTGTCACACACTCAAATTCACTTCCATACATTGAGTTTATAAGATGTAAGTACCAGTGGTCCATCAACGTTTTATTCGGTGCATGGGCTGTTCTTTGTCAATGTCTGAAATAGCATTAATGGTGAAGGTCGGGAATAGATGTTAATGGTTCTGGTGGCTTAAGCAAGGTTACACCTAGGCTCCTCAGCAATGGGAAGGATAGCTTTAGCTTATAGAGAAATGTGGAACTGGAAGCCAAAGAAGTCCATGATGCTGGTGAGAAGGCACCCTGGCTTCTGAGATCCCTGACACTGTGCATGTAGTACAGGAGTGTGCATCCCCACAGGTGTGACCTCATCAATAAGACCCGTGCTTGCCATGGAATGAGTTAGTTTTTGTTAATTTTTAAATAAGGACCTGACAGAGAAATCCATTGCTTAAAAACCTCATATAAGTAGAAAAAAAATAGAACTGATCCATTGTAAATTCAGCTTCTTAAAATTACTTTAAATCAGCTCATTATAATTGCACATCTGTTTACATTGTAGCATTGCAGTGTATGTATGTATACAGTGTGTAAGGATCAGGTCAGGGCAAATGGCACAGCCGTTGCCTCAAACAGTCATCTTTGTGTGGAAAGCAGTTGAATTCCTCTACTGGGTAATTAAAAACATAAAGTTAAATATATTGATTACAAGCAACGTAAATGAACATTAGAAATTGTCCCACCCGTCTAGCTCCATTCATTAGCCACCCTCTGTCCATTTTCCCACCATCCCCACCCCCATTCCACCACAGAGCACTAGATTTGTTGAAAAGAACACTTCTGTGTCTGCAGAGTGGAGTTCTGTGCTCGAAGGCAGATTTGAAGTTCAAACCTGCAACTTTCTCTGAGCATGCCTTTTGATTCATCCTTCAGATATACAGGAGATCAGGGCAGAAGCCTCTCACCAGCAAGATGTGAGCAGGAAGGGAAATTCAGAGCCAGGGCATGGAAGACGGAGCTAGGTCAGAGGCTGGGTGTAAAGTGGCTTTGTGGCTCATCCACTTGAGTCTATTTTCAGACTCTGTCAGATGTCCATGTGTTCACACTTTCCAAGGTATGAACTGGTTGACACTGCAGCTTGTCAGCTTTTTCCTGAGGTTCTTGTGCCCTGATGCTGTTTTGCTTTTGTTTCTTAGGAGGAAGGGAAATTGGATTCTCTTTTATTGGATAAAATTGAGTGTGATTTTAAATAATAGATCCAGACTTATTGTTTGTGTTAGGTGTGTATGTGGGGGTGGTGGTGGTGGTGTGGGTGTGGTGGAGGGGAATTATGATAAAACCCTCCAAGCTCGTTAGCTCTTTCCTAGCAACCCTGTTGGTCTTATTTATGCTACTCTACCTGGTCCTTAGGGACTTCTTGGAAGGCCCCAGAGACCCTTGACAGTGAATTGTTTGCTGCTTTGACCACCCTGTGGCTCTGGTGAATACTTCCTTTTGTGTGATTAAGAGCCTGTACCCAAGGCAAAAAGGAAAAAAAAAGTCATTTCCTGGCCTGATTTTTCATGTGGGTGCTGAAGACATTTGAATCTATCCCATGCTTTTGCCGCCTGGAGACATTTTCTTCCTTGTAGACCCAGCATCAGTCTTGTGCAGAGAAGAAATGTGAGTGAGTTCGCTTCTCGGTTGATGAACAAAGCAGGATTTCAGGGTCCAGTGAAACCTCTCCCAGGCTCCTCACCCCAATGAAGAGTATGAAGATACACAGAGCTGCGTTCATCTTCTCTGGTGTCAACCAAGCCATTTCTCCTTTTCTCTTCCCCTCCCTTTGCATGCCTTTCTGTCACGCGCTACTTTGTGATCCCCCAGTTCATGTTAGCCTGAGTCTTAGGGATTGGGAATCCAAGTGGTGAAGCGTGATTTGGGGTTCAACCCTAAGATGCTATGAACTACACATGGGAAAGCTAGATATCAGCCGAGTTCTGTAGCAAACCCTAAGTACAGGGCATAGCTTTAGTAGAGGCAAGGCAGACACATGGCACTACATAGGCCATGGAAGCAGGATGGGGATCTGCCATCTTGGTGGGACAGGTTCCCAGCTGTGACTGCATTTCAGAGGCAAGAAAAGACAGCACAGGACCCTGTAACCCAAGTGCTGGGAACATAGGACAGGAAGAGTGGTAATAAAGGAGCAGAGACTGCTGTCCAGGAAACAAGGTAGATGGCAGGTGGGAACCTGGTCTGGTGAAATTAGATAAGGGGCGGACTTTGTGCTAAGCTGAGCACCTGATGACTCAAGGCCTTGGGATTTTAAAAATTCCTATTTTTAAGTTATTTTAAAATTATTATTATAGATATTAATTTCTAATTATAATTGTCTTAGTTTCTTTTCTTGTTGCTGTGATAAAATACTGTGACAAAAGCAACTTGTGGGGGGTAAGGGCCTATTTGTAGTAAGAGGTTATAGTTCATTTTTTTGCAGGAGAACTCACAGTGGCTGACCCTTAAGGGTGCAGACCACCACGAGTCTACAATCACGAAGCAGAAGTAGAGAGTAACGCTTGTGCTCAGCACTGTCTCTCCTGTTCATCCAGTCCAGGACTCAGCCCATGAAGTTATGCCACCCCAGTGGGTAGACCTTCTTACCTCAGAGTAGTCAAGAGAATCTATTGCAGACATGCCTAGGAGGCTCGCCTTCCAGATAACTGTGGATTGTGTCATGTTGACAAAATTAGCCATCACGATCACAAATTTATTAAATCTGCTGATAATAGCTATGTATTAATGTTACTTTTATGTATTATTTTAGCTCAGAGAGAAGCTGAGTTTTTGGTTCTATCACAGACAACCAAGAGAGGAAGGTGAGAGACTCTGGGGGACCTGCAGACTGGGAACACATGGGACGTTTGCCATGTTTCCTGAATTCTTTTTACTGATCGTTCTCTTTCTGCCTTCATCCCCAGTTCTTTCTTTATCTTTCTTCTACTGTCCTATCAGACCCTCTGATTAGTTTCCTTCCGTTAAGGAGAAAGAGAGCTGGTAAAGGCAGGCAGTCCTGTGTCCCGGCACCCTCCGTCCCTGGAGCCATTTGTTCACTGTTACATTTGGTGCATTTTTAGTGATCGTCTCTCTTTCTCAAGTATGTTTGTTTCAGCCTGATGATGTTCCTGGGCTCCTGGGTACTTGTCACTCATGGTTCTAAAAAACATTCATTTTGCATTTTGGGTCAGAGTTCAGTCTTCAACTCTGTCCACTGCTGATTTACCTCTGAAGCCTGTTTCCTCTTAATGTAAAATTAGAAAATAAATATTTATTTATAGGTTTGTTTAAAAAATGGTTGCTAGTTTTATGAGAGGAATTGAATCACCCCACCAAAATACATAGATAAATAAATAAATAAAATTTCTATAAAGTTTCCTTTTAGTTTTTTGGATATTATAAAAGAAAAGTTCTGACAAAAAGGACAAGCCTAAGAAGGATGGGAAGATTGGGAAAGAACCAGCATCTAATTGTCTTTTACACTCGGGGTCAATACTGATCCCCCAAGAATCCCCTGAGGAGGATACAGTTATCTTTATTTTACAGATGAAATTAAAAACCACTTTGCTTTTAGAATGGAAAGGTTGCCCATCGGTTAAGAGCACTTGCCACTCTTCCAGAGACCTGAGTTCAGTTCTCCCACCCACAGTGAGTGACTTACTGTAAATACCTGGAACTCCAGCTCCAGGGGATCCAGTGCCCTCTTGTGGCTTACACACACACACACACACACACACACACACACACACACACACACAAATAAGGGAGTCCTTTAAGATGTGTTTCATGCCTGACACTTGACCAAGAGCACTGCCCTGTTCCTTGTCATTTTCCTGATTCCTTCAGGAAGAGGATGTAGTATGTTGGCAGCTCCCAAGGACCTGGCCCCAGTGGAGCAATCAATGGCTAAAGAAAGATAGAAATTAGGAAAGAAACTGCAAGGCAGAGTTAACCCTAGCGTGTCTTTAGATACTACTCCATGTCCCTCCCTGGTCTAGCTTCCAAGTTGCTGACCATAATCTAGTTGAGCAGTTGTGAGCAAAGGCCATGGGTAATGCCACATTGCTTTGACAACACAATAAGGAAACTTAATTAATCAGCTGCCAGGCCATCACTGCACTTAAAGCCATATAGTCCTGAATAGCTCCCTCGGCATCTACTGTGTGGTTTTGTGGTAGTGGTTTTGTTTGTGGATACTATCCTTTTGTTTAACGTCGTTAGATCTTAGCCATTGTCTATCTATAATAGGCAATTGGACCATTGTTTTGAGGACAACTTTGGAGTGACAGGCTGTACCTAGTTTGGAAATCACTTAAGTTGATTTTAACTGCATGCTGGGTGTGTTGAGGCTTCAGGAGGCAAAGTACGCAAGGATGTGCAGCAGGGTCTACATTAAGTTAGGTCTAGACTCTGGTCTGATGCATACTCCAACTTACTCTGTATCTTTTGTGGGCCTTGGCCTTCCAGTAATCTCAGAGAATTGGATTCTATCTATACATTCTTTTTGGCTGTTCCACACTAATAATATATTGTGATTTTTGAATGCTGAGCTAGGAAACCCACCTGATAGGCCACTGCCTGGGGCTTAGTTGGATCATTTGGACTTGTTGACAGCAGAATTTCAGCATCTGACTTTCTCCGGGAGTATTCCCAGTTGACTCAACAGATTTATGTGCTTTCTCTGTCAGGGAGAGGGTTTGAGACCATGGAAGTAAATGGGCTTTGGAGTTAGGGACCCTGGACTTGGTCCACAAGGTTACTGCTTAGTGAGCTGAAGAGGTTGAATCCTTGTGTATCTGTTCCCCCATTTGGCAAGTTAGAAATATTATTATTACAGCCTAACCCTGAGAAGGGGGGAGCGGGTATATACTGAAAGCTTCTGTGATACATGTGAGACTTTTCCATTCTGCTTTAAACTGAAGGAGAATAAGCCAGGGGAAGTGTTCTCTTTCCCTGCTTGTTAACCAGGGTCAGACTTTTTAGTTATATTGCTGTTGGGGACAGGATGGTATCGAGGGACTTGAACGACTTTAGATAAGTAAACAACCACAGGCATAGATTAGATCCCTAAATAAAGGTCAGGGAAACATCCAGAATATTAAGACGGCAGGAAAAAACCAGGTGATCCATATATGCAAAGTCAAATTGTATATTTCCTGTGTTTCCCCCAGTGTCATTGTTCCTGAAGCACACTTTGAGTAACAGTTAATATTCTGAAAGGTATATGGGTAAATGCCATGCTTTAAGGCTGTCGGATAATGTTAGCTCTGTTTTTCTTATTTTTCAATGATTGAACTTGATGCTTAATGTTCATGTCACACTCGGTTGCAATTAAATGTCCACCGCGTCGTACCCTTTCTTGGGCTATGGCCATGATTTCTTGCTGGTGGTTGCTGAGTATGTGTTTGTGAAGATGCTCATGAGCAAAGGAATTGACCTTCTAGACACTGATAGGCAAGTGAGGTAACGTTATCAAAGTGTTAATTTGCATATTTCACTCAGAAGGGAGGAAAGGAAAATCAATGTTCTTAAGCAGTGAGCCTTGTGGTACAGCTCTGTTCAGGTGAATGCCATTATAGTTTGATCCAACACATTTCAGGACATTTTTAAAACTTATTTCATATTTCCGATTATGTTCGTGATCCCAGGAATTAATTATGAAATCAAAGAAGTCAGGCATAGGGGTACATGCCTGTAATCCTGGTATTTGGGAGATGAGGCAAGTGAATCTCAAATTTCTGGACATTTTCCTTCTGACAGATATCAAAGATAGAAAATGATGTTATCGAGTGCCCTTAACGGTGTAAATATATTCTATTGATGCGTTATTCATCCATTCATTGAGAAAGTGATCACAATAAACAGTTAAATCATTTGAGTAAGTTAGGGCTGGGGGAGTTGTTGACTCACCAGACCTTGTAAACATGAACAGTTTTGCTGACTCTTTTCTTTTTTTCCATTTTCTTTCTGTTCTCAAAAGTTTTTTCAGATAGGTCTTTTAGTACAGACTGGCCTCACCTACTGGGTAGCAGCTGGCCTTACACTTCTGCCTCTGCCTCTACCTCCAGAGTGCTGGGATTACAGGCATGTGTTACTACAGCCAACTTGTTCTCACAAGGTGACCAATACAACACATAAGTCAGTAGGGGGAATAATGTGAAAACAGATGAAGATAAACGGGAATAAAGCCAGCACAGAGCCAGGGACCTCAACGGTGGCATCTTCACATATAGGTCCAATAAGTCTTTGTTACTGGGGCAGCCCAGTACTTGGCAAGTTACATTTAGAAGCATCTCTGGGCTCAGATACTACATTTCCCATTTCCCCCAAGTTGTGAGGTCCAAGAGTATTGCCTCTGTCTAGTGTGTGTGTGTGTGTGTGTGTGTGTGTGTGTGTGTGTGTGTGAGAGAGAGAAAGAGAGAGAGAATGTATGTGTTTATGTGTGTGTGTGTTTATGTGTGTATGTGAGACCAAGTATGCATGTGTGGATATATGTTTATTTGTGTGCATGAGAGGGAGGGAGTGGATATGTGTGTGTGTGTGAGCGTGTGTGTGTGTGTGTGTGTGTGTGAATGTGTATGTGAGTGTGTGTATAAAAATCTCCACAAATCCCACTTTAGAAGATAAAATGAAGTCTGTCTGCATGAAGTAATGATTGGAGATGGGACACATTGCACTTCCTGGTAAGGAGTCAGAGGCTTGGCTGAAGGTGTCTAGAGAAACATTACTAGATACGTAGTTCCCAAGGGAAGGCACACCCATAGCCCAGCAGCCACAACATTGGTTCTAGTGCTGAGTGAGGCCTGGAAACATCTTTCCAGTGTCCCTCTCCAGGCTTGAATGTACCTCCTAGTGAGTCTGTATTGTTTACTGTTTGTCAGCTTACTCCTGTGCTGCTTGACAAGCTGCATACAGATGTGCACATCTGTATTAATCCTAGTAATCAGGAAGCCGGGACAGGTGGGTCTTAGATTTGAGGCCAACCTAGCATAGATACTGTTTCAAAGAAGAAAACAGTAATAGCAAAAAACTTACTAAATAAATATTTATAAATAGAGATGAGTGTTGGTCAGGGCCCCGCAGTGTGCATTCCTCCCTTGCACCCTATGGATCTGAACAGCTAGATTTGTAGGGATGTTGCTTACAGCATCATTAAGTGGAAGCCTATGTTCTGGGGGGATGTAATCCAGAATGATTGTCAGCAAAATCAATTAGCAGACCCAGTGCAGTATGGTTGGGACTGTCACTCTCTTGGTGGCCTGGCAGGTCAATACTTAGATATTAGGAAGCAGTAAGGGCACATAGCTTATTCTTTAGGCAGTGCCATGAATAAGAAGTGTTTTCTTACATACTCTTGAGCAGGGCAGAGCAGAGGTGTGAGTCTGAGCCATGTGCATTGCCAGTCAGCTGGCTAGGAGACAGAACAGCTGAGCTGAGCCCTGGAAGACAGTGCCAGAATGAGCACCAGTGTTTTAGGCTGAGGATAGCTTGGATGTACCAGCTCCTCTCATGCCTCAGCTACTTGTCCTCACCACCTGAGATCTAGTCTTCAGACGGAAGTAGCTTATCTGGGACATGGCCTTAGAATTCTGTCCCTGAGCATTTGGAATGGATTCAAAACTCCTTCCAACATGGCTGACGACACGCACAAGGGCAAGAAAATGGGACTTCTCATGAATCAAGCATTCTGTGCCCTGGCCTGTTCACTCTCAAGCTATACAAACAACCAAACCAAAAACCAAACTAAAATAAACAAAAACAAAAACAAAACCTGAAAACAAACAAACAACAAAGTCCTGGGTAACGTTATAGCAGGCTTAATCTCCATGTAGAAATGTTCACCTGGGTGATGGAAGAGGTGACTTTATAAAATGGACTGTAGCTACAGCAAGCACAAGTGGTACCCTTTCTATTTTACCAGATGTTCAGGCGTGAACATGCTTGAAATCTGATAATCCTTACATCTAATTGGGGGCTAAGTACGATTGTTACTACTGTTCTGTGGGTGACGAACGGATGTATCAAGAGTTAAATACTTTAATAGAGACACTGATGTGCCAGCTCTGGTCTGAGCATCTAACTATGGTGACAATTCTGCAATGACTGTCATAGCCACAGGAGGCTACTCTCAATTTTTTAAAACTTTGGCTTAAAAGTAAAATCTAATTTATTTATTTATTTATTTAATATTTTAAATTTTTTTTTTTTTGGTTTTTTGAGACAGAGTTTCTCTGTGTAGCCCTGGCTGTCCTGGAACTCACTCTGTAGACCAGACTGGCCTCGAACTCAGAAATCCACCTGCCTCTGCCTCCTGAGTGCTGGAATGAAGGCATGCACCACCTCTGCCCGGCTGTAAAATCTAATTTTAAAATACAGTAAAGTCATCTAGGTTGCCTATTTGATTGTTTATTGGGTGGCAAGGAAGAGAAAGAGAAAGAACAAGTACTCGATGAGCGTTATAAGCAAGGTTCGGGCCGTTTTGTGATTCAGATACTTTTGTATCTTTGGCTTTGGTCTTTTAGAATATTTAATACCAGGAAATTAGAGCAACTGAGCAATATTTTCATAACCTACATTCCTAGTCAATCGTTTTCTCTGTTTTAAGCACACACAAAAAAAGGGCTTTAGCAGTGGTTCCATTATTAATGCAGATGACATTGGTGATCCCTTTGAACTCATGAACTTTGGCCTTAGGGCACATGCATTCTGGATGGGTCTTTAACATGCATGTGTCACATCTTGGGAATGAATGCAGAATTACAGAAAAGAGGAATGGAGCAGGGAGAGATTGGATTGATGGACACAAGCGAATGTGCCAGTAGGGATAGAGTTAAAAGGTCAAATAATTCATTATTTAGGAATCACCTTCAGAGATAGCCCTGTTCAAAAATTAGCATATCGGCTTAGTATATATAAAAGACTCTTATAAAGGATACCATTTGATATGACCTGAGGCTCTCCCCATACATGAAATGCTCATTTTTGTCAAAATACCAGAGCCACCTTGTAGCATTTCACCTTGATTACATTTGATGTGATATCTTATTCAACAATAAAAGCTCTTTATGGCATGTGTTCTCTATTTTTACTATTATATTTTAACTAAATTCTTACACATATCAGACATTAGCAACTAATCTGTCCACACTAAAAATATTTCTTTCTTTTCTCTCTCTTTTTTTTTTAATATGCCCTATTGTAAGGATGAGGCAGAAGAAAAAATACTTGCAGAATTTCTTGTTACTCACACCCTAGCCAAGGAAGAATGACCATAAACAAACATAAAGGATCTCATGTGTGCTGTGGCAACAGATGCTATGAAGAAGAGAGAGGGAAAAGACCTAAGTGAGGAGTATGGTATTTTATACATTAGCACCAAAGCCTCCCGGGAGACTGCCCCTCGAACAGAGCCCTGGACATGGAGGAGGCAAGCTAGCTAAGAGTGTCTCCCAGAAAGGAAAAATGCACAGGAAGATGTTTGCAGCCATTGCAGATCTGCAGAAGAAGAGTGTTGATTTTGTGAGGCAGGTGGTAGGGCCTGGCAGGCCAGCGTGCAGACCCCAAGTTGTTCTGAGCGAAGGAGAGTCTGGGAAAGGACTCTGGAAGACCAGCGGGGGCATCTGGCATATGCTTTAAAAGGGACGCTGGCTACTCTCCCGCTATCAGTGAGAAGGCAGAAGGAACCTTTGGGAGATTGTTAACGGAGAGGTTAGTATGTCAGGGACAAGGTGGTAGCAGGAGAAATGGCGAAGTGAATGGGTTTGCAGCTGTATTGTGAAGGATGAGTTTGCAGACAGACTGTTGGAGTTAGGACTGCTTATAAAGCTTGTGTGCTGATTAGCCAGGATAAGTGAGTTTCTGTCTGTACTGTCTGAGCCGTCACTCTGTCTCTTTGTGAGATCCTTGTAAACACCTAGAAACTGTGAATGGAAGAATGGATGTGCTTGGGCAGCTCAGGGTCTGAAGGTCAAGTGGGGGAATGCAGTTAAGCCGGAATCCCGTGTTTGTCAATGGTGAAAGTGTGCACTATGGAAGTAGGAAGATTGGCCCCATGGCAGGGGAACTCAACCCAGGAAAATGTGCCTGTGGTTCACACCCACAGATGCGGGAGTGATGGGAAAAGCCGAGGGACGGAAGATTAGATGCTCTCATAAATGCCTTGACCCACTTGTGTTCATCTTCATTGAAGGCAGGAGCCACATGGAACCGTGATGCATTCTGTTCTTCTTAGCCTTTTGCCAGACAGCAGTAAAAGAAAATTACAGAAAACGTAGATGTCAGACTACGACATGAATTGTGTGTGATGAGCAGTCACGGGACCCATGGTTTTGTGAACTTTCCAACTATACCAGATTTCTCTTGGCCATGCCACTTTGGTTCCCTAAGATGCTTTTGTAGCTCCTGTGACAGGCTTCTAGCAAGAGCAATTGTCTCTCTGTGACATGGAGGAACATGCTACACCTCTGTATGAATTCTTTATTTAATAATGTGCAAATGGACCTTTGCTCAGTGTTCTATGGCTCTTCTTTGAAGTAAAGGACTTTGTGAAGACCAACGTAGGGAATTTTGAGGAAGTCCGGTCACCAGAAATCAGGATTGATTGGTGGATAGAGAGATGTCTCTTCAGATGACCTCTTCAGTACAATGTGTTTATGGCTAGCAGCATGCTAGGTGACAAAGGAGTGGGGTTAGGCTCTGATTAGCCTGCAGTCTGCTGAAGGAGAGACCCTGGAAGTGCCTCTGCCAGTGGCCTTGGACCTCGTGAGAGTTTCAGGACATCCTGTCTTTAGTTAAACTGGTAGATCACCATCATTGGGGTATAGGGAAGGTAGAAAAGATTCAGTGGAACTCAGGTAAATGGCGATGTTTGAAACCACGAGTCTGATATGTACAGTGCGATGAAGTGTTTTTTTAAGAGATCGTGGGTATTGGAATCCTTGCAAAAAAAAAAAATGGAAAATAAAGTGCCAGGCTGCAGTAGGCCATTTTGAAACGCTTTGATTAATTACTATAGAAAGACTAAAGCCACTGACAATGCAGAAAATCTGGAAAAATGATATGTTTAGAGAGAACCCCGTTGGGAGTGTGAATTGATAGAGGAAGGAAATGGGATCTTGGAGTGCTGCTCTGTTCATAGGCTTTCCTCCTGGTTTTGAGACATTTCAGCCTTCACCGTTCACTGCTTCAATCTTCCCAGGTTTAAAATAGTAGTCTTCTCTTGAGGCTATGGTACTGATGGGAAAAAAAAACAAAACCAAAAACAAGACAAAGCAAAAAAGCCCAGCCGATGGACTATTGGCTCATGCCTTCATTTCTGTGATGGAGAAGGGGCTTGAGTTTTGTTTTGTTTTGTTTTTGCTTTTTCACCCACATTTTCTCTTTAATTTTCTTCTCTTTCACATATGTCCCATATTGTTTGTGACTGTTGAAAATATATAAGGAGATCACATAATTCCTGCTTAGGAAGGCCTCCTTTTTTCTTCCACTTTTCCACCCTCTGTTGATTTGTGATATAACACTCTTCCCCAGAGTAATTAATTGCAATTCTGCAAGCCAATGAAAAACAGGCAGCAGAAGCTGATGGACCTTAAACAATAAATATTTGTATTTTATGCAGCTGCCACTAGTAATTAAGAGCAAATAACTAAGTAGAATGGACCCGAACCGGCTCAATTGCTTTGAAGGGGTGGCCACTAATTCTTTGTACATTTATTAGCAGGAGCAGGCTTGGAAGAGTTTGCTGAATGTCTATGGTACATTGCCACCTTGTGGCCACAGTTTTCTTAGTCATGGAAAAAGAGCAACTTAGTAATATTAAGTCTACAGGAATGAGCCTATTTTGTAGTTTCCTCAGCTTTTTCCATATGGCCTTAATTCAAAAGTCTGGCGATATTGTGTGAGAACATATAGATTATAGAATAGAGGCATTTGAGAGACTATATTCTTAGAAGAGGCATGCTAAAGTATTAACAAGGAAAGGTCTGTAGCTGATACTGGGGGTGGGGTGCACATGCATGGATATGGGGGGGGGGGGCTGGCGAGTGAAAGCCATGTCTGCCCTGGCAATAGACAAAGGGTGTTTATTCTCTCCCTCATTCCATCTTATGCTTTCATAGTCACAGGTTTACTTCTGAAAAATTTCAATGCAATAACAACAACACTAAATTGGCAGCTTAAAAAAAGATACATGGGTAAGTGGTACCAACAATAGGGAACCAATACTCTCTGTTTTGTTTGATGGTCTGACTGCAGATGAGTTCTGCATTTCCTAGTCTCTCATACATAACTCTTCAGGTACTTCATTGTCTATAGGATTTAAGGGTAAAACTTCTAAGGCTGGACAGGAGTCTCTCCTTGGAGGCTCCCTAAGCGGACATCTATGTCATGAACAGCAGCTGGCTGACATCTTCAGATGACTACACCCCTTCCTTTGAAAGGGCTGTTTCTTTGAAAGGTGCCCTCTGGAGTCCCTTCCCCTCCTGACTTGGCTTTGATCCTGGAGTGGATGGACTACTCATTCTTCATGGTCCTCTCACTAAAAAAACAGCCAGCAATGAGATGCAGTAAAGACCCGCGTGCCTGGGAGTCGGAGATGGTTCTTTTTAAGAAGTGCCTGACATCCATTGCATGTTGCTAATGAACACAGTTGAGGTTGGGAGAACATTCACATCTGAACCAATGAAGGTTCATTCTCAACTATCTAGGGAGAGGATGCCCACCACCAGGCAGCAGTTTCTTTTTGAGGCGATTTTGAATATGCTGTAGCATGTGGACAGACAAATGGATGACTTTGGTTTTTACTTTCTTTCTCTTATAAGATCTACGATAGTCTTAAAAACAAATCAGATAAATATATCCAAGTTGCCACCTCTTTCCCATGATAGCCAAGCCAACTTTGGTATAAAAACCATCCTTAAAACAGAAGTTAGCTGTGTTGTCCAAGTATTTCCTACTTTTATTGTAGGAAGTTGCCCTTTTGTGTGACAAATGGAATTTTATTTTGGGGGCCTTTACTAGTGATAAGCACATATATATATATGCTCAGGACTATTTTTGTTAAGACTATTTCAGCATACACATAGGCATTTCAACTTGCAGGTGAACATGCAGAAGGTACAGCTCTCTTCTGGTCTTCTCATGAAAGTGGAGCAGATCTTGACATGAGTGCTTTGACCCAGGGGATTCTTTTGAAGAAAGCTGTCTTCTTGAAGTGACTTTGGTTTCTCTGATTCTTGTGACAGGCTTTCTTTTTAAGAGCTATAGAGTGATATAAGGATGTATTGATTTCCATTAAGGGCTGTAGTGCTTAGAAATTCCTCTCCTGTTCGTGTATGTGTGTGAGCAATATGTGAAATTTGATCTACTTTTATATAGCAATTTTTCAAAGTGGGGGGATCCACAGAAGAACATATTTTATATAGGGGTCCAGGCTACACATATGCATGTATAATTCACTCAGTATGAAACAATACCTTCTTTTTTGCTGTTTGTGTGTGTGTGTAGTTGTATGATGTGGAGTGTACATGTGTGTGTGTGTGGACACCACAGGTCAGCCTCAAGCATTATTCTTCAGGGGCTGCCCATCCTTTGGAAAGAGGTCTTTCATTGGTCTGGAACACTCCAGATAGGCTAGGTTAATTTGCCAGCAAACTCAGGTATTCAATTCAGCATTGGGATTACAAGCAGGTGCCACCATGCCAAGCATTTTATATGGATGCAGGGGTACAATTTTGGGTCCTCATGCTTTCATGGCAAACACTGTGGTGACCAAGCCTTCTTCCAAGCTCTTGTATGAGTCTAATAATAACTATTCTACTGAATGAAATATTGTGGTTATAATCTACTAAACTTAATCCTATGACCCGCTGCTCATGTGTTATGGCCTGCCCACAAAACCTGGTACTGGGATTTTTCAGTGAGCAATACTGAGTCTGAGATGGAAGGTACAAGAATAAAATTTAGAGCTCTCTAAACTAGTCAACTTAAAAATAGCACTGGAGGGAGTGTGTTTAGAGAAGGAGGTGCACGGAAGAGAGCCTGAGAACCAGTGTGCTGTGTCCCCCAGAAATGATGCCACTGTCCTTCTCTCTACAGCTTGACCACATACTGTCTCCGCCACCCATGCCATTTCGGAAATGCAGCAACCCAGATGTGGCCTGTGGCCTCGGAAAGTCACTGAAGTACAAGAGACAGCTTAGTGAGGATGGGAAGCAGCTGCGACGAGGGAGCCTGGGAGGAGCCCTCACCGGTGAGTCAGGGTGACATGGATCAGAAGAGGAACTGTTTGTCTTACAGGGTCCTGTCGAGCCTTGGAGTTCCCTGTGTTAAAGCCTGCCTGCAGATCCTTTTGGAAAGTGTTACTTAGTTCAGAAAGCAGTTTAAAGTAAGAACCTGAGCAGTAAAATGTATGGAATATAGCTCACATTCAATGACCTGGTCGTATTTGGAATATACACAACTGCATTTAGGAAAATGTGTATTTTGGTGTAACTACCAGCATGATCACAATGTAAAAATGTAGGTGGAGACAGACAATGAACCTTACGCACACAGACACACGTACAGAGACACAGAAGCCCACAGATATACACAGACAAAGACACACACATAGACACATACACTCAGAGACGCACACAGTCACCCACACACAGGCACACACAGTCCTTGTCCCAAGGTAACTGAACATCCACTTTCCCTGCAGACAAGATTAATCCTAAGTGTTTTAGGTTAACTGGGAAATACAGTCTGTGTTGTATCTGCTCTGTTACTCAGCATACCACTTTATTAATATGTATTATTATATCAATAGTAAGTGTTCATAAGAAACTGATGAGGTTCCCAAGTACAGCACTTTATACTACCAAGAACAGTAGGCGAACAAGGTACTTGGAGTGCCTCCTTACCAACCTGTAGTTTGGCCAGTCTTTGTGAATTTGCTCATTTCCGTTGTCCTAGATATTGTGGTTTTCTTTTGAGTTTTCTGTTAGCCTCTGTTACTCTAACAGGAGCCTAAGACAATCCAACTATAAAAAGAGAAGGTTTCTTTGGGCTTGCTGCTTTAGTAAGCTTGGTAGGCTTCACTGCTTTGGGACTGTGCAAATCAGCACCCCATGACTGGAAGCTCACAGTGGAGTAAGACTGATCATCTTATGATTGGGAAGTAGAGAGAGAGATAAGGAGCTGGTTCCCACAAGTCACTTCAAGAGCATGGCCCCAATGATCCCCTGAAAACCTCCTGCCAGACCCCACCTCTCTAAGCTTCACCGCTGCACAAAAAAAAAACACCGTACCAGATCCAGCCCTTTAACACTTGGATCCTTAGAAGTCATGTGTGACACAGACTGTAGCATATAGACATTGCAGAGCATGCTCTGTGCTTATTGGATGCTTATATATTTTCATTTGTGAGATATCTATCAAATCTTGCCCCTTGTAAAACTACAGAGTTACAGACATGTAACCTAATTGTTTAAGCACAGAGGCAAATAGTGTGTGTTAGTAATGAGTGAGCCAGTAAAGCTCCTGTCTGTCAGACTCTGTGGGGAGAGGAGAAGTGGGGGAGCCTTCGTAAGGGGAAGGAGCAGAGGGAATGGTTGGTAAGCTAGACAGCAAGAATGGATTGTTCTGTAACACAGTTGGATAACTGATTGGAAACAATTCCATTTTTAATAATTCCATTTTTAAACTGTGGGCGGGGAGGAACCTAGGATGTCCTCAGCATGAATGCTATGTGCTGGAGGTGAGACATTTGCCAGTGACCCTGATCTAGTCATTCTGTATTATTGAAAATAATTCAAGTTTTCAGCGCATGTGTTGAAAAGTATACCAGAGTTGGGCTGTGGCTCAGTGATAGACCACTTGTCTAAGCATTCATGGGCCTAGGTTTGAACCCAGTACCACAAAAAGAAAGAAAGCAAGAAAGGTGGAGAAGGAAATGAGGAAAAGCATATTTTAGTCTGTGGGTCTGTGTAGTTAGGGGTCCATTGAAAATAAAAATATCTATTAAAAAAAACCTAAAGTGGCAATGCAAGTGTCCCATCTAAAGCTGAAGCTCTTCAGTTTAAGACCCACAATAACTTCTAGCTATAGTTATACAAATATTTTATGTATTTGTTTATATTTAAAAGGTTTTATTTATCCTTGTAACTTTTACTCTAATTTTAAAAAAGATAAAGCCAAATAAGAATAAGTAAAAGCAAAAGACTTAGAAGAACTCCTGCCATTTCGCCTTTCATGCTAAACTAAACTATAATGCACTACAGATTTGATTTTTTTTCCTATTTCATCTTAGTGATTTTTTTCTCTAAACATAAATATTTTGGAGGAACATCGTTGGTTTTAAGCCCTAAAGGAAGTTTTGTCTATATATGACAGTCTCGTCTGCCAGTTCATAAATGGTCTGGAAAATACTTTGAATTATGTTTTTTTAAAAAAAAAAATAGAATTATGGGCTTTGGTTTTCTGGAAATGGAATTTCTAAGGAAATGGAAATACTGCTGCCACATGCTCAGTAAAGTTGGAGCAGTTGATCCAGAGAGGCACACTGCTGGAATGGAAGGAGGGTAATCCAGGCCCAGGGAAGGACAACCTCAAAAAAAAAAAAACAAAAACAAAAACAAAAAAACCCTGCAGCGCTAACATGGTGGTAAAGTGCCTGCCATGTCAGTGTGAGGTGCTAAGTTTGAATTCCACCTGTGTAAAAGCAGAGTGTGGTGGCATTCATCTGTGTTCCCAGTACCAAGGGAGGACAGTCCTGGGGACACTCTGCCCAGTCTGTCTAGCAGAATTGGGAAACTTCAGGTTCAGTGAGAATCCTCATCTCATAGGCAAAGGGCAAAATGGAAGATACACCTGTCAACTTCTGACCCCTTACATGTATACACATATACACCACACACATATATGTATATTTTCTTGCATGTATGCTTATATACATCCACATGATACATGCATATCATATATACACACATATGCGCGCGCACACACACACACACACACGCACACGCACACACACAGAGAGCTACACCCTCCATACATGGTGGTGCATGCATGTCATCAAAGCTCTTGGAGGTAGAGGCAAAAGGCAGGTTTTGAGTTTGAGACCAGCCTGGGCTACATATTGAGATCCTGTCTCAAAAAATAGAAAGGGTTGTTTTTCCCTGAGTTAGTAGCCAGTGCTTACACTTAGGGTTCTGCTGATGCTTCCCTACTGCCTGTTAGGACCGTTCTCACAGAACAGTCCATACAGTCCTGGAGTCTAACCCTTAACTGATAGGAAGGACAACGAAATCCTGATGGTTAAGATTCACCCTGTTTATTCATTTTAATTAGAAAGTTCATTTTAATTGAGTTGTTTTTGACAGCTGGGTAGTAACTGTTCTCACCTTTTTCTGTTTAAGTAGTTTATTAAAAAGCTTTGAAATGATAAAAAATCTTGCAGCTTATGACCTGGAGCATGGAATTTGGCCTTTAGCTTTATGAGAATGAATACTTGCACCTGGCTCCCATTTCTTCCTCTTAGCAGCTCTATTACATCTGTCCTACAGTTTGGATGCTGTGCAACCATTGTGGATGGTAAAATCTTAGGCGAGATAATTTTTTTTAAAAAAATGTTTAGTCATCGTTAAAAAAGCTTTAAACAACCATTGAACATAAGCGACATATTTTGGAAAATAGGTCTTTGGAAGTTGAGATATTGGGGGGTGGAGGAAAGCATTGGTAACTGGTCCTCTAGATAGTTTAGCTGAGGATTTAGTAAAGAAACATGTGGGAAGTGCTTAGCCCAGCAACGGGAAGCTGTTAGCATTATCTGTGGAGGTAACTGAATTAGGGAGCTTTAGAGTTGGTGGAGAAGGTAAAAATCATCAAGCTCACCTTGGTTCCCTGATTGACTCGATTTTTGCTTTCTAAAATGTTTCTTTGTTTTTGAGGCAGAGTCTCACATTGTCGTCTGGGCAAGCCTAGAACATTCTGTATAGCCCAAGCTTGCCTTGTACTCATGGAAATCTTCTTGCCTCAGCCTCCTGAATGCTGGGATTACAGGACTTAGTATAGGGTTACAGGATTGTAAGATTTTATCTGCTCGGTGCCACGCCTGCACATGTATCAGGCATTGGGCCCAGATAAGACAGCATCATCTCTGATTCTCAAAAACAAAGATCTACCAGTTTTAAACAGCAATAACCATGTGACCTCACCTTGGAACAAACCTTGTCAGCTCATCTTATAAAAGAAAGCTGATTTTGTTACCAGAACCCTGTGCCTGATCTAGTGTCTGTCTTCAAAGACCAGATGCTTTCCTACACCTTGACTTCTTTGCAACTCTCGGATCTTTGGGTTGGTTTGGTAGTCTTGGACTTACCACTGTAAGTTGCCAGGTGTGAGGTGAAAGCAGGGGGATCAAGCATTCTGAGTCTCATTAGTGACATAACAAGTTTGAGGCCAACCCGGACTCTCTCTTGCCAAAAACTAAACTAAAATCAAAGACTTTGTGAAAGCTTAGTTTATGGTTTAAGAAAAATTTCTGCCTAAGTATAAATTGAAAAAATTTCCTAATCCTTTAGCTTTTCAAGAGGAGAATCTGTGACCTAGTCATTTATTTATTCCTAATGATATTTAATATTAAAATCTTCTGTGTGGTAGGGCCACTTTTGGTGAATTATATTTATTGACTTATTTAGCCCATGAGATGGGAAGCACTTATCCTTGTTTTACAGACAGGGACACTGAGGCACAGGCATGGTGCTTGTAAACAAGAGCCAGAGATTATGCCCAGGCAGGTGCCTGCACAGCCACTATGAAGCTCTTTAGCATAGCAGATACCCAGCAGGTTTAAAATAAACTTTAAATTCCAGCAGGATTAATTATTAGAATGAATTTTAGATAGGAGAATCTTTGCTTGCTTGGAATCTGGGGCTGTGACTCAATCTGTAGGGCTCCCAGTCCTTTAATTAAAGAAAATTAAATCTAAGCAATTAATGCATATTAAAAAAAACTTTAAATTCATATATTTGATAGCCCAGCAGTTCTATTTCTGGGAATTCATTGCAAGCAAACAGTCATGAATATGTGTGGAGAATTAGCACTAGTAATGTTCAGAGCAGCACTATTTATAATAATTAAAATTACATGTCATCTAAATATCTGCTAAGAGGATATTGGTTAAACATATTATAGAATATATACAAAGTGGAAAACAATGTAAACATTGAAAATCATGCTGTAAAAAATAAATTTGAACACTGAAAAAGGTTCATAACATTTAACATGAAATCCTGTTGCTGAATGCTCTCAAAACTATTACATGCTTTGTAAGACTTCCTATAATTGCAATTAAACAATTGAATATTTGATAGGGGGGAAGAAAACTACTGTGCTAAAGATTTTATCTAAACTGGCTCAATGATTAAACAGGCTCCCTTTTTATAAAGTTGTGTGAAGGGTATTCTGGTCTTTTTTTATACCCTGCAGTTCAAACCATGGGGGAATTTTTTTTTTTTTCCTTCCAATGTTTTTGTTGTTGTTTTTGTCCACTTGGGTCATTCAGTGATCCATGTCAAGAGCATTAATTCTATATACTCAGAACACTCATTGGCAGACAACAAACAGATTCTGGTTTACAAGGCTGAGGGTCTTCTGGCACATGGAACCGTATTTTAGCTCCACTAGGCTTGCTTACAGGATTCACTTGGAGTCTAACCTGCTCTTCGTCCATTGTCTCTCAGATCATCTGCTACACAAAGTAATTTAGTCCAGAGCATGAGAGGTGAAGTCCATCTGTACAAACATATTTCAAACATTTGTAAGCGTTGCGCTGCTATCTTTTCATTGGCCAGGACAAGCCAAGCCGTGGAAGCATGTTCCACCATGGTCACTGAGCAAGGATGCAGAATATAATGCTAAGAACTAAGACAATTAGAACCAGTGATTCCTAATTCTAGCCCACCATAATTAGCTTCTGTCTTTTAAAGCAATCTTTTATGATAAACATCTATTTCTGAGTTATAAAAATATGTGTTCAATGTTGAAAACTCAGAAAACATAGAGCTTTCAGAAAGGAAAGATCAGAAGAGTCATAATTATACTATGATTTGAATGAATGATATTCATGTTTAAAATTGTGAAAGTTTCCTTCCCAAAGTCAGGATCTGAATCACCAAGAGTATTGGGTTAAAGAGAGAGAAACAAACATTGCTCGCTTGCTGATTTCATTTTTTCAGGGCTGACATTTAAATAATAGACCCAGTGCTTGCTATGCCCATCATGTTCCGAGGTTTTTTTTAAGCTAATGTTTTCTGTCTTCATGGCCCGCTGCTTGCTAAATAGATAGAATCATCCTGTAAACAGTGACTGAGCTTTGAAGCCCCCTGATGAGGAAGAGAAGCAGCATTCTTCTAATCATACAGACCCTTTAGTCTGGGCAGAGATACACAGTATTGTGTCTCACAGTTCAAACTTTAGGATCTCTGAACCCTGCCTTCTAGATATGCAGATGAGTGGCCTTACTCCATAGCCTGCATTCCCTGGTTGTGATGTGTGTCATAGCTCTACGGTTAGAATGAAGGCTCCTTTTCCTCAGGGTGTCCCTTTTGTTTTCTAAAGAATGTTTGGGTCATTTAGAATAAAAAAAAAGCAGGATCAATGTATTTCCCATAGATTGCTATAGGAATGCAATGTGCACATCACACCAGTGGATTAACCTGCAGACAGCACTGACTTGGAGTTTAAAACTGTTAGAGTGTTCTTTATCACAAGGGAAATGGAGAAGTTTTGCTTTTCTGGGCTTTGGGAAGGAAACCTGTCTGTCTTATTTTTGTAGTGCTTCAAGCATGCTAGGCAAGTGCTATACTCCTATGTTAAACCCAGCCCAACTCTAGAACATTTTCACCACCTTACTTGAAGGAAGAAAAGACAAACAGCATGATCCCAGGAAACATTTCCTTCTAAAACTAGCTTGGAGACAATCATGTTGGAGCAGGCCAGTCTTTGGTCACTTAATGGGTTCCTTAGCTTAGTGGGCGAATCTGAAAATCATCAAATTAAAGTGCCCATGGTATTTAGTTATCATTCACTTGGATGCAATGTGTCTGTCCTGTATGCTCTAGTTTTCTCTTGTGACGAGCGTCTGTGTAAGAATGCTGTTAGTGTGACACCACAAGGCCACACCTTCTAATAGTACCACTCCCTGGGCCAATCATATACAAATCATCTCAATCCACTCCCAGGCCCCCATAGGCTTGTTCAAGCACATGAGTCTATGGGGGAGCCATGCCTAGCCATACCAAATAAAAAAAACATATTTAGTTCAACTTCCAAGGTCCCCATAGTCTCATAGCAGTCTTGACCATGTTAAAAGTCCAAAGTTCAAGGTCTCTTCTGAGATTCATCAAATCACTTAACTGTAATCCCCAAAGCAAGACAGGAAATCAACTGGGCAAACTCAAACCCTTCATCTCCATGTCTGATGTCAAAGCCATCTTCAGATCTCCATTCCCTTTTCATCTTTGTTGACTGCAACAAACTTCTTTCTCCTGATTTGGTTCCGCTCCCTGTTAGCAGCTTTCCTCAGCAGATTGCCCACAGCTCTGGCAGCTCAAACATCTTGGGGTCTCCAAGGCAACTTCAATTTTACAGCTTCTTGTTCCAATGTCTGGAATTTACACATGATCTTCTGGGCTCCTCCAAAAAGCTTGGGTCACTTCTCTAGCTCTACCCTCTGTAGCATTCTAGGCTCTGGTTGACTCTACTCCACTGCTGTTGCTGTTTTTGGAGGTCATCCCATGGTATTGACATCTCCAATATGCTGGGGTCTTCTGCTGCAAGTAGGCTTCACCAATAGCCTCTTATAGGCTCTTTTCATGGTGCCAAGCCTCAACTTCTTTGCATGACCCTTTCAGTCCTGGACCATCAACTGCAACTTCACCAGTGGCCTTCCATGGCCTCTCACAGTGTCAAGCCTCAGCTACTCTTCATGACCCCCTTCATGCCTTCAAATCTAGTACCACCTGGATGACTCTTACACATTACCAAGTAGAGCTGCAGCATGAGGTACAACCTTATCTATTTCTGGAACACAGCTTCTTTGTGCTTTCAGAAAATACTTCTCAGAAGATCTTGCCTCAGTGATGCTCGTCTTTTCTTAATCACCACTAATTTCTTAGCTCCAGCTGACCAGCATCAGTTGTCTCAGTAGTCTCCTTCTTCTCTTGATTATAAAGCCAGAGCTAAATGACCAAAGCTGCTGAGTTCTGCTGCTTCCTGGGGCTAGAACATGGCCTCCTTGTTCTATTACATTACCACCAGCTTTCAGTTTATCAACTCCCTCACTGCCTAAGCTTGGCTGTCCTAGGACTTGCTCTGTAGAATGACCTTTGAACTCAAGAGATCTGCATGGCCCTATCTCCTGTGATGCTGGGATTAAAGGTGTGGTTCACCAAGCCTGGACTGGCTTTTCTTCACCTAGAACTTGCTCTTTTCTAGGCTGGCCTTGAGATCTGCTGGTCTTTGCCTCCTGGGATTAAAGGCTTGTACTACCAGGCCTGGACCTAAATTTAGCTGGGTGGGATCTTGTCCCAAGGTTACCACTCCCTTAATTCAATTTAATCTCCTTGAACACAGGATTCAGCTCCATTTCACTTCCTGGTGCCCCTTTAATATTCGAACCATATATTTTGTATTTTCTCTTTCTAAGCTTGCTCCTTTTCATTAAAAGTGTTCTTCATAAGAGTGAACTTTAGTAACCACACAACAGAATTTATACCAAGCTGTTTTGAGACTTTCTTTTTCAAATCAGTTAATCTAAATCTGTTTACTTTAGCCTCAGGCAGACTCTTCTGATAATGGCAAAAAGCAGCCACATTCTTCACCAAAACATCACAAAAACAGTCTTTATGGCACATACTGAAATTCCTCTCCATTGAAACCTTTGGGCCATGTCTGCACAGTTGAAATCACTCTTAGAGACATGGAATATGGAATAGTCTTCCATATTCTACCTAGGATGGCCCATTAAGCCCCACTTAAAGCATTCTACTGCTTTCTAAATCCAAAGTCCAAAGAATCCACATTATTCCACATAAAAGCATGGTCAGGCCTATCATAGCAATACCTGAGTCCCTCATACCAACTTCTGTCTTAGTTAGGGTTTTACTGCTGTAAACAGACACCATGACCAAGGCAAGTCTTACAAAGGACAACATTTAATTGGGGCAGGCTTACAGGTTCAGAGGTTCAGTTCATTATCATCAAGACAGGAACATGACAGCATCCATGCAGGCATGGTCCTGAGGGTTCAACATCTTCATCTGAAGGCTGCTAGAAGACTTGCTCCCAAGTGGTTAAGAGGTGTGTGGCTCACCTCCACAGTGACACACTTCCTCCTACTCCAACAAGGCCACACCTCCTAATAGTGCCACTCCATGGGCCAAGCATTTTCAAACCACCACAATAGTTTAAACACTAGAATAAAGAGTATGAAAGCTACATGAGGAAAAACACAAGTTACATAAAGGAAAAGCCATCATAGTCAAAACTGATTTATCAATGGATGCCTGGAAGCCAGAAGAGATTAGAGCAATAAATTAAAGTTCTCAAAGACCGTGCATGCCAACCTAGACTAACATGCCACAGTTGAAGGAAAAAGAAAAAAAGTTCCATGATATGAACAAAATTAAGGAAATGATACTTTGGTGATGCAAGAGGACTAAACATAACCAACAGACTACAGAACAATATGTGGGTTGAAACGTTTTGGGGGTCACATATCAGATATTTACATTACAAGTCACAACAGTAGCAAAATTAAATTTATGAAATAGCAACAAAATAATTCTGTGGTTGGGGGTCACCACAACGTAGGAGCTGAATTAAAGAGTTGCAGCACGTTGCAGCACTAGGAAGGTTGAGAGCCTGTAGAAAGCAAACAAAGCTATAATTTAACCTATTATTACTGAAGCACAAAGTACCACTGAGAATATAAACAAAACAACAACCCAGTGACACAAACCTTTCAAAAATGACTTTAAATATTAATGGCTTCAATTCTCCAATCAAATGACACAGGCTGGCTAAATGGATCAAGAAACAAAATCCCTTATCTGTTTTCAATAAGGAACTGATCTTAGTTTTAAAGATAAGCTCTATCTTAGATGGGCAAAAGTAATCAAATGGGATCAGGATTTAGGATAGCAGGTATTGCTATCCTATATCTGACAAAACAAACTTCAAGCTAAAACTAATTAGAATATATTAAAAAAGGGCACTTCATTTTAATGAAAGGAAAAATGAATCGAGAAAACATTATTATCCTAAACATACATGTACCAATCCCTGATGTACTCAGTTTCATAAAAAGCGTACTACTGGTATTTAAGACACAGATTAACAGCAATCCATTAGATGGTTTCTACATCACACTTTCTCCAATAGACAGGCCGTCTGGACAAAAGATAAGCAGAAAAACATCAGAACTAAATGGTATCGTACATGAAGAGACTTAAGAGTTATCTACAGCATGTTTCACATGAACGTCGAAGAATTCACATTCTGTCCAGCAGCCCACAGAAGCTTCTCTGAAAGAGAACATATTCTGGGACACGAAACAAACCTTACCAAAATCAGAAGGGCTGAAATAACTCTTATGTATGCTTCCTAACCACAGCACAGTAAAACTTAAAACAGTCAGCAAAAACAAATCTATAGTAAATTCATAAACCCAGAGACTAAATGACTCATTACTGAATGATGAATAAGTCAAAGAAGGAGTCAAGAAAGGCTCCCAACAGGCCCTGCTCTCTTACTGCTAACATCATCCCTGCTCACACCTTTCATAGCATGACTTCTAAAAGAGCTATGGATACTACTGTTTACCCAGATATTTGCTTTCTCGAATTTCTTAAATGTATCATCTTCACTTACATATACCACCCGAGTGTATGCCTGCACTCCACTGCTGCTGCCAGGGTTACCCAGTGACTGCTATTAATTCCAGTGGCCTGTTCCTATCCTATGCTTTGTTTATATGGCCCAGTCTGATAGACTCTCCTCAAAATGATGATTCTCTCATTTCTGCGACTCCACAAATCACTGGACTAATCAGCTTAACATGCTTCATGTGTCCCTCAAACCCTAACTAAGACAACTATGTCGTGGAGAGTTTTTTTACCCATTGTCTTCTCTACTTGGTGTTCTGTGTGCATCTTGTATCTGTATAGGTCAGTCTGTCCTTAGATTGAGAAGGTTTTCTTCTATGATCTTGTTGAACATTTGGTCTATGCTGGTGACCTGGGATTCTTCTCCCTTATCTATTCCCAAAACTTTAAGGCTTGATCTTTTCATGATGTCCATATTTCCTGCATATCATTTTTCCTATTTTTTTCTTATTTCATCTAGTTCCTCTACTTAATCTTTGAGTCCCAACATTCTTCCTTTTGTTTGATTCTTTCTGCTTGAAAAGCTTTCCTTTGAGCTTTCTAGTAGGTTATTGAGTTTTTCCATCCCATCTGGAATTATTTTTCAGTGTTTCTCTTTATTGAATTTTGTCTTCATGTCTTAGATTGTCTTTATCATTTTATCATGTGTTGCCTTGAACATCACTCAGGCTGTTATTCACTTTAAGTTCATTGAGTTGTTTTTGTTGTTGTTGGTATTTGTGTGTGTGTGTGTGTGTGTGTGTGTGTGTGTGTGTGTGTGTGTGCTCATTAATCTCCTTGAATTCTTTGATGAGGTTTACAATTGTTCTTTTTAAATTCTGTGTTTTGGGGTTCATCTAGGTAATTCTCACCGACAAATATTCCCATAGGGCTGGTGGATTTCAGGGGAATATCAGCTTGATCTTTCATATTGTTTGTAGTTTTGTGCTGAAATCTGAATATCATCTTTTGTTAGTTCTGTGTCTGGTGTGGTCACATTAGGTTATGCCAGAGCACAGATATTTGGCTAGGTTCAGCCTGAAGGTTGGATATAGCTTAGATAAAATGAAGTCAGGTAGTCTCAGGGGACTGGGCTAGCTTGTAACATATGCATCCTTGTACAAGCCTGGAGTTTGGGCATAGATCTAGGGGTTGGGATGGTGCGTGGAAGGGGGATTATGTGGTCTCCTACAGCTAGATCCTGGTGCAAGATACACAATATTTAGCTGGGTGGAGAGGATGAATATGGAGCCTGAGGGGCCTGTAGGATTGTTTGAGGGAGTTGGGAAGTGAGTGTGAGTGGGAGGATCAGGCAGAATCATCCAGCTAGACTCTAGCATAGGAAGTGCAAGACCCAATGGGCAGAGAGGTAGGATGTGGTGCTCAAGGGGACTGTAGGTTGTCAAGAAATTTATATTTTAATTATTGCTGTTTTTTAAATGAGTTTACTATTTTTTTTTTTAAATAATCAAGGCAATTTAACAAGTTTCGAGGTTCATTGTATTGAGCCCTGAGAGGACATTAGAAGGGTTCGCTGGGAGCCAGGGAGAGAAGACGATCGATCAGATGGTTGGGAAAGAATAGGAAGGAAGTCTGAATATCTGATTTCTTGGGGACATTGAGGACCCTCTTACAGTCTGAGGCCTGATGGAAAGTCAAGCCTGAGTTGCTGACAGATGAGGTCAGGGCTCCAGAGGATGAGTCTTTGGGGAACATTAGTCCCACTGAAGGCAGGTAAGAGCCCTGACCAAGGGTTATTCCAGACAAGTTAGAGAGAGTAGAGCTGAGCTATATGGAGATGGGAAGAAGTGTTAGTATCAATGGCGACATTCTACAGGGATTGATCCTGACCCGGTAGGATCTCAGGAAACAGCCTGTGATGTGGACCTTGGGTAGTATTGGGCAGTGAGTAGTGGACTGGCCAAGTTTCAGAGAGAGCAGTTCTTGAAATATGATTATTTTGAAGTTGGGCATATTTGAAAACTTATAAGGGCTAAAGCAATCTTTGTGATGCTCTTTGAATACTCTCAATTTGGGTTTGTTCCCTTTGGCCAGTGGTGGTGTTAGGAAGGACGGACAAAGCCAGAGCTATGAATAATTCACATTTACAATGCTACTGACTTGATGCATTTGCTTTTCTGTTTCTGAGTACTTACGAAGTCTCTCTGCTTAAAGTGCTTGCCCAATGACAGGGATTCTTCTAAATTGGTCTGCTATTCCTGTGTAGATCTTAAAAAATTGTGTAGTCCATCAGCAAAAGATTGTGAAGATAGAGGATGTCTGATCCCATTTGGGGAAATCACTGGGAAAAGTAGAGGTGACTGCATTGGTATCTTTGTCTTGGCAAGAGCACACGGTTTTAAGAAGTCTTTAGAACCATTCACAATCTTCAGAGTGGGAGTCACTTTCTGTCCTGGGTGTTTTTCTATGCTATCCAGGCATTTGCCATTGAGGGTAAATGTTTTGATGCATTTGTAGAGGTGTCTGTAGTTTTTCCTTGTCAGGGTAAAGATCTCCTGAGACCTACACTTAATGGGACACACAGCTGTCAGCTGGTTCTTCTGGCAGATGCTTCCTCCCAGCGGCGCTGTCAGAGAGGCTTCTGCCACCATCCATCGCCTTTGCAGATGGCCTATTGAGGAGTCATTGCCTTTCTTAACTTGCCTGCCCACACCCCACTTCCCAGCCCCAAGCTGCCAGGTGGCCACACCGTGTTCCCAAACAGGTGACACAGTTCTCATGGAAGCTCACATCTCTCCTTCCGACCTGTTGTTCAAGTAATGCAGGAGGTGAGAAGGCAGGCCTGATGGGATGGGAAGATGAAGAGATTGATGAGGGCTTGAAGAACCATATGCACTTATTTCCCTTATACCAAGAGACAGACAAAAGCCAGGGCCATTTCCTTTGGTAAGTGAAGGAGTATCAAAAACCAGTTGAGCTCTTTGAATGGAATTTTATAGTTCTGTACCTGATTAAAACTTAGGATGTAGTCTTGGGTACTGATTCAGATGCTGTTTTACATAAAATCCCTGATTTCTCAATAGGAGTTTGAAGTGATCTTTGTAGAGCAAATGGTTAACTTGAGCCCCAAGTCATGGTTAGTGTGGCATTTAAAGACCTCTGGGGTAGAAATACTCTCTAGGGAAGCTAAAGGATCTTAACTTTGCTCTTTCAGCCTTCAACTAGATGTTTTGGATGGGGCAAACTAAATCTAGTAGCTAAGAGTCTTCAAAGGCCACCAAAGAAGAGAATGACAGGCTATTAAAAGTTTGTTCTGGTATGATTTTCAAGATAGTGTGCATCTAAGCATTTTTATAAGGGACTGTCTATGCCAGTTAGTCTAAGAAACCTCTCAGAAATGAACTAAAAAACTCTAGAATTACATTCAGGAAGCTAGAGGTTTCCCATCCTCCCTCTTCTAGTTAAGTTCCTATGTTCTAGGTGATTCTGCACATGACAGACTTTTGTTCTTCCCAAGGAGAGAATTCTGTTTGCTAAATCCATGTATCAAAAATCCAAGTTATTTGTTCTTCATATTTCTTTTAGGATAAGAACCTGGTTGTATTTTAACTGTACATTAGAAAGGTGTTTTTATGAGACAAGCTATTAATGTCTAGCACACACCAGCCTTGAACCTTCTAGAATCATAAATGAAAGTGTGTGCTGTCCTCCCTGGCTTAAGGCATTGATAACTTTTTCTAGAAAAACAATTATGTTCCTTTTATTGTTGTTTACTGTCCATTGTTTTGTACCTTCCTCCCATATTTTCTTAAAAATATGTTTCTGGATCTGTGGTTGGGGACTTCTTCCTGGGCCACCAGGGCTCCATAGCAAAATAGTGCCAGGAGAAAGCTAGCCTCCCAAGACTGTGGACAAGCCAGTGAGTGGAGGTAAATCGAGCACCACTGCTCAGCTGGGCCCGCCCAGAATCCTCAGGACACAGGGACTGAGGAACAGCAGGGGACAGGAGCCTTCTAGTTTCCATCTGTGGCTGGGGACCTCTGCCTGGGCCACCAGGGCTCCATAGCCAAATATACCCAGGAGAAAGCTAGACTCCCAGAAATGTGGACAAACCTGTCTGGTCAGAGGGACCCACCCAGAATCCCCAGGACATGGGGATTGAGGAGTGGTCTTCTGGTTTCTTTCAGGCGACTGGAGAGCTGATCCTGTGACACAGGGCTCCATACACAAATAGTGCCAGGGGAGGGGGGGAGAGAGAGAGAGAGCACAAGCTGGTATCACAGGAGTGCTGACACACCTTCGAGCACAGGTAAGACCACCACTTCTGTTCAAATTCACTGGATCAAGAAGAGACCCTTGCAGAGCCATCAGGACACAGGAACCCAGGGACAGCTGGGGACAAGATCCTTCTGGTTTCTGTCTGCACCCCAGAGCTGACCCTGAACCACAGCTCTCCAAACCCAAATTCCTCTCAGAGAGAGCTGGTCTTCAAGGAGTGTTGACACTGAGGCTTGCAGGAGGGGACAAGGCACAGTCAGAGAGAGCAAGACCAGCTAACACCAGAGATAACCAGATGGCGAAAGGCAAGGGCAAGAACATAAGGAACAGAAACTAATGCTTCTTGACATCATCAGAATCCAGCTCCCCCACAGTAGCAACCCCTGGATACCCCAACACACCAGAAAAGCAAGACTCAGATTTAAAATCACATCTCATGATGATGATAGAAGACTTTAAGAAGGAAATAAATAACTCCCTTGAAGAAATACAAGAGAGGCCAGGCAGTGGTGGCGCACGCCTTTAATCTGAGCACTTGGGCGGCAGAGGCAGGCAGATTTCTGAGTTCGAGGCCAGCCTGGTCTACAGAGTGAGTTCCAGGACAGCCAGGGATACACAGAGAAACCCTGTCTCAACAAACAAACAAACAAACAAAACACAAGAGAACACAGGTAAACAACTAGAAGCCCTTAAAGAGAAAACACAAAAATCCCTTAAAGAATTTAAAGAATTACAGGAAATGCAAAATGCAAAAAGCTCCTAACCCAAAACATCCAGGAAATCCAATACACAATGAGAAGACCAAATCTAAGGATAATAGGTATAGAAGAGAGTGAAGATTCCCAAATTAAAGGGCCAATAAATATCTTCACAAAATCATAGAAGAAAACTTCTGTACCTAAAGAAAGAGATGAACATAAACATTCAAGAAGCTTACAGAACTCCAAATAGATTGGACCAGAAAAGAAATTCCTCCCGTCACATAATAGTCAAAACACCAAATGCACAAAACAAGGAAAGAATATTAAAAGCAGTAAGGGAAAAAGGTCAAGTCACATATAAAGGCAGACCTATCAGAATTACACCAGACTTAACACCAGAGACTATGAAAGCTAGAAGATCCTAGACAGATCTCATAGAGACCCTAAGAGAACACAAGTGCCAGCCCAGGCTGCTATACCCAGCAAAACTCTCAATTACCATAGATGGTGAAACCAAGATATTCTATGACAAAACCAAATTTACACAATATCTTTCCACAAACCCAGCCCTACAAAGGATAATAGAGGGAAAACGCCAATACAAGGAGGGAAACTATACCCTAGAAAAAGCAAGCAATTAATCTTTCAACAAACTCAAAAGAAGATAGCCACACAAACATAAAAATAACATCAAAAATAACAGGAAGCAACAATCACTATTCCTTAATATCTCTTAACATCAATGGACTCAATTCCCTAATAAAAAGACATAAACTGACAGACTGGATCCATAAACAGGACCCAGCATTCTGCTGCATTCAGTAAATGCTCCTCCGTATTAAAGACAAACACTACCTCAGAGTAAAGGGCTGGAAAACAATTTTTCCAGGCAAATGGCCCCAAGAAACAGGCTGGAGTAGCCATTATAATATCGGATAAAATTGACTTTCACTCGAAAGTCAACAAAAAAGATAAGGAAAGACACTTCATCTTCATCAAAGGAAAAATCTACCAAGAAGAACTCTCAATTCTGAACATCTATGCTCCAAATGCAAGGGCACCAACATTCATAAAAGAAACTTTACAAAAGCTCAAAGCACACATTGCACCTCACACAATAATAGTGGAAGAGTTCAACACCCCACTATCAACAATGGACAGATCTTGAAAACACAAATTAACAAAGACACAGTGAAACTAACAGATGTTATGAACCAAATGGATTTAACAGATATCTATAGAACATTTCATCCTAAATCAAAAGAATATACCTTCTTCTCAGCACCTCATGGTACCTTCTCCAAAATTGATCATATAATTGGTCACAAAACAAACCTTAACAGATATAAGGAGATTGAAATAATCCCATGCCTCCTATCAGATCACTTTGGATTAAGGCTGGTCTTCAATGGCAACAACAACAACAGAAAGCCCACAAACACATGGAAGCTGAACAACGCTTTACTCAATGATAACTTGGTCAAGAAAGAAATAAAGAAAGAAATTAAAGACTTCCTAGAATTTGATGAAAACGAAAGTACAAGTTACCCAAACCTATGGGACACAATGAAAGCAGTGTTAAGAGGAAAACTCATAGCTCTGAATGCCTCCCCCCAAAAAACTGGAGAGATCATATACTAACAGCTTAACAGCACACCTGAAAGCTCTAGAACCAAAAGAAGCTAATACACCCAAGAGGAGTAGAAGGCGGGAAATAATCAAATTAAGGGCTGAAATCAACCAAGTAGAAATTAAAAGAACTATACAAAGAATCAACAAAGCCAGGAGCTGGTTCTTTGAGAAAATCAACAAGATAGATAAACCCTTAGCCAGGCTAACCAGAGGGCACACAGACAATATCCAAATTTAAAAAAATTAGAAATGAAAAGGGAGATATAACAACAAATTCAAAAAATCATCAGATTCTACTACAAAAGCCTATACTCAACAAAATTGGAAAATCTGGATGAACTGGACAATTTTCTAGACAAATACCAAATACCAAAGTTAAGTCAGGATCAGATAAACCATCTAAACAGTCCCATAGCCCCTAAAAAATAGAAGCAGTCATTAAAAGTCTCTAAACCAAAAAAAGCCCAGGACCAGATGGCTTCAGTGCAAAATTCTATCAGCCCTTCAAAGAAGACCTAATCCCAATACTCTTCAATCTATTCCACAAAATAGAAACAGAAGGAACACTACCCAATTCACTCTATGAGGCTACAGTTACACTGATACCAAATCCTCACAAAGACTCAACAATAAAAGAAAACTTCAGACTAATTTCCCTTATGAATATTGATGCAAAAGTACTCAATAACATTCTTGCAAACCGAATCCAAGAACACATCAAAACCATCATTCAACATGATCAAGTAGGCTTCATCCCATAGATGCAAGGATGATTCAATACCCGGAAATCCATCAACATAATCCACTACATAAACAAACTCAAAGAAAAAAAAAAAAACCACATGGTCATTTCATTAGATGCTGAAAAAGCATTTGATAAAATTTGACATCCCTTCGTGATAAAAGTCTTGGAAAGATCAGGAATTCAAGGATCATACCTAAACATAGTAAAAGCAATATACAGCAAACCAGTGGCCAACATCAAACTAAATGGAGAGAAACTCGAAGCAATCCCACTAAAATCAGGGACTAGGCAAGGCTGCCCTCTCTCTCCCTATCTATTCAATATAGTACTTGAAGTTCTAGCTAGAGCAATCAAACAACAAAAGGAGGTCAAAGGGATACAAATTGGAAAGGAAGAAATCAAAATATCACTATTTACAGATGATATGATCGTATACTTAAGTGACCCTAAAAACTCCACCACAGAACTGCTACAGCTGATAAACAATTTCAGCAAAGTGGCTGGATATAAAATTTACTCAAACAAATCAGTAGCCTTCCTATACTTGAAGGATAAACAGGCTGAGAAAGAAATCAGGGAAATGACACCCTTCGCAATAGTCACAAACAATATAAAGTATCTTGGTGTGACTCTAACCAAACAAGGGAAAGATCTGCATGACAAGAACTTCAAGTCTCTGAAGAAAGAAATTGGAGAAGACCTCAGAAGATGGAAAGATCTCCCATGCTCATGGATTGGCAGGATTAACATAGTTAAAATGGCCATCCTGCCGAAAGCAATCTACAGATTCAATGCTATCCCCATCAAAATCCCAACTCAATTCTTCATAGACCTAGAAAGAGCAATTCTCAAATTCATATGGAATAACAAAAAACCCAGGATAGCAAAAACTATTCTCAACAATAAAAGGACTTCTGGGGGAATCAGCCTCCCTGACTTCAAGCTGTCCTACAGAGCAGTAGTGATAAAAACTGCATGGTATTGGTACAGTGACAGACAGGTCTGAGGGATCCTCAGAAAAATGAACATAATACTAACTGAGGACCCAGCTAGTCCACTCCTGGGCATATACCCAGAAGATGCTCCAACATGTAATAAAGACACATGTTCCACTATGTTCATAGCAGCCATATTTATAATAGCCAGAAGCTGGAAACAACCCAGATGTCCCTCCACAGAGGAATGGATACAGAAAATGTGGTACATTTACACAATGGAATACTACTCAGCTATTAAAAACAATGACTTCATGAAATTCACAGACAAATGGATGGAACTTGAAAATATCATCCTGAGCGAGGTAACGCAGTCACAAAAGAATGAACATGGTATGTACTCACTGTTAAGTGGTTATTAGCCCAAAAGTTTGAAATACCCAAGAGTCACTTTGCAGCAACAGTAGGGCTGAGTGTGAGGTCCCAGAAGGATGACTTGGAGAAAGGACTGAAGGAGCTGAGGGAGTGTGCAGCCCCAGGGAGGCAGCAACAGTGGCAATTGGCCTGACCCCCTGATACTCCTGGAAACTGATCCACCAACCAAAGAATACACATGGAGGGACCCATGGTGCTGGCCACAAATGCGGCAGAGGAGGGTCTTGTTATCCATCAGGGGGAGGAGAGGCCCTTGGGTCTAAGGGTGTTAGATCCCCCCAGTATAGGAGAATGACAAGGAGGGAAGATGAGGGTGGGTAGGTGGGTTGGAGAATATCCTGGTAGTGGCAGGGTGAGGGCGGATGGAATGGGGAGGTTCCAAAGGGGAGATCTGGAAAGGGGGAAACATTTGAAATGTAAATAAAATATGAAAAAAATAAAACATTGATATGTTAAAACAAAATTCCAACTCAATTCTTCATAGACTTAGAAAGAACAATTCTCAAATTCATTTGGAATAACAAAAAGGATAGCAAAACCTATTCTCAACAACAAAAGAACTTCTGGGGGAATCAGCCTCCCTGACCTCAAGCTGTACTACAGAGCAGTAGTGATGAAAACTGCATGGTATTGGTTCAATGACAGGCAGGTAGATCAATGGAATGGAATTGAAGACCCAGAAATGAACCCACACACTTACGGTCACTTGATCTTTGACAAAGGAGCTAAAACCATCCAGTGAAAAAAAGACAGCATTTTCAACAAATGGTGCTGGTTCAACTGGCAGTCTACATGTAGAAGATTGCGAATTGATCCATTCCTATCTTCCTGTACAAAGCTCAAGTTCAAGTGGATCAATGGCCTCCACATAAAACCAGATACACTGAATCTAGTAGAAGAGAAAGTGGGGGAAAGTCTCAAACACATGGGCACAGGGGAAAAGTTCCTGAACAGAACACCAATGGCTTATGCTCTAAGATCAAGAATTGACAAATGGAACCTCATGAAATTGCAAAGCTTCTGTAAGACAAAGGACACTCACTGTAAATAGGACAAAACAGCAACCTACAGATTGGGAAAAGATCTTTACCAATCCTAAGTCCGATAGAGGGCTAATATCCATTGTATACAAAGAACTCAAGAAGTTAGACTCCAGAGATCCAAATAACTCTATCAAAAAAATGGAGAACAGAGCTAAACAGAGAATTCTCAACTGAGGAAACTCAAATGGTCGAGAAGCACCTAAAGAAATGTTCAGCATCCTTAGTCATCAGGGAAATGCAAATCAAAACAACCCTGAGATTCCACCTCACATCAGTCAGAATGGCTAAGATCAAAAACTCAGGTGACAGCAAATGTTGGCAAGGTTGTGGAGAAAGAGGAACACTCCTCCATTGCTGGTGGGATTGCAAGCTGGTACAACCACTCTGGAAATCAGTTTGGCAGACCTCAGAAAAATGGACATAATACTACCTGAGGACCCAGCTATACCACTCCTGAGCACATACCCAAAAGATGCTCCAACATGTAACAAAGATACATGTTCCACTATGTTCATAGCAGCCATATTTATAATAGCCAGAAGCTGGAAACAACCCAGATGTCCCTCCACAGAGGAACAGATACAGAAAATATTTTACTTTTACACAATGGAATACTACTCAGCTATTAAAAACAATGACTTCATGAAATTCACAGGCAAATGGATGGAACTTGAGTATTTCATCCTCAGTGAGGTAACTCAGTCATAAAAGAACGAACATGGTATGTACTCACTAATAAGTGGATATTAGCCCAAAAGTTCGGAATACCCAAGATTCACTTCACAGCAACCATTGGACTGAGCGTGAGGTCCCAGATGGAGGAGTTGGAGAAAGGACCGATGGAGCTAAGGGGGTTTACAGCCCCATGGGGGGAGCAACAGTGGCAACTGGCCTGACCCCCTGGTGCTCTCAAAGCTGGACCACAAACCAAAGAATACTTATGGAGGGACCTTTGGTTAGGGGCACACATGTGGCAAGGGAGGGCCTTGTTGGCCATCGGGGGAAGAGAGGCCCTTGGGCCTGAGGGTGTTAGATGCCCCAGTATAGGGGAATGCCAGGGAGGGAAGACGGGAGTAGCTGGGTGGGTGGGTGGTGGTATATCCTCACAGAGGCAGGTGGAGGGGGGTTAGGGAGTTTCCAAAGGGGAGACCTGGAAAGTGAGAAAACATTTGAAATGTAAATAAAATATGAGAAAAAAAAAATGTTTCTGGACCATGAGACTCGGCCGGTGTTGGATAGTGAGCAGTCTCCAAAATGCTAAGATTTTGAAGTTTTGTATATTTTGAAACTTGTAAGGGGCAAAGAAATCCTTGGGGTCCTCATTTGAAACTTTCAACTTGTGTTTTTCCCTCCTTTGCTCAGGGGTGGCAGTGAGAGAGATGGACAAAGCCAGATTACAGGAAATTCACACCTATGATTTTAACGACTTAATGTATTTACTTCCATTTGCTTTTCTGTTTCTTAGTGCTTACAAAGTCTCTGTGTTGGAAAAACTGACTGTGGCCTGGCTGTGATGGCAGAGACTCTTTTGACCCTTCAGCTTTTGAAGGCTTTTGTAAAGCCGGCCAGTGCCTGTCTATTCTCTGTCACAGATGCTGTAGAACTCCTTCTGAGCTGACAGTATAACATATGGGAAATAGGAAGGTTAAATTGACAATATCATGGTTCCGAGGGTGACACCTGCGGCTGGTGAGATGGTTGAGTAGTTAAAGGCCTCTGCCACTGAAACCTGACCCTTCCAAATTTCATCCCTGTATTCCACAGTCTAAGAAGAGAGTCTACCCCCATGGGTTGTCCTCTGACCCCCACATGTGTGCCCTGACGTTTGTCCATGTACATACATGTGCGCAAACACACAGAACAAACAAATGTAAAATTTTATTTTGTAAAACCTTCCTCACAAGGGAAGGTAAACATCCTAGTCTGGAGAGCGTTGGGTTTTGTGATGCCTAACTGTTAGTGTGCTGACCTCTTAGGATCCTACTGCTTAAGAATGTTACACTGGGCTTTACACTTCAGTGAGTATCTTATGGGGTGAGACCCCTGTGTGCTCTATTTTCTGGAGCTCTTTTTATGCTTAAGAAGTAAATTATTTCATCACCCACGCTGAGAGAGTTTAGAGGAAACCCTTTGCTGAGACCAGTGTTCCTCTGTTTATTCCCACTCTGTAGACCTGTCCCTCCCCTCACCAGTCTCCATTGCTGCACTCCTCTCTCCTGTGGTTGTGCAAAGACCCCTGCCATCTCCTCCAGTGGAACATGCCAGTAGGAGCCCTGTCCCTTGTCCTGACATTGAGTTTGCCAGGCCATCTAGCTCTCTGTTGGAGCTTGTTTGTATCAGCCAGTCAGAGACCCCGGGGGTGTTCAAGTTATTTTGACTTCATGGGAATGACACCAACTTGTAGTCAGCTCCACAGGAGAAAGAGAAGGCATTGGAATGCAAACACCACCAGTGGGGAAGGTTAAAGATTTATAAAAATTAGTGTTAGTGATGCATTAATGAGTCTGGTGATGGTGGTGGTCTACATCTGTCACTGTCGTGCTCAGTTGTCATGTAGGTACTTAATCAATGCGTATTGCTGGGGCTAAATTTATTTTCTTGTGTTTGCCTAGACAGATGATCTCTCTGTTCTCAGATGGTTCTGTCTCAGGTACCTGTCTCAGACCTGAGTCTGAAAGGAAGGCAGTGGGGTAAGGCTTCTCCTTGCCTTGGAGTCATTCCTCACAGGGGGAGAGAGAGAGAGAGAGAGAGAGAGAGAGAGAGAGAGAGAGAGAGAG